>JAODKN010000064.1:3545782-3561695 GCA_026774425.1 Petrocephalus zakoni
AGAGGAGGGAGGTAGAGAGGGGGAGGTAGAGAGGGGGCCAGAGGAGAGAAGGGAGGTGGAGAGGGGGCCAGTGTAGAGGAGGGAGGTGGAGAGGGGGCCAGTGTAGAGGAGGGAGGTGGAGAGGGGGCCAGAGGAGAGGAGGGAGGTGGAAGCCCACCTTGTTTCTGCACCCAGATTCTCCAATTTACTGACAAATTTGATCATGTTATTACCCAGAATTCCCAGTATTGCTTTGTGAGCTTTGTCAGGACCTGGAACGTGCTGACTAACACCCCTGGTGATGTGGGTTGATACATTGCATGAGTCACAACAAAAACCCAAACTGCACTGTGACCATACCTGGTCTGAGTCATATTACCTGCTCTCATTAATGCCCCGTGACTCTGCCGGCCACAGATCAAGCAGTGGCGTGTTTAACGGGCCCGTGCCAAAGGCGACACAGACTGTTTGGAGACAACAGTCACAGACGTCATGGGGCCGGATGGGGCCGCCTGACTTGTTCCTATCTGTACTGTATGGCCCGGGTGTCCTGCGTCGGGAGTGGAGAGAGAGAGCGAGCGAGATGGTGAGTGAGAGGGACTCGCAGCTCTTTCTAAATCCTGCTTGGCAACAGCTCAGTAAAAAAAAAACAGGAGGCCGCTGGAAGTGAACGACGAAAGGGGAGCGGAATGTTTCAGAGACGGCGGAGTTCAGGGAGACGTGGAGCGGGATGCTGGAGACGGAGGAAGCGAGGGAGGGCGAGGGAAGGAGGGAGCGCCTCCTGATGTGGAGGCACCTCCCTGTCGCTCCTGTCCCAGAAAACAGAGGTGAAAAAACGTCACGTTCCCACTTCCGCTGAGGACATTTATTTTAGTCAGAGCGGCACTCCGCAGCTGCACCCGGCCCGAAACGCGGCAGACCCCAACAGAACGTGCCAGAAATCCAGCCACCGTTTGTGAATGCTGGTGTTGATGGCCTGACTGGTGGGGGGGGCGCACAGGCTCTATTTATGCCAGTTCACCTAACCGGGAGGAAATCTGCCCGCTAGCCCCAGACACAAGGCACGAGTGGGATTCAAACCCCAAGTCCAGGAAGCAGTCGGCAATAGAGCTACTCACACATCTTTGTGCCACTCCTCGCTGATCTACCAAGTTTATATCTATGTTCAGGAGGAAATTCCGCCCCCCCCACCCCCTCATTGTGGGTCATTCAGAGCTGCGGTTGGCAGCATAAGCAGACACTAGAGTGGGGGTAAGAAACCTCACAGGAAGCATGTTACCTTTCACACCTGTGATGTTCTTTTATTGTGTGGCTGTCAAGCAGGATCACACCTTACATGCTGAGGTCAGCAGGCAAACATACCAGTGGTTATCTGACTAGTCACCTGGTTAACGAGTCCAAGTGGAGCCATTATTAATTAACAATGACAAAAATGTGATGCACAATTAATTATGATCCATTGTTTGCAATTAGACAGCCCTGTAGAATATTTAAAACACACACCACAGGCTTTGAATGGTGTGAAATTTTAATGTTACAAAGTGCATGGGAATATAGGCTGTCTGTTTGTAGGCTCGGCCCCAAAGAAAGGAATCCAGTGGGATTTAATGGGATTTGCCCCTTGCTTAGTTAAATATTTACCTAATTACCTAAGAAGGGGGCGGATTAATAGCACAATAGGGACGTTTGGTGCTGTGCTGAACTGCGCCCTCATTTCGGGCCCAGCTGCTCAGCCCTAATGCTGTCGGCTATTCGGGGAACATTTCACTGTGTGCAGTGATTGAGTAACATGTTTTATTTAATAAAATGTCAGTGTGTTCTGTCATGGACTGGCGTCCCATCCAGGGTGCAGTCAAAAAGCCCAGTGCATCCTGGGATAGACGTGGGGCTCCATGGGATCTGGCACTGGATAGGCAGCTGGTCGATGGATGTATGGAAATGCTATGTGTCTATAATACGATTATTTGTGGTCCCTTTGACCCACAGTTTGACCTGTCAGCCCATTGATGGCGCTTGTGAGCTCATTTGATTTCCAGCCTGTATCTTAGCAGCCTTCGCCTGCGATGAAAAGCTGCTCTGTCTGCAGGTGAGGAGTCAGTGTCTCTGCAGCTGGCAGCTTTCATATGGAAATCACATGCAGCCTGTAAATGGAGCAGGTGAGAGGAAGCAAGGAGAGCCCACTGTGTTACCAGCTGCTGTGCGGCGCTGTCACTCTGCTACACGCCACTGATCTGTGCGGCGCTGTCAGCGTCACGCCAGCTCACTCTGCCTCACTCTTTCACTGTTTCAATCTCTCACTCTGCTTCACTCTGACTCACTTTTTTTATTCTGCTTCACTTTTTATTTTGCTTCACTCTCTCACTCTGCCGCCCACTCTGCCTCTTGAAACACTCACTGTTTCAGTCTCTCACTCAGCTTCACTCTGACTTACCTTTTTATTCTACTTCACTCTCTCACTCTGCCGCCCACTGCTACATACATTCACTGTTTCACTCACTCACTGCCTCTCACACTCTGCTTCACTGCTTTTCACTGTGCTTCACTCTCTCACTCCGCTTCACTCTGGCTCACTTTTTTATTCTGCTTCACTCTCTCACTCTGCCGCCCACTGCTACATACATTCACTGTTTCTCACTATGCTTCACTCTCTCACTCCACTTCACTCTGACTCACTTTTTTATTCTGCTTCACTCTCTCATTCTGCCGCCCACTGCTACATTCTTTCACTGTGTTTCACTCTGTCATTCCGTCTCACACTCTCACTCCGCTTCTCACTCCACTCTGGTCTCAGCGCCTCTTTGTTTCCAGCGCAGCGGCTAGTCATGCTGCAGAGATGCACAGCAGGGTGATGCAGTGGAGACTTTGGGATCTGCCACACCACATCCCAGAGTGCGCATGCGTGTGTGTGTGTGTGTCTGCATGTGTGTCTGTGTGTGTGAGTCTGCCTGTGATTGGTCCATGGGGGAGGGCACCGGGCTGGCAGGGGGCAGTGGGGGGGCAAGGCAGGCTGAGAAGCTACACTGCAGTCAGAGGCATTGGCGTAGCGATGGTGGGGGGGGGGGGGGGGAGAATGACCCAGCTTGTGGGTGTTTATGTCTGTGTTTTACAGCCGGTCGCCGGGTGGAAGCGTGTCACCTTGGTTACTGCAGATTCCAGCGGAGGATGCTGGAGCCAAGGGCAGGTGGGGAGGGGAGGGAGGCGAAGTGAGAGGGAGGTCATGAAGTATGCCGGCTCACAGACTGCACTCGCTTTGGGGGGGTATGGAAAAAGAGAGATGGAAGAAGGGACAGAGAGGAAAAAGCAAGGTGAAGGAGTGAGGAGGGAGAAGAGGAGCGAGAATAGAAAAGTGAGAAGGAAGGGAACAGGCTCCTGCTATCATCCAACATCCTGGATGGACATGCGTGACCTTCTGAAGATTCTGTGCTCTTGGCGTGTTGTGATGTGTCTGATGTTTCCCCATAAGCAGACACATGTCTGCTACGTGCCAGACCGCCACGCCTACGTCTGAGAAGAAGTGATACGAACGCATGGTGGTGCATTGTGGGAAGGCACTTGCTGCAAAGCCCGACTCTCTCTCCGGTGTATGTATCCAGATATTTATGCAAACTTTCTCTCTCAACCTGTAATGGGACAGTTTCTAAGTCCGTATTCCCAGCCCCTGTCCTGTCACACGCGTCGCTGAGCCCTTCGTGGGTTTTAAGGTCACTGCCTGATGTGGATCACGCCGCCGCCTCGCCCGTCTTTCCGACTTGCCTCCGAAGAGATGGCATCCGCTCTGCTCAGTGTCCCGCCCAGAAAAACGGGCAGGAAAGGCCAGCACCCTTGGGGGGAGGATGCCAGGGGGCGCTGTCTCCCCAGAGCATCTCTCCACGTGTCCGTGGCTCCGTTACGCCACTATGGAAAGGGCCGTAAGAGGATTCATGTGTGTCTGTGGGGGTTATGTGTATATTACACTGTGGACACCAAATGTCCCCAAAATCAAAAAAATGGAAAAAAATGAAAACCTGTCATTTTGGTCTTATGGACCTGTTTGCTCTACACAATGGAAACTCAATTTTATAAAACACTGTCAACACAATCAAAAAACAGAAAATGCGGAAAGTTCTGCATTTTGATTATATATGGTTAAGGTTAGGGTAGGTTACGGCAGAGGTTAAGGTTATCATAGTGGGGATTACTGTTTTACCGATATAAATGAATGGAAAGTCTACAGAATGATATAGGTACCTAATCGTGTGTGTGTGGAGCACACTGGCAGTCTAGGGCAGCGGTTTGTAAATATCCAGTCTCCCAAAGCCGTGTCCAGTCCAATGCCCAGGCATGTCAGCGTAGCGTGATGGTGCCATGTGCACCTCAGACACCCAGGGGGCGCTGTGGGGTTAGCAGGGAACACCTGCTGGGGGATGTGTCATTTCTTTCTCTCCGCTTGCTGCCTCCCCCCTCCTTTCTCTCTCTCTCTCCTTCTTTCCCGCTCTCTGTTCAGGCTGTGTTTCATCCCCATCCACTGTTTCCTGAGCACTGAAGCACTGCGCCGGTCTCACAGTGTTAATCTCACCCCCTCGCCTGGCGGCTTCACGCGCTGGCACCGAGATGGAGCGAGAGAGAGAGAGAGAGAGGGAGTGATGGGGGGGGGGAGGCTGCCGGCGGCGTTGCTAGGAGACCATGCTCACACGCGCAGAGACGGCCTTCGCCTCCCTCCCCCCATCCTCACCTCTTTCCCTGCAGCTCTGTCACGTTGCTGTTGCCTTCTCCTCTCATCCATCTATCTGCCCTCCTCTTCTCTTCCTTCGAGGTCTAGATGCTACTCCGGCCATTGCGCCGCCCCCCTCCAACGGCGGTGCTGTAAGAGTGCTGCCATGGCGACGGAGGAATGTGGGGCAGGGAGAGAGGGGCGCATTAGGGCAGTGGTACCCCCAGTGGCCAGGGGAGGAAGGGGGCAACAGCTGCCTGCTGGTGGCGCTGTAGGTTGTAATGGGACCGACCTGACATCCGTCAGGCAGGAAATGCTTGATGTCACAGAGCGGGTATTATACTAACGCCCACTGCAGTCCTGCTTGCGGGTCCCTGCTTCCTTGCGTTGTAGGGGTGTTTGATGCGGGTCTTTGCAACCTGCTCTCCTCTCCCAGTGTTACCATATGCCATTCTGATGACCCTGAAACCAGCTCTAGACACATTCGAGTAGCGGTTTGTTGGGTCCCTCCTGCGGCAAGCTCAGTCCCATGTCACCAACAGTCAGCCCCGTGAAACAGTGCCGTTCCGATCCAGGTGGGGGCGCCGGTGCTGTGTCCTTGAGCGTGGTGAGTGACCCTCCAGCTGACGGCTGATGGTGTAGATAGAGTTCAAAGCGGCGGCTGGTAGGAAGAAAAACACAGCGAATCGTAACAAAATAATGAGCTTTTACCGAGAATCCTCCTCCTCACCTGCTTGGGGTTTTCAGTGTGCTTCATCTGGTATTTCATCTGGTGTCCCCTCACGCTTTCAAACATGGGAGGAGACGCTAATCGACTTGAGGAGCAGAGAGTCAGTGTTATTAAAAGCCCTGGCTACAGATCTGAGCTAGCGTGTAGATTGGGTGACAGAGGAACTCCCTGATATAATTACCTGTCCACCACTGTGAAGACTCACTCATCCAGGCAGATTCTCTTTTTGATTAAAAAAAACACACATATTAAGAGAAGGTGTGGGCCGATTGTCTCGATTTAGTGCATGCTGTTCACAGTCTGAGTATGTTTGTGTATGTGTGCGAGTACCCAAATAGTTTAATCTGAGGATGGCCAACTAAGACATGCCCTGGGTTTTCTCAGTTAATTTATTTACTGCAAACTGTGTGGCAAACCCTGGATGATGAGCTCAGAGGAGGCAAATGCGATCTGATTACTCACTCATTCAGGTTCATTTCAATCCCGTGATGACATCCTACGTGGACGGAGGAGTTGGGGTCAAGGGTCACAATGCTCTTCTGCAGGGCCTTCCTTTCACTAATTCCAGCGGAGCCCCCAACAGAGGGCAGGGCGGTTAAGGTGTAAGGAGCTTGAAGGTCATGGTTTAAAATGTTTTTTATTATTTTTTATTTTCATGAAGATCCACACACACTAAAGTGGAACCCAGCTAATAAGCATTTACCTGCGGTTGGTAGGTGTGGAGTCCCTCGGAGACGCCCGTGCTGCTGACGCATCGCGTTACACTAACGGGCGTACTACCCAGCTAGACCCCCCCGCCCCACAGAGATCAGGGTGGGCGGGGGGGGGGGATCCACAGAGATGGTGTCTGCTGTTGTGATTTATCCGCTCGTTTTGTTTCTGATCCCGGGGAGTGGGTGTCACTGTGATACGCTTGGAGGCTCGGGAAGGGAACCTGCTATTTTGCCAATTAACGCCCCCTCCCCCCCCACCCCCAGTGCTCAGCTCCACCAGTTTTGTTTTGATTAATCACGCAGGCTAATGGCCGCTTGGACGGCTGCTGCTTTTTAATGCTTGCCGCCCCCTGGCTTCTGTCCGCACATGCGCACGCTCTCTAATGAGGGGGGCTTCCCGGTCGCCCCCGCAGCCCTGGGGAACTGTGGCGAATTCGTGCCGTAACCCCCCCCATCTCACACACACAACCACGGCTCTGTCTGACCGCCAATCCCGCTATGCTGATGCTCCCTGCTTCAAAACCGCGTTGTGAAGGACAGACGTCGCGTTTGTCTAATTTCCCTGGGGGGGGGCTTTGTGGTGGGGGTGGGTATGCTTTGCTTCCATGCGTTAACACTCCTTCATCCTGCTTACCTGCACTGCCACCCCCAAGCGCCTGAAGGACAAAAGACAGCCCTGGCTCGTCCCTTTTTTTCGGTATTTAAATTTACGTTTTGCTGCCAGATGTGCAAATGTAGTGCAAATTCTGCATATTTTATCTATGATGTCACCTACGGATGACGGATCTGGGGACCCATGCGGCTGAAGAGAGATGTAAGGTCAAACAGGGGAGGCTTGTGGATTCACACCTTGGGTCAGTGATGCTGTTACAGAAACACCGTAGAAAAGTGTGATTTTGTTAACTGTTCATCCCATAGATATTAGACTGGGGCTTGTTCTTCAGAACTATGTTTGTATGACACCGAGATTCGCTGCCTCCCCCCCAGGCACTGATCTTCACCCGTTTTGTTTCCAGGTTCCCGATACGGGCGGGCCATTCCCTGAGGCCCCTCCCACCAGCTGTTATCTGATTGGCCACAATACCATGAGCTCTGGCTCCGCCCAGGATGTGGCGGTGGAGCGCTTCCTGCGTGATATCGAGAGGAGGGGCAAGAAGCTGCACTGCGCTGTAATTGGCCGAGAGGGGAGCGGTCCCCACGGCGACATGAACCTGCTCTATCGCAAGAGCCGGCTGGACTGGCGGCACCGTGACGCCGACGGCAACAAGAAAAGGTGGGTGTCGCCGAAGGGGGGTGGGGCTGTGTGGGGCAGGGGGATGCCCTCGTGCTGAGGTCAATAGGGTCACTGGGATTACTGGGGGTCCCAAAGTGAGATCCCTATCCTGAGCATCATACACCCATTTAAACCCGCTGAGTGGCGCCCTCTATTGGCATGATCCTTATTTGCTGTAATAATGAACATTTTCCTGCCCATACTTTTGAAGGAAATCCCCTGTGGGCTTGAACCCTGAACTGCTTTTACACCGAATCGCAAGAACAAAGCTCAGGTCTGGTTCTGCAGTGGCGCCCCAGGACCCAAGTGTAGCATGTTACTGCCCGGCCTGGCCAGGCGCCTCCCCCCAGTTTATGGGGATCGATGGCGTTCAGGGAACTGGGCGGCGTCTTTGGCGTTTCGGTATATGGGAAAGTATGTGGCAAAGTCTGCCCACACACGCGGTCAGGAATTGCTCCCCCCCCCGAACGTTCATCCAGTCACAGAGCTTCGAGAACAGTCATTCCTCATCCGCCGTGGGGCCACCGTGTGTGTGCGTCTGTGCCAGTCTCCATCAGTGTGCCGCTGACTGTGTGTGTGTGTGTGTGTGTGTGTGTGTGTGTCCGTGTTAAGGACTGCTCTCTTACAGACTGCGAAGGCACGGAGCATCTTATTAGGATTAAGGTCCGTTAGGAGCCATCCTTATGTGGGATGCAAGTGTTAGGCCTCATTTCTATGGACTGCAGGACTGCCTGGGACAGACTGGGGGAGCTGGGTGGGGGGTGGGGGGCGCGACCCTCGCAGCCAGCCCCTCCGTCCTGTTTGGCTGGCACACAGTGTATCTCAGAGGCACACTTGTAAAATCTGTCACTCTAAGCACAGTGATCTACATGCTTGTGTTCCTTGTGTTGCTCCTACTGAAGGTGCAAGTTTCACTGTGACCTGACACATCCTGCAGCCTCCCAACATGCACCCTGCCCCTCCCTGCTCCCTCCCCCCCTCTCCATCCCTGCTGGCCCCCCCTGGGCAGACTCACAGGCTCAGTACGCGATCTGGGGCCAGCTTCTGATCCTGGGCCCTCTCACTGGCAGGCTGGGGCTCCCACGCGCCTCCGCGCCTGACAGGAAGCCCCCCCCGTTCCTCTCCCCAGGCTGGCAGGGGGCGGAGGGGAGGGGGGGAGCTCGTGTGGCCTCATTCATTGCTTCTTCATTCATACATCCGTCCCCGGCTCATTCATCCCTTTATCCCCCCTTCCTGCCTCCTCTCCTCCGCCACTGCTGTCTCCCTTACTCCGTGTTTCTCTGGGTTTGAGGCCCTGAGACGAGCTAGTCCACCTGTGACTCAGCCAGATGGATGCCCATCTGGGAAAGTAGACATATTAGCAGGACCTGCTTTGATCCGGGTGGGGGGAGGTCGTCATCTGCTATCATTCAAGGGTTCAACAGCAGCGCGCTCCTGTGGTGGAGCACAGGACCTTCAAGCCAGGGAGCTGCCAAGCAGAGAGGAGCTGGGGAGGCGGGGATTCTCAGCACCAGGGAGATCGGCCCGAGCCACCATCCAGCATGATCCACCGCTTCCTGATGGAGGAGATGATGTCACTTCTGGGAAAAGAGGATGTATCATGGATGTAGAGCGGTGATCTCATATTAGTGTAAGATGTATGACCAATCAGGGACTCAGTTTTGTACTGGTACAAGGTCAGCCTGTCCCTGGAGCAACTGAAGGATAGAGGCCTTGCTCAGAGGCCCAAAAGTGAAATCACTCAACCATGGGATATGAACCAACAACCTTCCAATCACAGGACAGTGTCCTAACATCCCGAGTCACAGGTATGAAAACCTGACCAATCAGGGACCAGATCTCATACCGGTATAAAGCATCTGACCAATCTCAGACCCTGTCTTATACCAATATAAGACATCTGGCCTCAGTTAAGCCTTCTGTAGTCTGAATAGAGTGATCTGTGTAACACGCCCTCTCAAGGCTGTGACCGTTGATCACGGCTCAGGATACGTCTGCTGGGCCGCCAAGCTGCCAGCAGGGCGTTGGATCCAAAGTGCTTCCGATTCCCTCAGCTTCAAAGCAGAAAGAGCCTCACCGGCGAGGTCAGATGTGTTCCAGGAGCTCTCTTTCGGGGGAACACCCAGGGTCGCCGGGGAGGTTCCCACTTGCTAGCTGCTGATTAGGTTTCCCCCGTAATTCCCAAGCAATGAACGGGCACGTGAGAAAGAGGAGGGTGTCGCCATCCTCACTCGGCAACTCTCATGTGGATGGTGAGATGACAGCCGGACCGTCAACAGAGGTTTTTCCGGTTGCCATGGCAACAGCTGGAACAGCTGAGTAATTGCAAAAGCAGAATGTGAATTAATTAGTGTCTGAATGGGGTGGATGATGGAGTCTGTCCGTGTCAGGAGCAGGCGTGGGGAGCAGGGCATACTGGGACGTGCCTTTGGCGGGGGCTTTCGGAGCACTGTGGAGATGGCGGGTGCCGGGGGGGGGGGGATGCTTGGTGTGGGACTCACAAAGACCCAGTGACACACTTTGGTGCCGCGGAGCAGCGGCCAGGACCATCTCAGAGGCAGACGGGTGGGGGCTGACGGGGGGGCAGTCCTGTAACCCAGATGACATGAGGCTTGTCTAAAATGTGATCAGTGACTTGTGATCAGATGAGTTCCAGTTACAAGCTCCAATCACTCCATTCCATCTTCATATAATCATATACCAGTATCTCCACAAATATTGTGGTATAGGTCAAGGTGAGGTCAAAGTGCCTCCATAATGCCGGGAGGGGAGGGGCACTGCATCCTCGTCTCTAGTGACCCGTCTCTAGTAAACTCCCCCGTCCCCTAACGCATCTCTTCCGTTGGTCTTTTGTGACTGGTCTTGCCCTTGGTAATACTTCATGTTAATGCCCCCAGTGGCTCAGATGGAGCAGGGCAGACCAGCTACGGCTACACCACACACTGACATACTCACACACACACACACACACACAGACAAGCACTGACAGACACACATAGACATACAGACACACAAACAAAGACATACAGGAAGGCACAGATATGCTCAAATACACAGACACTCACAAACACACAGACATACTCACACACATAGACACTCACAGACACAGAGAAACAGACATACTCACACACACAGACACTCACAGACACACACACACAGACACTCACAGACACACACACATAGACACTCACAGACACACAGACATACTCACACACATAGACACTCAGAGACACAGAAGACACACTCACACACAGACAGAGACACAGAAGACATACTCACACACATAGACACTCACAGACACAGAGCCACAGACATACTCACACACATAGACACTCACAGACACAGACAGACAAACATACTCACACACACAGACACTCACAGACAGACAAACATACTCACACACATAGACACACAGACACAGACATACTCACACACAGACACTCACAGACACAGAGACACACAAATACTCACACACATAGACAGTCACAGACAGACGGACAAACATACTCACACACATAGACACTCACAGACACAGAGACACAGACATACTCACAGACATAGACACTCACAGACACAGAGACACAGACATACTCACACACATATACACTCACAGACACAGACATACTCACACACAGACACTCACAGACAGACAGACAAACATACTCACACACATAGACACTCACAGACACAGAGACACAAACATACTCACACACATAGACACTCACAGACACAGACAGACAAACATACTCACTCACAGACACAGACATACTCACTCACAGACACAGACACTCACAGACACAGACATACAGACACACACATAGACAGACACAGAGACACAGACATACACACACAGACACTCACAGACAGAGACATACAGACACACACATAGACACTCACGGACACAGAGCCACAGACATACTCAAACACATAGACACTCACAGACACAGAGACACAGACATACTCACACACATAGCCACTCACAGACACAGACATACTCACTCACAGACACAGACACTCACAGACAGAGACATACAGACACACACATAGACACTCACAGACACAGAGACACAGACATACACACACAGACACTCACAGACACAGAGCCATAGACATACTCAAACACATAGACACTCACAGACACAGAGACACAGACATACTCACACACATAGACACTCACAGACACAGAGCCACAGACATACTCAAACACATAGACACTCACAGACACGGAGACACAGACATACTCACACACATAGCCACTCACAGACACAGACAGACAAACATACTCACACACATAGACACTCACAGAGACACAGACATACTCACACACACAGACACTCACAGACACAGAGACATACAGACACGCACATAGACACTCGCAGACACAGAGCCACAGACATACTCACACACATAGACAGACAGACAGACAGACAGACAAACATACTCACACACATAGACACAGACATACTCACACACATATACACTCACAGACACAGACAGACATACTCACACACATAGACACTCACAGACACAGAGACACAGACATACTCACACACATAGACACTCACAGACAGAGACATACTCACACACATATACACTCACAGACACAGACAGACATACTCATTCACACAGACACTCACAGACAGAGATATACAGACATACTCACTCACACAGACACAGACAGACAAGCATACTCATACACATAGACACTCACAGACACAGACATTCTCACACACACAGACACTCACAGACGGAGACATACAGACACACACATAGACACTCACAGACACACAAACATACTCACACAGACACTCACAGACACAGAGACACAGACACTCACAGACACAGAGACATACAGACACACACACATTACGCTGTATCACTGCCTTCCTCACTACCCGCGGACCAGGTGGGGCTTAATTCTGGTCGGATGTTGTGCCTCAGGGTTGAGGCGTGCAGCCCGGATCCAAGATCTCCTGGGCAAAGAATCTCTAATAAAGAAGCAAACTGTTGTAATATTGAACACAAGATCATTTCTATTAAATGCCCCTCAGAGGCTCGCTGTCTCGGGTTCCGCTGAGTTACAGTCGAGGTGCCTTTTCATTTCCGAGCTTGGCAGTGGCTGCTGGCACCCCGGGCCCCCAGGCTGACGCATTCACGCTGTAACACGGATACAATAAACTGCCCCGCCCACTGCGTCCATGGAGCCTCTCTGTCTGACGTTTGTGGGCGCGGTAGCTGGGGCTGGGTGGCACCAGCAGGAGTTTCAGATAGCGGGATCTTCTGAGGTACGGCGACAGTGGCCACGAGGCCGGCTCCGTGTTGGAGGTGAAGGGGAGGCTCGTGAGGACGGGAGAGGTGAAGACGCCACCAGAGCAGGTGGAGGAGAGTTAGAGTCGCAGCCAGATAGCACAGGTGCTACTGGCTAAGGTGCTCTGTGTGAGGACACATGCAGACACGCACCCACTCTCCAGCCCACTAACATGAATACTAACTCTGCTCTTCCACACTTTGCGTGTCATTAGTTCATCTCCGTACTCCCTGAAAGCCCGCTCCCAAAATAGGCTGTCTGTCTGTCTGTCCTGTCTGTGTCTGTCTGTCCTGTCCTGTCTGTCTATGTCAGTCTGTCCTGTCTGTGTCTGTCTGTTCTGTCCTGTCTGTCCTCTCCTGTCCTGTCTGTGTCTGTCTGTCCTCTCCTGTCCTGTCTGTATGATTGTCTGTTTGTGTCTGTTTGTCCTCTCCTTTCCTGTCTGTATGATTGTCTGTCTGTCTGTCCTGTCTGTGTCTGTTTGTCCTCTCCTTTCCTGTCTGTATGATTGTCTGTATGATTGTCTGTCTGTCTGTCCTGTCCTTGTCAGTTTGTCCTCTACTGTCCTGTCTGTATGATTGTCTGTCTGTGTCTGTTTGTCTTGTCCTGTCTGAGTCCTGTTTGTATGATTGGCTGTTTGTATGATTGTCTGCCTGTGTCTGTTGTCCTCTTCTGTCCTGTCTGTGTCCGTCTGTCTGTATGATTGTCTGTCTGTCTGTCCTGTCTTGTTCTGTCTGTCACTCACTTTCCATCCGCCCGCCCGTCTCTCTGCCTGCCTGCTTCCTCCCAGCTCTCTGCCCTGCCCACATCCTGGATTCACGGTGTCCACGTGTCCCCGTCACTGAGGGCCGGCGAGGGGGACACAATGGATGGCTGAACAGAAACGATGGTGTGAGCAGCAGGAAGTCTGCGGGAGCGCAGGAGTAAATGAGTAATGCTGCTCTGTAGTATTTAATCCAATCCTTTGGGCTCTTCTTGTCTTAATATGGGAAGAGCACATCTGCATTACTCATGGCTG
This sequence comes from Petrocephalus zakoni, assembly GCA_026774425.1. Classification (NCBI taxonomy): domain Eukaryota; kingdom Metazoa; phylum Chordata; class Actinopteri; order Osteoglossiformes; family Mormyridae; genus Petrocephalus; species Petrocephalus zakoni. Next base: position 3,559,491 of record JAODKN010000064.1, read on the forward strand.
AAGTCCCTGCATTCCTGCGCGTATCCAGGGCCCCTGAATAAAGGGCTGGTTTCTTCTATCACCGCTTCATCTGTCCTGCTCTCCCTTGAGTTTCTCACTAGTCCAGAGGAACCGGCTGAGCTGATCCTGATGTTTCGGTCCATCTGTGGTCACCTGAAATTCCACAGAAGCGTGTCACATCCTTTTTCTTTTGCTTAACTGAGGTTTTTGTCCATTTACTGCTTTAAGCGTGTAACTTGCATGTGACAGGTTTCATCCTGGACTGTGCGAGACATAAGAGTCAGGAACTGTTTGAAGAGGACATGCGGGTTGGAAAGAGCAGGGCGTCGCAGAAGCTTGGGCCTCCTATCGGAGGATTGGACGTTTCACTGCGTGTGAGAGCCGCTGGAGGTCGGGCAGCTCTGGGTCTGAAACTGGGCTTTGATGCCAAGGTCACCTTGAGCACGGAGCAGATGCTGCTTCCCGCAGAACTTGCTTGGGTTTGAGTGAAAGGACCTTAGATAGGGGGAAAACTCAGCATCCATTCTGCAGGGCTGCCAGTGACCGGATTCGAACCTGTGACCGCCCCCCTCGCTGTGCCTTTAGTCCTCGTCCATCTGCCGCACGCTGATTTCTCTCAGTGGTTGAAACGTGGAGTCAAGCAAGCCTCCCTCTTCCTCTCCCTCCCTTGCTCTCTCCCTCTGTCTCTCTCCCTCCCTCTTCCTCTCCCTCCCTTGCTCTCTCCCTCTGTCTCTCTCCCTCCCTCTTCCTCTCCCTCCCTCTGTCTGCCTCCCTCCCTCTCTCTCTCTCTCTCTCTCCCTCCCTCTCTCCGCATCTTCCTCACCTCTTTCCCTCCTCTCCCACCTTCTGCAGCTCCAGCCCAAAGGAAGCCTCAGCCACAGTGGGGAAGGTGCGTGACCTGGCCTCCTTCCGCCGCCATTTCCGAATGGGCTTCCTGACCATGCCCGCCTCCCAGGACCTCTCCCCCCGGCCCTGCGCCTCCACCATGGCCCCCCGCTCACAGTCCTGCCACTCAGTGGGCGCAGGTGGAGACGAAGGGGGCCTAGAGAACGGTGACTTCCCTGGGTCCCGCCCACCTTCTGCTGACCGCCGCCCCCCGGCTAAGCCCAAGCGCCACCCCAGCACCCGCCTGAGCTCCCCCGCGGACCCTCGCGGTGTGGGGGCGCCCAAGGATGCCCCATCCCCACTGCCTGCTGCCTCACAGTTACCTGCTCAGCATCTGGACAAGAGAAGTGGTGAGGGGGGTTGGGACAGGGGCATACCAGTCATGTGGGGGATTTGTAGTTTTTAAGTTTCTAAGCTGTAGTTCTCATAATAATCATCAGGACAAGGCCGAGGACGAGGGCTCAGTAAGGTCAAACTGGGCTTATTTGTGGGAATTTAGCCTAGAGTCTCTGGACTGTCTAAAAACTGCCTTCTCTTAAATTGTGACACCACAGTTTGAGACACCATGAGAAGTTTAACCCTTTGTACCTGGGGGGTGTGGGGGGAGTTTGATAGACACCCCAGGGTGGAACACTGAAATATTCACACAGCTTTTCATCAAAAAAGCTTCACATCTACCGTTTTTCTTTTTAATTTTTTTTTATTATTTCTGTTCCTTTTTTATTTTCATTTATTGGCTTATATTTTCCCTCACAAGCAGAAAGCCCTTCCCCAGTACTCACAGCATTTCCTGTGTGGCATGCTGGGTAATTTGTTTGATGCTCCCTCTGTGTCCTGCAGCCATGAGTAAGTCAGACTCGGGGGACACGCTGGGCCGGAAGGTTCCACCGCTCAAGCCGAAGCGGAGCCCTAACACCCAGCTCTCCTTCGAGCCCCCCCGGGCTCCGCCCCCGCCTGCTCCACTGCCCCGTCCCACCCAGGAGAGAGCGGGGGGGCCAGTGGAGGACCCCGGCGAGGAGGAGGACGAACCAGTGTACATCGAGATGGTGGGCCAGGTGTTCTCCCGGGAGAGCCGTGCCGTCACACCACACCCCGCCCCTGGCCCCACCCCTCCAGCGGGGGCCACCACCCCCGACTCAGACTCGGACCAGAGCGAGGCCATCTACGAGGAGATGAAGTATCCCCTGGCGGAGGAGAGCGACCCACGTGCCCACCTCCCAGCCAGACGCGAGAAGGCGCGGCACTCCAAGGCCGCCCGCCTGCCGGCCGCCCCCTGCGCCTCCTCGCCGCTTCCCCGCCCCCCCTCACACTCTAAGCATA
>JAODKN010000064.1:3572595-3593893 GCA_026774425.1 Petrocephalus zakoni
GGGGGGGGGGGGGCGGCGGCCTCCCCCTCCCCCCACCCCCCCCCCTCCTCCCTCTCCGTCCTGCTCCCCCCCCGCCCCCCCCCGGCCGGCGGGGGGGCGCGCGGGGGGGTAGGGTGTGTTCGATCAGCACTGTCTGAAGCTCTGAAGTTCCAATCCCACCCCCTCTGTGTGTACAGAGTTTGCACTAAGGACCATTGGCATTGAATTGTCCACAGTGAATCAGCAGAGAATGTTCTAGCCGGTGGGGGGTGTTGAGATTTTGGGCACTGGGCCCCATGCAAGCAATCCTGAAAGCAATCACATTATTGTGGACCCCTGTCACTGTCATAACTTTCCTTCCTGTTATGTTGCTCCTCAGTTTGTACCTTTGCTTGTCGCTGGGGCTGTACCCCAATGTAGGGTCTGCAAATTGTACCCTAGCTGTAGGTAAATGTACCTTCTAATAGATGAATAGAGGAACATCCCAAAGGTACAAGCAACATTAATGTATATAGGCCTAATGTCGGTTCAGAAAGCAATACCGGCCCTAAAAAGACTGACCTACTTTCCCGCGAAACTGACAGTTAGAAGCAGTTAGAATATGAATAATGTCAAATTGCAGTTGCAATTGCGTTGCAGTTGTCGGATCTGCCATAAGAGGGAGCCGTAGACGCGCAGAACCAGCCAAACGAGATGCTGAGCGCAAATGCGCTGCCTTGTTAAAAAGCGGGAGCGGAGAGCAGACATGGGGGGTCTTACTACAGTATTGATGTAACGCCGCTCAGCCTGTCGATACTATGTGACAAGTAAATACTGCATTTCACGGGACACCGTTTCAGTGGATCGAATCTGTTACTTAAAAATCACTGTTACAAACCATGGCCGGGGAGAGGGAGGTCTGGGCTTCCCTGCTTAGGCTGCTGCCCCCGCGACCCGACCCGGAACAGCGGTAGGAGATGGATGGATGGATGGATGGATGGATGTTACAAACACTTTTCGCATGTGTGTTGTGCTTTCCTTCACAGGATACAATGAAGAAAATTGTATTATTATCGAACGCAAGTTGTACATCAAACAATAACTTTTTTAACTGCAATTATACGGAAAGGAAATGACCCAGTACAGCAATAAACGAACCGGGATTGTTACTGTTCTTATAATATGGTATCATCGGCCTCACCTTCTTACAAGCCGAAGGAATGATGCGCGCCGCAAAATCAGCTATCGAGATAGAGAATGTTAGACTTTACGGTAGAGAGAGCAATTTCCTTTGATGCTGTTAATCAGTGTCAAAACGAGAAAAAGAACTTGTCGATGCCGGGTACACAAGGGGGTAAGCGAGGTGTTTGGGCCAATCAATTTTATTACGAGGACCCCGTCGTAGGACGAGGCGGCGAAATAACACAAGGGGGGAGGCCCATACGTTTATTTATTGGCTGGAAAATTGAAAGTGTGAAGGGGGGGGCTTTCCTGTCCTCTGCTAAATCGGTGTGTGTGTATGTGTGTGTGAGGAGACAGACAGAGAACGAGAGAGAGAGAGAGAGAGAGAGAGAGAGCGGGGCGGGGTGGGGTGGGGGTGAACAAAAGCTGGGTTTAAAAGGCCGGAGAGTATCTTACCGCAGTATCAGTCCTTACACTTCTCCGTCAGTTACCCGGGACTAATACAGCGCCTTGATGTCCGGGGGAGAGTGCCGCTACTCAGCCTTTTAGTGCATTAGATCGCATAGTTGCGGCAAAAGTGTCCCGTTCGCACTGCCGCTGAAGATAAGGGTTTAATTAAAGCTGCTCGGATTACGCGCGCCGCGGTTTTGCATCGAACGCGTCTCCTCCTAGACAGAAATGGCAAAGGACGGGGAAAAGAAGAAGTGCGGCGACATCCTGGACGAATGGAAGGAGTTCTTGTGGAACCCCCGGACGCACGAGTTTCTGGGCCGGACAGCGAGCAGCTGGGGTGAGTTGGGGCGCCCAGGGACCCCCGTCCCGCGCCGTGATGACCGGCGACATTACGCGTCCGGGAGCGCTTACTCTGCACTTCGGTTGCACTGAACTGTGCGGATATATGACGCCTGTACAGCAGATGTGACTTGCAACAAATTTCAAAAATAAAAACTGAACTATTTTTTGTTTGCTCAGTGGCGCAATTGAAGGTAATAATTAGATCCATGGATGCGCAGCGCACGGAGAGCTGTGTTTGCAGTTCAGTATTAAAGACTTCCACTGGGAGACGAGCAACAGCCGGCACTTCTGCTCATTTAATTATTTATGAGATCTCTGTGCGCAATGCGTCTTATGTTTTACAGAGAGTATTAAGTGTTTTAAATGAATGCTATTATAAAATTGCTACATTGCTGGGCTGAATCCAAAATACAGTCGGTGGTCAACACGTGACTTACTGGGGATTAAAATTCCGCGCTGGCCGGTAAATTGTACCGTTATCCTCCCGTGGAAGAACCTGCAAAAAAGCCATACGCGTCTGATTTTAAATCCGTGCAAATCTGCAAGCAGAACTGAGTCAAAATAAAGAAGAAACTGCTTACCACACACATGCACCCTCTTAAATGATACCAGTTGGGACATTTGTAAAGAATTCTCCATAGGTTTATCCACGGGGGGCATTTTTATTTGGTCGGAAATATTACCACTATTTGGTATCAGCTGTACGACGTAGATTTACTCGTCGACACACCATGTGGATGACAATAACGAAAGAACTTAGTAATAATAACATTTTCCCTAGTTAAAGCTTTTAGCCAGGGTCATCACCAGTAACTGGGCACCCTGCATGACAATCGAAGGCAAGCAGCGGCTCTGCCGATACCGTACGGCCTGTATATCCCGGTATTTGTTAAATTTGGTTATTAAATCAATGTGTGCCTTTTATAGCACTGCGACAATTATGACATTGGCGCACTTAATCCGAGTTAATCCGACAGGGGAATTTTACTTGTATAAGGACAACCTCTGCCCCAGTTCGTTAAGTGTAATTCTGTTTTAATCGGCATATAAGGACCCCACAGAATTTTGGGGTCCTTTTTCAAGCCGCCAAGTGTCGAAGTTACACTAAATCTCACTATATTCCCCCGGTTCTTGGCGACATTAAACCTACTCGACAAGCCGAAACATCATCTTGAAAGACCCGAGATTTATGACTCTCGTATAATACGCGTATTAAGTTGCGCGAAGCCGATTCGTACGTGAATGCGCGCGGTCACCGGTAATGGTGGCAGCGGAGTGCAGTCGCGTGCGGACGGGTCTCCTTGATCTGCCACATGCATGTGACACGAACAGCCTCTGAAACGCTATGCGTACGTGTGCGGGTGAGCAGCGCTGAGAAGTGTAACGCAATAGTTTGGGCCAATAAAAGGCGAGATTAATTCGTAATTTTAATGAATAATGTATGGGCGGTGGGATAATTGGGATGGAGAACTCTGCGGGATGGAGGGGTGCGAGCATGCCGGCGAACTCTGCCCATCTAGCCCGGCCTTTCCACACGCATAATGCGGAGCGCACGGAGATAATTGTATCAGTTTCTCTATTCTCGGATCGCTTCTAACCGACTTACTACAACGTGCTGATTCGCATTCTTGTGTTTTCCCCCCGTATCAAGCAGTCCTGTGGTGAACTTCTTGCTGACATACAGGATATTGACAGGACGTAACAGACACGGATAGGATTATAGAACAAAAAAAGAACACCGGTAACGATCTATTTGAACACAAGACTATAGGTTATTTAGTTAAATAAACAAAGCGCTCATAAACAAATCTGTCAAAATACATTTCAGATGGGCGTTACAGGAAAAACCGAGTCAGTGGAAAGGAGGACATGTCGGCTTGGAAGGGGAGTAAGTTTGCTCACTCGTGTACTCCCTGCTCGGAGGACCGCTGTCCTGGATAAGCCTGGCTCATTAAAGCTCGTTAATTAGGCTATTTCTGAAACGGGGAGCCCGATTTCCGTGCCTTTCCCTGAGCCTTTGATGCCGCAGAGCCTCGCACATGGCCCCCGTTTTAACGGGCGGCCAGAATCCTTCCATCCAGGGTCTGGGATGCGTACCGCCTCAGTGTGAGGGACTCTCAGAGACGCCGGACCGAAAACCGGATTTTCCAATTGATTAGGCTTTTTATAGAATCGGCGATCAGCAGATTACTTAGTGACAGGGGTTAAGGCTCCTTTCTGGTAGGGGTGTGCGGATCGATCCAAATATCGATACTATCGGTACCAACGTTGGTATTGGTATCGGATCGATACTAGTGTGATGGGATCGATACTATTCCAATTTCTCTCCTCTACACTCCCGAAAGTAGGCACATCTGCTCCGTCTGCATCTTGCAGCTCACTTTGCTTCTCCTTCGCCCCCTCGCTCTGCCGTAGTTTATTGTCGTAGTGCCACGTGACTCAGCGGCGTGAGCGCGAGCAGACAGTGGCTGAGAGAGTCGCGCGGCAACACGGCGGAGAAAAAGAGGAGCCAAAGGCTGAGAATTAGAGCCAAGAGAAGTTTTTTTAATAGTTATTTGCACTTTATTTATTTTATTTTTCACAAATAACTATGTGCACTTTGCTTATAAAAGCAGATAAGTGTAATCAAAGTGAGATTTTTTTCTTATTGTTGTTTCTAAATAAGTAACTTCAAAAGAACAAGTTATGTTTTAAAACATTTGTTTTCCAGATTTGCAGATTTCACGTTTCTAAATTTAGTTCATTACAATAATAAAAAACGTTTTTCATTTTACTAAAAACTTTGCTAAAAAATCTGGCTATTGTCATTGACAGGCACGGCAGCCAATCCCTGAGCATAATGAAGTGTGATATACCCCCTTGCCGGCAGCCCTATGGTCTTATAAAGATCTGTCTTCATTAAGGATGCACTTCATCTTGGGCCATTTTTTGACATGATCATCACATAATGGGCATGATTGATCTCATCACTACATTCCTATTACTCTGGGGGGGGGGGAGTAAGGACGATTACAATGGCCCCCAAATGACACTAGCCCAAAACTTTGTTGGGATTGGTCAGGGTTGGGGCCAATCTTGGGTTAATCTGGGCAAATGTATGTACATTGTAAATATATCACAAAGAATTCTCCTATACAGGAAGATTTATAAACTGTTTGCATGATATATACTACAGTACAACATCACAGCTCGCTGCCTCTGGTGTAATTATTTCTAGTTTGACTGCTGGTCGCGTTACGGGATGACCTTTCTCATCCAGCTACATCATCACTGATAAATGAGCCCCTTCGATCTATGAGCGACTGACTCTCAGAATCAGGGGATTGGCAATACTCAAGAAAGGTGTCCTGTCTGGAAAAACTGGTCATGAAAAATAATCGAGCCTCCTTATGTCAGAGTCTGAGTACTTAAATATCATTTGTAGCCGTATGTGATATGGAAAGCATTATGTTTGCTGGAGTGGGACCTTTTGTATCAGGTCATCTTCTGGTGTCATGGCGACCGCGGATCGTCATTGGTTAGATCAGACCGATTTCTCACCTGTATTGCATTCATTTTGAGTAAATTCTGAATTCCTTCTTCCTGGCACAAATATTCACATCCATGGCATTCTCACAGTTGCTGTTTATGTGATGTTTAATTACAATTAAATTTACAATTACAATTTATCCTATTTCTAAAGTGTGATGACAGGTACACTCTGTCCTCTTCCATGCTTCCTACGATTATATCTGCTCCTGTTGCTGAGTCCGGTTCAAGCACTGGCAAGCATTTAATACATTAGTCCAATACTCGTACTAATGTTTTGAATGTTCCCTGATCACGCCATTATTTGTAAACACAGCGGGTAATAGATATTCGTTATGCGGGTATGATGCCTGGGAATGATTCACCAACTGAATCTAAACAAAGCGCTGCTTTGCGCCTATTTTTGGATATGTTGCGCTAAAATGAGATATTCTGTAACCCATGATGGATTTAGCTAACTGGGTTTAGCGGTGCAAGACAGGGATTGGATTAAATATTCAAACCCTACTTAAATGATGGGAGGGGTGCAAATGGAGACTGTAGGGGCAGAGAGGGGGCAGAGAGATGGAGAGCCAGAGAGAGGTGGGGAAGGGACAAATCGCTGTTGCATACAGTGCCAGTTCTAGGTACTTAGTCCACCTTGTCCTTGCTGGACCGACATGGTGTTGGTTACACAGAACCTATCAAATGAATTAATGATCCTACTAAACCCTGTGATCTTAGCCACCTTATTCACCTCTACCCTATCATGTCCTAACTCTCTCCTTTCTCTGAATTTATAAATATTGAGTGATGAATCAGATCTGGATGGCTATTCTACAAGGTGGGGGGGATGCTTTGTCGAATACCTTCCAGGAATACACAGTTAGCTGGATAACTCAAGCCAAACATGAAAACTGGCTAATGGGAAGAGAGGTACGTGACTTTCCTATTGGACAGTCCTTACATTTGGCATAAGTTATCTGCCTAATGAAGAAATCTGGCTTTATGGAATGCTCCCCCTGGGTGTAGATTTTCATTTTACAGGGTGGTTCAGGAAAATTCATTAATATTGTCAGGCCCACAAACCATTCAACCTATTTCTATAGTGTGATGACAGGTTCACTCTGTCCTGTTCCATGCTTCTGACAATTATATCTACGCTATCTGATTGGCCGATGACCAAGCTCCAATGACATGTGCTACAATCAGGTAGCGCTTCTCTCATGAATATTAACGAGGTTCTCCGAGTCTCCCTATAAAACGAAAATTCGACCCCTGGGGGATGTTGTCCGTTCATGTGTACGTCTGCATTCTATGACCAGACCACAAGTCGATACACCTATCGCCTTCGACCACGCACATTTAGTACTTATGATTATTCGCTTTGATGTAAGCATAAACCTTTAGGTACACCGCCTGAAAATATCGCAATTTAATCCCTCTAAATTATTTTATCCAAAGAAACTTAATTAATATACTAACCGCGTGGATACAGAAAAAAAAACAATTGTATTGAGTTCGTGTATCATAGGAACATTGGTAGAGCAACCCCGGAATCCCGGAAGGTTCAGGTTTTATCCCCCTCCGACTTACAGTACACCGAGTCACGGATAAACTCACGTATAATCACTGGTTTATGAATACCAGTTTAATTAGTTCTTTGAAATATATCATTCTGTAATCTGAACTGGAGGCGAAGGGAAAAAAAATTTGAGAATATGGAAAGAACGGTGAGAGAGAGATTGAGGCTTTAGAAGAAAAGAGGATTACGGTTTTAGCGCGTCTGTTTTGACGTATGGCGAGTGGCGTGATGGAGGGAATGGAGACAATGAGTGAAGGGCTATGGGACACGGCAAGGAAAGGCAGTACATTTAACATCGCGTAATTTACATTTTAATTCCGTCTCCGTTTACTCATGTTTGTACATCCGCCTGTAGGCTGTCATTCAGATCTCGTCGTTAGCGGGAAATGGGTTTGCGGGAAATAGGGTTTGGATACATGAGGGATTTTCAGTAAAGTGCTTCGTTCTATGGCACGACAGACGTCGCCTTGCTGGGCCACGCAGGACTGCGATCGCCGTTTGTTAAGCGCCCTGCCAACTGGTGCACCACCTGTTATACCCTCTGCGCGAGCGGCTGCGCCTTGGCTCCATGTCCGCCCCCATCCCCCATCTTCGGATATGCCGCGTGCAAATACATCCACCTTATGTGGAGGATTACTTCAGCAGAAATTGCTCAATGTACTGACTTATGTAATGCTTATTGTTTCTGGCTCTGTCCATCGCCTAATTATCTGGAAAACGACAATGCATTTGGTGAACCCCTGACTTACATGTGTAATATTTATGGTGCAGTTTTACGGTTTACAGGCAGAGATTTGTAAATGTATATTGTCTACGTAAAAATTTTGGAACAGACACCTTGGCAGCAATTCAAGTTCAGGATTACGGGGCAAAGGCATTAAATAAGGACGCAGAAAACTGCCGTGGCATTAAGGGTAAAGTGAGATCGTATTTAGGCTATAGGTGAAGTTTATACTTTCTGCAGTCATAACCGAAAGCTTTTCCCGTCATTATTTGATTAAAGATCTCATTGTAGTAATCCGTGATCGTATTGCTCTCTTTGTAAGAGATAAATAACGTTTTATTGTTTAATCCAGTATTATATGTATTTTAAAAGGTTATAATTACGGGTCCCTTCCTGTCGTGCGTTTTGATTTTGTACAGTAATAACATTCACCAAGCAATTTAAATCCTCCTGCAAAAGAGTCGAGTCCGCGGTGTTAGTAACTCACTTTCATCAAGAAAACCACAAATTTAGAGCCTGTCTCCAAATTACATGTTTTTATGGCGTCGATGCCAATGCCGATAACCGCAGGCACGTCCTTAAGGGCCGCAACCAGAAATTAATTTCTTTGGGGTTTCGGCGACCCTATACAGATAGGTCCCTGATGCCATTAAAGCCGCTAATAATTTTACCCCATTATTTGTCTATAGGAACAGTTCGATTACAAACACCTTGCTTTGTTTAAGCGCGGTCCCTTGAACAGCCTAACCTAGCGGCGCTGTGTTTGCGCTTGCGCTGTAGTTACTGACCCTGGCCGTCTCCACATCGCCAGGTCTCATTCTTCTCTTCTACCTGGCCTTCTACGTCTTCCTGGCGGGGCTCTTCGTACTCACCATGTACGTGATGATGCAGACGCTGGACGACTACAAGCCCACGTATCAGGACAGGCTGGCCACGCCGGGTAAAAACTCGCGCATGCGCAAATCCTGTCTCTGCTTCTAAAAAAGAAAAAGAATGATGGCTATATATCCTTGAAGACCTAACAACATCAATTTGATGGAATCTAAAACTAATAATATTTCGAGACACAATTATTTAAAATGTCTCTGCAAAGATGGAGAGATTCGGGCAATACCCACACCACGGTGAAATGAAAGCTCTCTGTGCTCCTTGGCATCAGGCATGATGATCCGGCCCAAGGGAGAGGCACTGGAGATCGTTTACACCATGGACCACACAGAGAGCTGGGACATGTATGTTCAGGCCCTGGACAAGTTCCTCGCCCGTGAGTAGAGGACGCCGCCCCTGTGAAGGAGCACTGCCTGTCAGGTCAGGAGCCGGCTGACGGGCTCCCCCCGGCGAGTGACATGACCTCATCTCTCCTTGCCCTCCCCCACCCCCCCACCCAGCCTACAACGATTCCTATCAGGCGCTGACCAACGACGAATGCGCCCCAGACCGCTATTACATTCAGGAGGACAGTGGGGAGGTGCGCAACAACCCCAAACGTTCCTGCCAGTTCAACCGCACCCTGTTGGAGGACTGCTCTGGGGTGAAGGACCGTTACTATGGCTACAACAGTGGCAAGCCCTGCATCCTCATCAAGATGAACCGCGTAAGTCAACGGGGGAGGGGGTTAATGATCTGGGAAGACCTGCACCAGCGTTTCTTCCAGTTTCAGTTAACAGTTCTGTCTTTGTCAGTCTTTTCAACATGGTTTAATTGCAGCATGTCATAAAACGGTCTTGTTTAGTTTTGCTTGGATCGCTGAATGTTTTAGGCACAAGGTATGTAGCGGTTGATAGTTTAGTGGTTCAGGGCAGTATTTCTCAGACCTGTCCTAAGCGACCCCCAGATGCACCAAATTTTTGCTCCCTCCCAGCTCCCAGCCAATTAGGAACACCGAATACCTATAGGTGTGTTGGGAGGGAGCAAAAACCTGGATTGTCTGAGGGTCCCCAAGGACCGGATTGAGAAACACTAGTATAGGGAATATTGCATTGAGGTAGCAGTCAGTTTGCTGCAAAGAAAGCTGAAGAATGTTGTTATCAAATTTGAAGTTTTGCAGATAGCAATAAGAAGGTCGCCATTGAAATGAAGCACTGATGAGTATGTGATCGGTCGAGTTGGAGGCCGATAGTAAAATGAGTATTTATTGTGTATTGTATCTAAATATGTAAATATTCTATGTAAATATGGGTATTTACTTACTTGATGTAAAAAGTGACAGTGTGTTACTAAGCAGTGCGTCCCACCTCCCAGGTTATTGGCATGCTGCCAGGGAAAAACGGGCAGTCTCCCTATGTCAGCTGTGCTGCTAAGGTGAGCCCCCCCCGACCCCCACTCTCCGACACAATTGCCTTTTGTCCTTAATAATACACTTCATCCAATATTCTTACCCAGGTCCTTTATGTCAGACATGTTAGCATTCAGCCAGAAGCTGCACGGGTAGAGTCCATCCCGGGCTGGAAGCTGACACCTGTGGGTTCCGGTCGGATTCTTAAAGCGCGGCTCCCCCCGCTGTCCCTCTCCAGCAGCGCTGCGGTCTCGCCGTGGCTCACTTACCTTCTCGAGCATCTGTGTGTTCCTCTTTTGTTCGGCTGTTTGCTCAGCTGGGAGCCTTTGTGTGGCGCGACCTCGGCGAGGCACCCTCTTTAATTTCACTGACGCACATCGGCGCGTATATTTCTTATTTGCATTTCTAGTCAGGCTATGACCCCCCCAATGCACTCAGAAATCTCAATCACAAACCTGGCATGCTGCTGCTTGTCTAACCCACTTTCGCTTTCGGTACGAAATCACCGGAGACGAGAGACGATGATGGATTGGGCCAGCCATAGATGTAGAGCCGTCAAGGCGGCATGGAATCCCTCTTTGAATTTGAAATTGTGTTGACCGCAAAACTCCGGTGCTTCAGGACCTGATCTCAGTGTGTAAGACGAACCATATAAAGAATGTTCTGGTGATTAACCATAACCTGAATTACTCAGTATTGTGAGGATTGATGTTTAGTTCATTTGTAGGGCTTGGTATTTTAATGGAATTCAAATTACGTTCTTAGTTTAAGGGTAGCTTAAATGGCAATTAATTCCTGTTAGGCCTGAATTCAGCTGCTTCTAAATTAAAAGCCCATTTAATTACCGTACTATCTGAGGTCAAGAGCCGTTTCTGTAGTGTTGGCTACGTTCCGGTTTTATTTGCGTAAAGGATGAGGTATCATCAGGTCCAGTCCTTTGGTTACACACACAGAAGGTGGAGACTTGATATGGGTATTTAAATGTTGGCCTAATTGTAGTTTAGGATGTGCATTGAGACTATGTGTTATTGATTTAGGATTATAAATATAAGCTGGAAGAAAATGCTAACTGTCATTGCCCCCTCCTCCCCCAAAAAATCTCACATGGTCCTAACGCCCACCCTCTCCCTAAACTCAGACAGAAGACAGTGACAAGATCAGGGAATTGGTGTACTACCCCCCAAATGGTACCTTCAACCTCATGTACTACCCGTATTACGGCAAGAAGGCCCAGGTGAGACACGGGGACTCGAACCGGCAGCTGGCCGCTGATTGCTGGGTGGGATTAATGTCTTGTGCAAGGTAGCCATTTTAATATTACAGATCCCGAGAGGCAGACTGATGATGTAATGGGGGTGATCTGTCATGGCCTTGTCATGGCATGTAATTTAAGTGAGACCCCGCCCCCCAACATGCAAAGAATAAGAGATGAAAGGATAGTGGGTTTTCTGTGCTGAGAATCTGTCAGTTTGGCTTTTCACAGTCCAAATGTCGCACCGAAGTGTTCAGCATCACAGTGAATGTAATCGTTCATCTATTTTAATGTTTCATGACATATAATTTGAGGTTAATAAGGAATATATAGTTACTTTATTTTTATTGTACCTAATTTACGTACTTGGGTCCTGGGAGAAATAAACTAATGGAAGAGTTGCCATGACGTCATTCTTGCCATGGCGACAGATGAATGGGCGGCAGTGTGTGCTGCTGTTGTAAACGGGGCATCTGTCCTGAGCATCCCGCTCTAGGCACCAGTTTGGCCCCCGGGGGCCCAGTCCCGGTTGGCAACCACGGCTGAGCTAAGCTGCCCTGGTTGTTTCTGCCTCCCCCAAAATGTTTCAAAAACAAGATAAATAGCTAGCATGTACAGTCGGAAGACTCTGGCTAGCTAGCTGGTTAGCAGAACGTACTGATTCAGCATCTCCAACAGGCCAACAGGAGGTCCCAATCTTGGGGGAGGAGGGGGGGTGGGCACGCAAATGTGTTTAGTCTGAGTCACAGCAATCACCATCACCGATGGCGACGGGGTGACAGCAGCCTACCATAGGCTGACATCATGGCGAGACTCAAATGAATGGAGAATTGTTCTCTCCCACCTCACCCCCAACCTCCGACACCCCAGGTGAACTACTCCCAGCCCCTGGTTGCCGTCAAGTTCGTCAACATCTCCTACGATGCCGACATCAACGTCGAGTGCAAGATAAACGCCAACAACATCGCGCCCCCGAGCGAAAGGGACAAGTTCGCTGGACGGGTGTCGTTCAAGCTCAGAATCAACAGCAAAGTCTAACCGGGTGCACACTGAGATACTCCCCCCCCACATGCACACACACTTGCATACTGTACACAGAACCAGGTACCAGCAATAGCGCCCTCTAGCAGATATAAAAAAAATGGATATTTGGGAATGATTGCTTTTTTTTCCAGGCACCTGATGTGCCACTGCGTATGTGTTTAAATACTGGAGTTGTTCCAGTGGCATGAAGGTAACCCAAAATCTATGGTGTTTCTATTCCCCCATTACATTATCGCCCCTAGAGTCTAATCCTTATATGTACCTAAATTTCATTGCTACACTCTGTTGTGATGTAATTTAAGTGAGACCCCGCCCCCAACATGCAAAGAATAAGAGATGAAAGGATAGTGGGTTTTCTGTGCTGAGAATCTGTTAGGGTGCCTCCATGTATCTGATAAACTACTTCAACCGTTTCTCCTAAAACAGCTTGAAATGTTGATACTGCATGTCTGGCTAGGAAAGATTATATATATTTGGAGTCTGAATAGTGCTGCAGGTGATGAATGATTTTGCTTTGTTGAGACCTCCGCCCCTGAACACCACACTTGATCTTTCTGTGCATGTCAATCCTGTATCGGTCGCATGGCCGTAAATGTATCGCTCTCTGTGCTTATCCTTTCCTCCTGCCTGGCACCTCTTGGGTACTGAAATGAGGAAAGGGGGTCGCCCTCTTCTGTATCTGACAGTGAGTTGCTAGCCCCACCCACCCTCATCATCTGTCCTATAGCAGCTCAGTCCCTCGTGTATCGTGTCGCGGAATGATGATGTCAGCGGTCCCTCTGCTGCAGAGCTGAGCCTTTGGGACAGTGAGACAGATGTCCCACTTGTTGGAAAGGGGGCAAGATTTGGTTACTGTGGTTACAGGTCTGTGTTTCCCCTGAGACCTGGGATCTGGGATTGTGTAACACCTGGCCTGGGTTTGACTGACTGACACTGTCACTGAACTTAATTGTTCTCCAGCTATAAAAATGTGGGACCCTTGGATGAGTTGGACCACGTCATTGGGTGTCTTAAGAGTGGATCAAGGTCTCCTTAAATGTTCCACTTACCCAGGAACACTTATTACACTATTTTTTTGGGGTGGGGTGTAGGAAGAATGTTGCTTCTCTGACTTGGGTTATTAGTGGAAAATGAAACAGGGCTTAGCAATACACACAGAACCAATCTTCGTGGTGGCAATAAAGATGTTGACGGCTGGTATATTGAAAGTATTAATTTATAAGCATATTTATTATAATCATAATTGATTATTAAATAAGCATTTTGCCGTGTTTAATATTTTACAGGACAAAATAGGGCTGGAGATTAAGAGGCTGATTTATTTTTATACATACATAAATTAGTTATTTAATTGGTGCTTGAACTGTTTTAACCGCTTAAATTGCCCGTGTTTCCCATTTGTACTAGCGGGCCGTTGTCAGGACGCTGTGTTAAGCCCAGTCCCCTGGGCGCGGTCGCCATGGTTATGCTTATGGCACGGCGACGCCTCCAACCAATTGCGTACGATCTGAGGAATATCACGCGGATCCCCGTGGACGCTGGCGCTTTGTGCCCGCCCCCCGCCTCCTTCCCGATTAGAGGACCTGTCGGTCAATCACTCGCATGCTTCCCGTTCATTTATCTGTGACGCACACGTGGGGCCGCTGCCTTCTGGCCGCTTTGGCACGCCTCCGGGCTGCTGGTTGCCAATGGGGGGATCTGCTGATCCAGGGCCTGCCTCCAGCCACCCCCATATTAGTTACATCTTTCTCCATTCTCCTGTAATCTCCCAAACTGGTCTTCTAATCCAGATCACTTGTTATGCACTCCATTATCCCCTCGTTTGCTTCTACTCCATAATCCCTTGTCCCTCCGTCTTATGTTCGCCTCTCTTACACTCCGTTTCAGTCACCCTGCATTTCATCTCCGTAACAGTCTGCCCCCTTGTTTACAAACTGTCGCATTCTGCCCTGCAGACGGACGCACGCCCATTTACAGTCTTTCCGAAAATGCTACTCTTTAGTACCGTAATACACCTAAAACTTAAAGCCCATTGAAAAATCAAACAAGCGCTTATGATAATGAGATCAAGGAATATTTTGTCTTTTGTTACTTAGTATGGTGTGAGACATTTTCTTTCGCGTTTATATGCAGTACGCAGCTAGCTGTTGGTTTCTCACTGATCAAGATTGCTACAGACTGAGCGATACTGAAATATTTTATTTATATAAATATCATTTGTCTACACACGCGGTATTTATATACGTATTTGTGTGTTTTGATTGTATTGATCTTTTATCAAGTTTTTAAAGTTTTATTTATATGAGGTGACATAAAGATTCCCATGTGGTTTTATTTACAAACCCCAGCTTTTGTGAACTTAAGTCCGCTTTCTTATGTCTCGTTTATTATTCTTCCGACTATGTCACGTGGTGAATTCGTTTGTACAAACTGACCAAGGGGTCAGGGTTAGGGCAGAGGGTTTGGACTTAGGTTTGGGTTTAGGGTAATCCTCGGCTTGTCTCCCAGCCGCTTTCTATTCAGTGCCCTTTGCTGAGCTAAATGCACGTTATTTTTACCCACGTATATCTTCCCTTTTCCAAGTAATTTGCAGGTGGTTGCGAATTTAATTCGGATGTGATCTAAATCAATATACATATTTATATTTCTCCCAAGGCTATACATATATTGGCGGTTGCAATATAATATAAACATGGAATGAAAGATATACAGAAGTGATATGATATATACACTTTTTGCCAACACGCAAAAACTTTGACAGTAATTTTTTATTCTTGTTTAATTTTAAAGAGAAGATAATATGATACTTATGGTAAGTACTTTACTAGTTGACGGCTATGTAGGTGTTAGTCAGTGCTGATAATGTACTAACTACTCTAAATACTTGAAAGGCACGCAGATGTCAGATACGTTTGACCAAACATTCACTAGTTTTTTTTCTTTATTGCTATTTATCATGATTTTGGAAGCTGCTTGTTGAGTTTTGCTACTGATCTAGCGATTCCCATCTTCTTATAAAAGGTTCCGTTATTTGTTTTACATTTGTTTGTGTTATTTAAATGAAAGTTACGAATTATTTTGGCATGATGAATACTGGCCTATTCAATACAGCAGTGTCACGAATTTAGTTTTTCACGTTGCACGTCAAATCATTATAATTTACAGCAAATTACAGGAAATCTACCCAATGACCCAGCTTTTGTAACATACAAATTCTAACTAAACAGAAATGCTTTGCACAAAGAGTCGATCGTCGATCTTAAAACTAAATAAATACTCTGGGAGACTTGTTAACTGAAGCAGGTTTAAATTTTTTTTCCCAAGTAGCTATTTGTTTGTTTTTATATTTTCATATGTATATTAATTTTCATTGCTTGTGTCCACTGTAAATGTGATGCTAGACAAACCAATAAAATATTTTTTAAAATGACATATATTTTTAAAATGACATTAGGCCTATATTAATTCGGTGTTAAGATTAGTCTGGTGAGCCTGGTTTTAGTATCATTTCAGCGATTGTAATCGCGATTAATCGCGCTCCATGAAGAAATTGTTGCAGATCACATTGCTTTTTAAAAACATTTATGCCTAATGAATGAGCGATGCCGAGAAACAATTTTCAGCAAAATTTTATTAAAGACTTTGACTTAACTACACCCCGTATTCTCGTTTGTGAAGTTGCTCTGGGCCGGGGGTAATATTGAGCGGGTGTTCCGGAGGGGTTGGGAGTGTCAGAGTTTAATTAGCCGCAGGGACTGAAGAGAATAATGAATTGGTGAGAGGAATGACAGGAGTCAGAAGAAGGATTGATGGATGATGGATGGATGGATGGATGTGGAGAGACTGTGGATAGAAGTGTACCCTTAAGTAGCCTGTGGGAATGTGATCATGTGACTATACAACATTCCTCCCAAAACATAAATCCCACTCCAAAAAACTGCCTTTAAAGGACCTAGTCATTTGTATTACCACCCATTTCTTTATTTCTCCGAGTCTCTGTCTCCACCAGTCAGCAGAAACACAAGGCAGCACTTTCCCAAAGTCATTTCACATAGATCACAGACGTAGAGCTACATCGGGAGGTAATGCATCATACCATCAAACCAGTGAAAGGTCCCGTATTCACACAACAGGTTACATCTGTCTGGAGGCTCTGAGGTCCTTCTTACACACCATTCATAGAATGTTTGGAATATTCACTTATATACAATACAGGCGTGTTCCCAGCACACATGCCACCTGCCTGGTGGGTTTATGGGGTGTAAATCAGTCAGCAGCACAGCAATATTTTATTTACTAACCTCCTGTTGATTCAGACACATTATCCAAAATTAATATTTTAATACAAAATATAATACAGAATATAAGTGGTCATGTTCTAGCAGATCACAAAAATCAAACCCTCAAGGGTTTGAGCAGGTACAATGCCAATTTACCCCACCACTAGGGGGCGCCATACAGGAGCTATGCCATGATGTTATGGTCATTTCGCCTTTGGCTTACTCACTGGGGGTTCTTTATGTGGCAGAAATGTAAAGCACATTGAGACAATGTAAAGTTGTGATAATGCGCTATATAAATAAAATTGCATTGCATTGCATTGCATCATTTATTATATCAGGGCACAACCCTACACTTTGTCAACTATAAAGTTTAAAACAGTTTTACTGACGGAATTTACAGGATTATTTTCTAATGTGTAGCATCAGGACTCCAGCGTCTTGAGGCAGTTCGTTTTGGGAAAGGAGTCTTCAGCAGATAATGTGTCTCACACCAAGCCACTAACCCTGTTCCCAGTTTGGGAAGCTCTATCTTCACACTTCTAGGGCAGATCCAGCATGCCATGTTCCTTGAGGGCCACCTCTGTCCTGGTATACACCTCTGTGATGGCCCTGACCACTTTGTTCAACACCAGTGTCGCCCCCTGCTGGTTCTGCACGCACACCAACTTGAAAAAGTAGCTCCTCTCTGGTATGGCAATGAAAGCCAGCTCAGCAGCACGACGCACCAGCCAGGTGTGGTGCTGAGACAGGCTCTCCTGGTAGGCCTCGCGGCACAGGTCCGAGGGGCTCCGTGCGCGGCCCCCAGGGGGCGGGCTCTCACCCAGCTTCTGCAGAAAGAGGCGGAGCCAGAGCAGAGCTCGGTGGAGCCGGAGGAGTGTCCTGCAGCCTGAGGCTGAATGCTGGTGGAAGTCCACCAGGCCGATCTGCAGCTCTGCGGTGATCATGGAGCGCACCGAGTGGTACGACCCCTCGTCCGTCTCAGGCCCCCCTGTGGGAGCCCCACCACTTAAACACCTGGAGCCCTGGCTGCAGCCCCCCCGGCTCGCCATGTCCTGCTGGGCCAGCTCACGGATGAGGCCAGTTTTGTCCTTAATCTCCTGGGATATCAACCCCACCATCGGGCCTAGGGCGTTCAGAAACCTGCAAGGAGGCATCGGAAGTGTCGGGGGGTGGGGGGCGCAACAGAGAGTAAAGTCAGCAGGCTTAAAAAACCAGCAGGCAGAAAACACACTTGCCAGTTGTGAAAGATGTCAAGGTGAACTGATGCTGGATCAGTGAGAGCTGATAAGGGGATTTGGGACAAGAAGGGGCATTTTTACAAGGGGTAGCGTGGTATTTATGTTCCCTGTTTTGAAGGTGGATTGGCTTCCATGTTTACGGTCCCTGTTTTTACGGCAGTACTCACGCTTGGCCCAGTTGCCTTGCCTGAGCAGGACTGTCTCCTTTCCCCACTCTGTCTGCCCCAATGGTGCATTTCCAATTGCTCTGAACTCGGATTCTGAGTTGGATTCCGAGTTTTGAAGCCGGAAGTGACGACATGCACGCTCATATTTTTCGGAAATCCAAGAAATATCTCGGCGGAGCCCAGAGTACCCTGAGTTTCTGATTCAAGATGGCTGCTCAGTGCTTTACGTTTTTAAGCACTTTAGTGCTGTTCGAGTCAACTTAAGCTGTGTACACCGTACAGCGTTATTGTAGTCGATAGATGTGTTACTACGGTCATGTTATACGTGAAATGCCACATTATGTGTCGTTTATCTACTGGAAATGCTAAAGAATTATTTGGTCCATGTTGCAAACAAATAACTAGTCGAACCAGAGGTTTGCAGGATCTGCGACTCAGGCTGAGAAATTTCCACAAATGGTGTAGATGCGTTAGGGTATGCCTGCTTTAACCTGTTATAGCTTCTGTGGCAAATGGAATGCATCCGACTCGGTTTTCCCCGAGTTTTTAGCGGATGTGACCGAAACTCGGATCCCAAGGCAAATGGAACGCACCATAACATTGCACTTAACAATCTGGGCCCGAGCACGCTTCCATCATCATCGTGCGACTTTGTGTTGCAGTAAACATAGGAAGGGAAGCTCTGACACACAGCAGAATGGAATTCACAATGAATGTGGCTTACTTTGCATTGTTTTGGGCGTGATGATAGACAGGCATGCAGCAATTTTCGTGCCACCTGCCTCTTGTTTCAGCCCTCATGAGGATCACACCACCTGCCTCTTGTTTCAGCCCTCATGAAGATCACACCCCCAGTGCCTCCCAGTCCCATGCTCCCCAGTCTGGTCACTGACGTTTGGCTCGTGACAGTACACCCTAAGATGGACTAGCATTTATATTTACGGTCCCCGCTTTTAAACTGCCCAAGGCCCTTACTTGATGAGCTCGTCCCAGCTGGAGAGGTATGGCAGCATCAGGACATCAGTGCCGGGAGCTGAAGCGGCGTGGAGGTGCAACACTAGCTGGGACACCTGGAAATCCTGACCGGGACACTCATGCAGAGACAAGCTGTCCAAGACCTCCTCACCACTGCCATCTTCAGACGTGTTCAGACCCCCAGGCTGGTGTGAGAGAGAGAGTGTCTTTATTTATCCTGTTACCCACCTGTTGCTAACCTACCAGGATTACTCATTAAATGCGTAGTGACCTCACTTGCTGTCATAAGTGTGGCTCCCTTCCTACTTCTTCTCTGCAGCTGCTCCATTTCCCTCCCTTCTTGTTACCTTGACAGGCTAGTTGTAGCAACACTTTACTGATAATCGTGGGCCTGTCTATCTTTATTTGATTTGTGGATCAGTTCAGTGTTCGTTTTTGATGGCCACAGGATTCCTGATGACCTGCTCTACATTCTGTTTATATTCTAGAATGTTATAGACTGTGGACTTCCTGTTGGCTGCTAGCCATTAGAAGGCCTGCATTGTTAGCACTGATGTGAGGTGCTGTGGAGGTTTGTGGGTCACCCTTACCGGTTTTATTTGAGCATACTCCTTTGGGCAGGGACGCCAAATATCCTGAAGCTTCCCCTCTGCAGAGGGAGATGGAGAATGAGAAAGATGGAGGCAGAGATTAAACATGTTGTTGTTCAATTTGACAGACTGCTTTACTGTCAGAGCAGGAGCAGGTGCCAGATCACAAGGGCCTTGAAAACTCAGTAACCAGGGCAAAGATGAAACATACAAAGAACAAAGCCACTGATTGAAAGCGAAATAACCCTCATGTGCGGTGTACCCCCCGTGTCTCCCAGAAAGGGCATTCAGGTATGTTATTAGGACGAGACTAGTGACAAAAAGGCACAGACAGCAGGGGGCATGTCAGTTAGGGAACTCAAAAAGCCCAAAGCAGAGTGATGTGAGTTCCTTATCCAGAGGGATCCGTCCTAACAAATGATGGTTTATTCAGAACAATAAACACCCAGCTATGCTGTTGTGATAGAAACATTGCACTTTTTTACCTGATGTATCACATAGTTTGGTGTGCAGTGACACCCTCCTTGGTGAGGTGTGTTTCAGACTAACTGTAGCCACGGCTGGAAGCCTGTGGACAGTGTGAGAAACACGCTAAAATATAGCTGCAGGACTGTCCTGACAGACCACAAGGAACCGGCACCAGTGAGCCGCGTGTCGGGTGTAAACTCACGGAGCCACATGGAGCCGAGAAACACGATCAGAAGCAGGACAGCCAGGCTGGCTCGGCCGTTCACACCCATGCTGGCACTTGGTCACCGGCACTGTCTCCCCATCCTCCACCTCGCTGTCTCTCTCTCAGTTCCGTCTTCTCCTCACGGTCGCTCCCGGCTCAGGGATCCAAACCAGACTCGGAACCTTCCAGGATGTTCCTGAGGTATTTTCAGTTGGGCTCTGCTACGTCCCCTTCCTGCATCTCTGTCTCTCCTCATGCCACCCTCTCCTCCTCCTCCTCGCTCTCCCCTCGGTCTCCTGCCGTGTCTATCTCCTGCTCCTCTTGTTCCTGCCTCCTATTTATTGCTTGGTTCCAGAGTCCAGAGATTAGCTTGGAGCGGCCATATATGGCCATGGTGTGACCGAAAGTGACCTCCTCTCAAACTCCAATATCCCCCATGAGCAGTTGATTCTACTTGGCAAAGTTTCCTTTATACCACACTGTCTTGTCATTTTTAACTCTGGGGAACCCACGGGGTCATATATGACCCCACCTTTTATTTCTCATCATAGTAAAGTATTTTTTTGTTTTGTTTTGCTTTACTGCCCAGTGTACCGCATATGAGCCACAAACAAAGTAAAATCTTTACTTTGATGAGTGGGTTGAATGTAAGGTAGAAATAAAAGATGGGGTCATACACTCACCTAAAGGATTATTAGGAACACTATACTAATACGATGTTTGACCCCTTTCGCCTTCAGAACTGCCTTAATTCTACGTGGCATTGATTCAACAAGGTACTGAAAGCCCATATTGATAGGATAGCATCTTGCAGTTGATGGAAATTTGTGGGATGCACGAATCTCCCGTTCCACCACATCCCAAAGATGCTCTATTGGGTTGCGATCTGGTGACTGTGGGGGCCATTTTAGTACAGTGAACTCATTATCATGTTCAAGAAACCAATTCGAAATGATTTGAGCTTTGTGACATGGTGCATTGTCCTGCTGGAAGTAGCCATCAGAGGATGGGTACATGGTGGTCATAAAGGGATGGACATGGTCAGAAACA
>JAODKN010000064.1:3599479-3610063 GCA_026774425.1 Petrocephalus zakoni
CCCCAAGTTCATTCTTGGAAGACAAGGTAGCAAGACCGGTCTTGCCAAGACCACAGGTATGGTCTTTGCGTTCTTGGTTTTGGGATTCACCCCCAGCTTACTGGCACATAGCCTTGGAGCTGTAACTGGTGCCCCAGAAGGGCAGCCTCTTTCTGACCTCATGCATCTGCATTATGTCACTCTAAGTTCTCTCTCTTTCTCAGAATGAAAAGGAAGAAACGCTCACCACAAACGTCTGGATTGAGATTGTGAGTCACTTTTGCCGCCTTATCTCCAGTCTAACCTCATGTCCCTTCTTAATGAAAGTGTTGTATTGATCGTTAACCTTCTCCAGTTAACCCCTGTCATCTTTTTCTGACGTGACACCCGACCCCCCAGCAATGGAACGATTATCGGCTGGCCTGGAACACCTCTGCCTACTATGGCATCGACGTGCTTCGTGTCCCCTCCAGCATGGTCTGGCTGCCTGACATCGTCCTGGAGAACAAGTGAGTTCAATTCCTCAAACCAACCCAAACCCTATAGCACGATGTGGCTGGCTAGCACGTCATGAATATCAGCTGCAGGGGGCGTGGTTGTTAGGAATCTCGAGTGATGTTTTACACTTGAGCCGCAGGTGTCTGAGGTCTTTTCTCCTGGACAAAGGTGTTGCTTCGGTGACAACAGAATGAATTCTTTCCCATGTCATCTTGCCCCCATTCACGCCACCCAGCATCGACGGCAAGTTCGACGTGGCCTACTATGCCAATGTGCTGATCTACCCCGATGGCTCCATGTACTGGCTGCCTCCTGCCATCTTCCGCAGCACTTGCTCCATCGAGATCACCTACTTCCCTTTCGACTGGCAAAACTGCACCTTGGTCTTCAGGTCAGTGGGCTGGAAGATCTATCAGGAGGAAGCCGATTGGCTGGGATCGTGGGTTTCTGTAAAGGTGGGCGTGACCTCCACCATTCCTGTGAGGCTGCTCTCTACCCTAGTCAGAAAACACCTTGTGATGGTCATCTGGCTCCTCGGAAGCCTGACATCTCGGCATAGATCAGTGTGATCCCAAAAGATCATAGTCGTGGAGATCTTATAGGAAGCTGTGTGCTGTCCTGCAAGCCATGTAGACAGAGAGGGTGTGAAAGACGTGCCCCTTGTGAAAGGCATGTGTTTCCCCATTTATTTTATTACATGTCACAGGATGAGGAAGCAGCCATTTGTGATGTCAGAGGTACTACTCTAAACATTACAGGGCAGATCAGTCTACATTAGGGTTAGCTGGTTAACTGGTTAGGGTTTATGGAGTTGGTTAGGGTTAGGTACTGCCACTCTCCAAAGCAACTCTCCTGAAAGGCACAACAGCAGAAAGCCTTTTGGCACTTGAACCAGCAACCGATTGTGTCCTTGATTATGCTTCCTTCCACCTTGAATTTTCATTATGAAAGTTAATCATGGCTAATGGCAGTGAGCTTCTTGTTCAACTTGGCTGCTAAACTGCTCTCCCTCATCAGGTCCCAGACCTACAATGCCAAGGAGGTAGACCTCATTTTAGCCATTGACCTGGACACTGAGAAACCCATCGAGTGGGTGGTCATCGACCCTGAGGCATTCACTGGTATGATCTTCTGTTACTAAAAGAATCACCCTGGAGTGATCTGATGGCGTTATTCTGGGTGGGTAATTTTACTAAATAGAGTTAAGTATCGTGTCATGCAGCCCCAACATCAGAGTCTCTCCTGTCTCCCTTCTGCTCAGCAAACTGTTGAACCTTAAAATGCCAGCCACACACTGCAGCTCCCCCTGTTGGTCTTAATTTCAATGTTAATCACATACAGCTCTGGAAAAAAATAAGAGACCTCAGTAAAAATGTTTGTTTCACTCATTTATAAATTTTTGGGTGTGGGTCTTTCAATAATATATATATATATATATTGCAAACTCCAGCCTGGCTGACATCTCGCTTTTCACTTAAAGTGAAAGTGATTAATTGCCGTTGTTGACACAACAATGATGCAACAACAGAATGTGTCCCCTGCTTTTAACCCATGTCAGCTACGTGAGCAGTGCTTGGAGACAGTATCATGCTCAGGGAACCGGCAATCGTTTGAAACCCCAAGCCCCAAATAAGCTCTGCCCCTCAGGGATTCAAACCCCAGTCTCCCACATGCCAGGCCAGGATACTAACCACCATACTTCACTTGATGTTATCCTCCGATTCACGAGGCACGGTCAGAAAAGCTGATGGTCATCGCTGGCATTAGAAAGTCACTTTTGCCCATTTTCTGGCTGGTTTTTGGTCACTCCCCTGCCCTTGTGTACTGATCTCTTAGAAACTTTGAGCCTGGAAGCAGCCTCCTGCACAGTGTAGCCAGCAGAACCAGGATTAAACCAGGATTTAAAAATGCAGATTTTTTTTTAATATAGAGTGGTCTCTTAACCTTTTCCAGAGTTTTATATCTTTCATTCTTATTCATTGTTATCGGCCTTGCCGATTCCCTAATGAAATCCAAAGCGCCTGTTGAGTTTTGACTAGTTTTCTGAACTTACAGCCACACTGTTGCCCCTGCCTTTTAGGTAGCTGACATATCAGTGGTCTTATTGGTCGTCAGTTGAATCTTGGAGCTCTCTGCAGGATCCCTTCCCTGTGGTCCCTCCCTCAGAGAATGGAGAGTGGGCGATCAGGCACCGGCCGGCCAGGAAGCTGGTCAACCCGCGCTATACGCCGGAGGACCTGGAATATCAGGAGGTGTACTTCAACCTGATCATCCAGAGGAAGCCACTCTTCTACATCATCAACATCATCCTGCCCTGTTCCCTCATCTCCGCACTAGTCGTGCTGCCCTACTTCCTGCCTGCGCAGGGTACGCATACGCACTGTCATCGCGATACACTCCCCTTGTCTGTCTGCTCCCGACTGTCTTGATTGGCTGGTTTGCCTGCTTTCCTCTTCCTGCCAATACCTTACCCTCCTTCTCTTTTTCTCCATCTTTCCTCCCTGTTTTATCCCCTCCCACTTTACCCCCCACCCCCAGCGGGTGGACAGAAGCTGACCGTCTCCATCTCTGTTCTGTTGGCTCAGACTGTCTTCCTCATCCTCGTATCCCAGAAGATCCCAGAGACTTCTCTCTCTGTACCTCTCATTGGGAAGTGAGTTTGAGTCTTTCCTGAGTCCCAGCATGCTAGTGTCCCTTGGTCCCGGGGCATACCTACATCCCACCGTCTCTTTATCTGGATATGCCTGCATATCAGACCGCATCTCTGTCCTGTCCTCTGTCTGCCGCACTGTACCTGATTCTTGATTCCTGCGTGTTAATTCCTGTGTGTCATTGTTAAGCTGCCAAAGAATTGAGATCGCTAGCTAAGATGTTATAGAAGCTGCTGTTCTACTCTCAGATATTGTATATAAATACACCATAAGCAGAAGGTAAGGAAAATGCTCCCTACACGCTAACAGTGTGTTGTCTGCTAGTTTAACCGGTTACTAAACCATTTACATTGATTAAATAATGTACCAGACCCCGGACAGAGCCTTGTGGTACACCACTGGTTACAGCGAAGCTTCTCTTTCTTACAGGGACACACTTTCTCCTTATTGTGAGTCATTTATATATACAAGTGGACCGTACCTTACCAGTAAGTGTGATGATGAACCACTCTCCCCCTCTCTCTCTCTCTCACCCCCCACAGGTACGTCATCTTCGTCATGTCCGTCACCACACTCATCGTCACGAACTGCATCATCGTGCTGAATTACTCCCTCCGTAGTCCCAGCACCCACAACATGTCGCACACCATCAAGCATGTATGTCACGTAATGCCACTATCTCTTATTCATGTATTGATTGGTCCATGGATTGATTTCTCTCTCCTAATGTCAGACTACAATGAAGGAAGACTTCGCCGTCAGATTTACTTGCACGTGACTAGCTAAGTAGCTTAGCAGGACTTGCACATGCTCAGTGCGTAATGCTCAGAGGTGGCCAGTGGCTCCCTGAGTGTGGCATTTTCTTCCTGGCTGCTGTATTGAGCCTGACGGCCAGTTTCGCTCAGTCATAAGCCAACATGGTCTTTTAGCGCTGCCATCACTGTAAGTAAGAAGCAGAATGTTGGGCTAGAATGTGGACTTAAGGGATTAGTCTGTTAAGCACTCTGTACCCTATTCAAATGGAATACCTTTAAACAGCTGTAATCAACTTTTATGTAATAATTACATGGCAGAAATGTTGTGAAGATTTTTTTGCTGTATTCTCACACCCATATACGGTTGTTGTAACTTGCCAGTTGGTTAATAAGTGTTTTTAATGACCAGTGAAACAATTTGTTGACATATTTAAATGTCTGTGATGTTTGATTCCATCAGCCATAATGTGTTTAAAACCTCTCAGGTGATGGAGATAATCAGTAGTATAATGCAATCACCCACTCGTTTACCTATCTCTGTGTACAAAGCCTTACTTTAGGGAATGATTCCTGAGCGGTCTTGTTAATTTGTGGCAAGACTAAATATTACTAAAAAGTTGTGATTTGTGTACTTATTTTTAAAAAGTTTGAATCAATGGAACCTACTTTGAAAGTTACCTTAAGACAGTAGTTTGTGTACAATTGTGTACAAAAGTAGTTCGTCCATTAGCCAAGGAACTTTGATCAAAAGGTGGTTGATTGCCCTGGTTTATGTCAGTAAATATCTGCCTGTATTAGTGGAGAAAATATCGAGTGGCTTTTGGCTCCACTGACACCCTGTAACCCCCGGGTCTCTGCCCCCAGCTGTTCCTGGAGTGCGTCCCTCGTTTCCTGGGCATGTCACCGCTGGTGGACGACGGCCAGGAGGAGGCACTCCCGCAGCGCCGACGCAGCTCGTTTGGCCTCATGCAGCGGGCGGAGGAGTATGTGCTGAAGCAGTCGCGCAGCGAGATGATATTCAACAGCCAGCGGGAGCGTCATGGCCTCACCCACACCTTCGGTGAGAGCACCGCCCCTGGCAGCTAGGGCTCTGGGTGCCAACGTGACCCTCCCCTGACACCTTCTTAGGTGGCTCACAAAATTTTCGCAAAAAAATGTTTTATTTGAAGAGAAAAAAGAAAATAAGGCATGTTGAAAGGTCTGTATAAGTTCAAAGGACAGAGAACGGGAAGGGAAATGGTCAGTATCAGGTTTTTTAAAAAAGGTGACTCTAGGGGACTGTGCAAAGCCACTCCAGGCTGACCGTGTGTCTTTGGTGCCCCCTAGTGGACGGCATTGATGTGAGCACGACAGCCAGCTTATACAAGAGTCTGGCGCAAGCTGCCCCGGAGATTAAGGAGTGCGTGGATGCCTGCAACTTCATCGCACAGAGCACCAGGGAGCAGAACGACATCGGATCCGTAAGTTCAGGGCTGCCTTCGAGTAGTGTGCAGAGAATGCGAGCTGGCAACCGAGACACCTGCAAATTACTGCAGTGTAGCAGGGAAGATCTGAAGCTGAGGCCCTCTAGGGGCCTGGAGGTATACTGTCTTACTGTGATTTTGTGCAGATTAGTGGTAATTCTAGTTTGTGCGTACCCCCCGCCTTCAGCTACCTCCCCATACACGCACACCAACAAAAAATGTGAAAAATCTTTCATCCCCTGGCCCCCCACCCGCCAATAAAGGCGTCATGAAAAAAGGCGTCATGTCATGAAGACATTTAGAAGAATACAAATAAATGATACAATTTAAAACTACATAAATATAAAGATATATACAAATGTGGTTCAGAATTATCAAAAGGAGTAACAAAGATAAATAGAAACTAACTGTAATATATACATTTTAAAAATGGAAAAATTGAATTATTACACTGTTACCCTATTGGCTAACAAACATACTAGTATGGTAGTGACCCATTTAACGACATGCAGCATCGCAATGATGAGATGAAACGGCTGCACACCGCTACCTTTTGTGTGTTTCTCCTCCCTCCTCTTTTTTCCTCTTTTTTTCTGCACTGGGCACCTGCTGGCTTAGACCTTAAACATTTGTGCTAATTTGGTACTCAAGCATCAATGCATTACATGTCAAAACACTGCCCCCCCCCCAACCTCGAGCTCCCTGTGGGACGTCCCCTCCGACACTGACCCACGCAGTGACAGGATACCTTTCTGGTGACATGTAAATGAACAATAGAAAAACGATTGCACAAATGTCACTATTCTGACTTTTTTTATGTGAGCGCCCCTGGGAGGATGCCACCCCCGGGAGGATGCTGCCCCCTGGAGGATGCCCATGTTGGCTATACCTAAATCCACCAGTGGTGCAGATGCAACTGTATGTGTGTCTCGTGTTTCTGTGCATAAACCAGGAGCCTCTTTCACATGTTCTCCTTTCCTCTCTCTCTATCGCTCTCTTTCTCCCCCTGCCCCACTTCTATGTATCCCTCAGGAGATCGAGAGCTGGGTGTTGATTGGCCAGATGATAGACAAAGTGTGCTTTTGGGCAGCCATCCTGCTGTTCTTCATCGGGACAGTGGCCATCTTCCTGATGGGACACTTCAACCAGGCTCCCGATTTCCCCTTCCCAGGGGAGAACAAACCCTATGCCCCACCGTAGAGAGTGGAACTTCACAGCGCCCTATAGTGGCACTGCGTAAATAACCTCAGTAGCTGTGCCACACTTCAATCTTACAATCTATACTTCTCCTCCAAGTCTTCCTAGTTAATCATGACAATGATATTAATTATAATTATAATGTTATTGTTATGTAGTATTATATTATCATTGTTGTGCTTTTCAGACACATAGTAAAAGTGCCTCAAAATGTTTTACCCATTTATATAGTGGGTTATTACACTGAAGTCAATTTAGGTTAATTACCTGCCTAAATGTTTATATCATGCCAGGCCAAAATTTGTGTACATTTTTAATAATTATGCTTAAATCTTTGACTTACGAATGTTTGTGTACAGGTGTGAGACTGTCCATATGTATGACATTGTATACATGTTCAACGCAATCAAACAGTTAAAACGTACAAAATTAAGCGGTGCAAAATCCATAAAATTCAACTTTGTGTCAAGAGGATATCTTTCCTGTTTTTGTTCACAATCAAGCCAAACTTCACACATTGACAGCAAAACATTAATTTCCTCAACCTGTCTGAGTTACTGCTCGCAAAGTATTGAAAGAAAACGGAGATTGATTTTTTGAGAATGGTATTTTTAATTGCTTTGAAGTTGTGGACAAACATGCAATGAGACCAAATTCCTTAGGGGAAGATATTATCATTCTACACACATTTATTTGAACTATTTTTTAAAGCTTTTAAAAAGCTGTATAAATTCAAACAGAAGTGTTGATTTGTTCCAATTGATATTGATACAATTGTACCACCAGATGCCGCTGTTTCACAATTGTAAGGGCTACTCATTTTCGATTATTTTCACGTCTTGTTTTCAAATCAAACTCAGAACAATTGAATGCATTAAATATCTCAGCTAGCGGAACTATTATACTATTTTATATTAACCCACATCTTATTGACGCAACTTTTATTCATCCGGTGTACTGGTTCTATAAAGTTAGATGTGTAATCCTGTACTGTGGCGCACTCGGCAAGTGCCATAACACCGCAGTTAATATTAACTTGTAGAGACCTGTCTATGCATGCTAAATAAACGCAGAAGGAAAGATGTAGCCCAGCACAGGGGGCGGGGGCAGACAAGGGCACTCTCTAGCGCCGTAGGACCTGAACTGAGCCCCCGTCGCTGCCGTGAAGTGTCAGCAACTGCCGCAAAGGCGCCGCACAGTTTTTCCTGCCGTGTGTGGAATCACTGCATGCTGACCATGTACTGTTGAAACACTAATTCCCCCCAGTATTTGTGTAGCAGGATCAAAATCTGTAGGGCCCGGATGTCGCCTTCGGAAAGGTTAAATGTAAGTCAAATCGCAAATGAACAAATGACGTCTGGTGGAGTAGTATAGAAATGTAAGTACTATATCTAAAGTATTACAGTGCAAACCAAATCCGACTATACAAGGTTGCCATGGCAACCGTTAGTTTTGGACGTGTTTTTGGAGTTTCCGGTTCGGGCTGGTGCGGGTTTGAACCGCTGGGGTCGTCTAAAGCAGGGGTGCCCAAGCTCATCCGCAAAGGGCCGGTGTGTATGCAGGTTTCTGCGATAACCTTTAGATCAGCTGTTCAAACCCAGGTGTGAGGACTCTTCGGCCAATCAGTCCTCTAATTAGGGATCTAATTAGGGAGTTGCAGCGAAAACCCGCACACACACCGGCCCTTTGCGGATAAGATTGGCCACCCCTGGTCTAAAGTGTAGTTTTAGAATGGGTGCCAGGAAGGACAGCCCAGTCCGTGCGGTAAGTGTGTGTGTGTGTGTGCGCGCGTGCGTGCTTTGGCTGATTAATGAATGCCCATTCATGGTAATTCATTTGTCTCGTCCTGAGCCTATTGTTGACATTTCCTGGGGCAAAGCCATGAAGACTCCGGTATGTAATTGATGTTGTTGCTCACCATAAACTGCTGTTACGAAAGCCCAACTGTTACGATCGGGTTATAATATGTACACGCACTAATGTCTTTCTGAATCTCGGTGCAGCTCTGGATACAGAGACGCTATTGGCTGAAGGGCAGCACGTTTTAGTGGCACTGGTGATGAGCGTTACTGGCATGTATGGAAATCCGGGAAATGAGAAGTTTGCTAACTTGTCTGAAGCGGGTTGGAGAGGGACATTTGCAAACATCATTTCATCATGAGACCAAGGCCAGGTGTTGCCGGGACAAGCCTTTCCGACCGGTCCCGCCCTTTGGCCTTTGCAGAATTCTGATTGGCTGTCTTACCTGCCAATCGAACAGGTGCAGCCGACATCTCAACCAATGGCTACCTTAAATTCCTTCTGGACACTCGCCCGGTGAGGAAGCTACCTTGGGTGTGGCGTAATGGCTAGTGCATGGGGGCCAAGTCCTAGACACCACCCCCAGAGGCAAGCTCTTCCCTTCTCCACCTACTCTCTACATACATAAGCAAGACTGTACTTTCTTAAAGCGCTTATCGACTGTCTTTTCCGCCTCGTTTATGCAATCCCTGAGTGGGCGAATTGTATGTATCCTGGCCAGGTCCATGCAGTGACTTTCTTGGCATACTTTGCATGCCAGTGAGATGTAGTTAGGAGGACGCACCCCGTAGGGATGGGACATGTGCTGCGGGCTGACCATCACGTGAACCTCGCCAGCTAAACGCTGGTGGGGTCTGCCGCACGTTCCCCTTTTTCGCAGAGAGGCGAGGCAGGGCGAACCTGAAATCATAACCCAGCCGCAAGCCTTACGTGGCTTGTACAACCCCGGCGTACCGCACGTATTTCGCTGCCGTTCTGTTTTCGCGAGGAGTGGCTTTTCGCAGATATACGGTAAGGCAGGCTGCTCAATCACCAGCATTTTTTCCCCTGTAAAACTTTGGGTGGGGAATGGTGATTTAAAAATTGGGAAAAATCGAATGGAAAGGAGAGGGAAAGCGGGTGATTTCCATATGCGGAGTGGCGGAAAAGACTGGCCTTTGAGCTGCATTTTGTATTGGTAATAAATAACTAGGCAGCCAGCGTAGCTGATCGGAAAGGTAAGTATACAAATGCGAAGAAATTAATGCGTTTGCAACTTTCTCGTAGAAATGGCACGCATCCCCACTTATAGCAGCGGCCTTCTGCTGTCGTCAAGGAGTTTAAGGTGTGCAAAAGTTTTTAATAGTACAGCATAGTGGTGATTAAAAAGAGTTTCATTTCTCCTGCTCGTCTGAGTTGAAAGCCCCAATGTGGCATTTATCTCCGGTGCTGGGAGAGGATGGGTGGGGTTAGCTGGCACTGTCCCTGGAGGGAAGGATCTCTCTTTTCTGGAAATAACAATGTCTTGTTTGGGTCCGGTTCGGTCCAGAAATGTTAAATGGGTTTGAACACAAAGTGCAGAACTAACTTCGTCTGGCATTTCGGAAAGTCGTGGTAAATGTGCAGATCGTGTGCGATGTGGGAAGGAGACACCGTGACTAAATATAACAATCAGACTCGTTAGAGTCGCATGAGTCAGATGTTGAGGCTACATTGCAATAGACAATGATCAAAACCATCTTCCTTCCGGGCCTCTTTTTTTATATTATTTGGTCATTATTTAAATTAACGTCTAATTGTACCGGTGCTGTTTGAGTAAAATGTCCGTATAGCTGTTATTATAATTAGTTACATAATTAATTGATTTTTTTTCCAGTGAAAGTTATTTGTACAAGTGATTTTACGACTACAGTATAATGATAATGTATCACTGTAGTGCAACATCTTCGTTGGTCTCGGGTCCTATGGGGTAATTGTGGTTAGATATGTCTCGTTACTACAAGAGCACTATTCCGTCTGTGATGTACTCATTCACAATAAAAAATGGGGGTCCCAGCAGAAGCAGAGTTTGCTAGAAAAGTCGTGTGACTTGGAAATAATTTATTTATGCTGAATGGCATCCCTTTGAACAAGTATCAGATAGCCAGGGAGGAGAGGTGCGTTTCTGTGACGATGCGTGTGGTGGAATGGAAAGTGGGACCCGGAGAAGTCGGTGTCTGACACCGGAATCTGGCGGCACAAAGGACCGGTATAACCCGAGCC
>JAODKN010000064.1:3622622-3642969 GCA_026774425.1 Petrocephalus zakoni
GAGTGTAATGGTGACTAAAGGGTGTTGTTTCATGTCTAGAGGGCTCTAATAATGTTAAAAACCATATTTAGAAGGTCGTAAAAAGGTTTCCTATGCTCTACCTATGAAAATATTCTATTTATAAATGAAGAATCCTACTTTGCGGAAATTCACATTTCGCGGTAGAATCTGGAACGGATTAAATGCAATAAACGAGGAACGACTGTATATGGGAATTTTTTTTAGCGTTCACAGACCAAAATAATTACCTACCAAATCATACCAAATAATGCAGCTTAAAATAACACTAATATAGAATAAAAGCAGGAATTATATGATAAATATACAAGCTATATAAAGGAGAAATAATGTATGTATGGTGCAGTTTCACTTACCAGAATAAATATGGTCATGTGTTGCGTTGCGGGAATGCAGAAATGCATGATTAGGCAATTTTACCGTTGTGAGAACATTATGTGTATTTACAGAAACCCAGATGGAACCTAGTGCACACCTAGGTTATATGATAAATACATAAACTAGTAAATTAGTTATTATCAAGTTTTATGTACTTAACATAATTGAATGTGCTAAACTTTCATATGACTGGCAGCACAGTATATCTATAATAGGCTGATAAATTGTTACGGTGAGGCATGGCAAGGGAAAGAGGGAGAATCCACGGAGTGCCTCCAACAAATTGTAGACTTTATTAAACTCAAAAAAGGAACATAAAAGGGGGTGCAAGAAAAGAAAGGGACCTCAAGGGGTCAAAATAAAACATGAAAACTAAGTATTAACTAAAGGAACTTCACTCACACATAACTAGGGAACATATCAAAACAGGGAAGAGTGACCCATCAAGGGCACTCAGATCTGCTGATCGCTCTCTTCTTGTGGTCCTGAAATAGAGGCTTAAGATTAGGCCTAAGCTTAGTGTTTGCGATCATAGTTCCAAAACTGGAATGAGATTCCTCTGTATATTCGTCTGGCACCAACATCATCTACGTTTAAATACCATCTAAAAACATACTCTTATTCACTAATTCGGTATAAGGCTTTTGTCATTGTTGCTTGTTTGCAACTGTACAGCACTTTGTTCAACTACTGTTGTGTGAAATATGTTTATACATAAATTAAACTAAACCAAGCTAAACCACAGCTAACACACAGTAATAACTACAGATTAGGTACAGAACTATGTGAACTACAAGCATACAGACTAGTAAAATGGCTGACTAATGAACAGAGTGAGGGCTGGTACTTAAATCAATACAGATAACAAAGGATAACAGGGGGCAGTTGTGGACCATAACAAAATCAACCAATCAATAAAGGCATGGAACAACAAGAAACAGGTGGAAAAGATTACAATTAAGAAGGACAGGAGCTAGGAAACATAAACCACACACAAACTGCCCACAATGCTAGGAAAGATTAGGAGTACCTGCTGCTAGGCATGAGCAGTGTAAATCTTAAACAGGGACACAATGATAAATAATAAACAATACTAAGGAAACAGAAAACCTCCAGGCAGTCTCAATCTCATGACAAGAGAGGTTCAGCCTTTGAGCTGCACCCTCAATCCACTGAGGTACACAGCTGCCCAGTGAGCAGGGAGACACACTAGGGGCTGAAGCGCTACAAGACAGAGAGGGGGAAGCAGGAAAACACATAGGACAGGCTATTTTCACTTTTGCTTTTTCTCAACAAAAATAAAATGGTTCCGAACCAAAAAACCAGTTCTGGTTGAGAAGCAAGAAATATTCGCATCCTAAATATCTGCAATTGCGTTCCACTGTTTTTCAGTGAATGGAGAACAAGATCTGTGCCAGATTTAATAATGAATTACAAACATTTCACAGGCTTGTTCTTTCAGACCTCTTGTTATGAATGGCTGAGTGGCTCCAAAAACCAGAGGCAAAGGAATTCAAAAAGTGAAAAAAATTTTTATTTCAAGCCCAAGGAAATGTGCAGAAAGGTGTATTAGTAATAAAAATTAAAGAAAGACTAATTACCCAGGGCAGGCGATATCTTGGCAGACCCTGCACATCAAATACAACCCCACTGTTAGCACTCTTCTCCCCCAGTAGAGGCCTCAACAGGGTTTATAATAACTTTTGCACCTCACCCGGGAGCAATTGAATCAGCAAACAATTAACACACACACAATACAAAACATCCACTATCAATAGTTCTAAAATATACTATTTCGAACTATACTTTATTTAATTTTATTCATAAAACCTACTATAGGTTAAAATGTTTGTTTACAGTGTTAATTTGCCAGTATAAACATAATATGTCGCCTCTATATGGTCATGACCGAATCTGTGACACCTCTTGTAAGTGCAGAATGAGCCAACGAAATTCCTCATCCTCCACTACAGAAAATGACTGATCTTCTAATGTAATCATCTCTGATATTTCAGTAGTTGTGTCTTTAGCTCTGTTGCTGCTAACTTTGAATATTGATAAAGTTTAAATATCAGGCAGCAATATCAGCATGTTAAGTGATATATTGTGCATCTCTACTTGTTTGTATCAACGTAATATAGCACTATATAATGTAAAACAGTAAGATTCTAAGTGAAAAAATATTATGATTATTGTAATGCTTTGCTTTACTTTGTCCTGATTGTAAATGTTTTGAAGCTATTCCAAACTTTAGCAGTTTCTCTGGCTAGGTACTTGATATTTTAAAAGGAACCGCCTTTCAAAATATACATAAATGAATATGTGATATTTTACAAATACGTCAATGAAATGAGCGCATTCCAAACTATGGTCTTATAGATATTAACACAGGAGCACACTAAGTTCATTAAAATATATATATAGTCGGCCCAAGTTTATCGTGTTTAAGCAGTTCCAGACTCTACCACGATAAATGAATGATTATTTATTTATAAATCGAATATTTTTGTAGTAAGAGCATAGAAAACCTGTTTATGCCCTTCTAAATAAGGTTTTTAATATTATTAGAGCCTTCTAGACATGAAACAACACCCTTTAGTCACCATTACACTCATATTACCCAATATATTAGACAAAATAAGAGAAAATAAGACATATTAGATGTTACAGATATCATATTATTATTATTGTATCCTTCTCCTGGAAGGTAAGCATCTATCTCCAGCACTTAGTTTCATCGTCAGAAGGCTTAGAAGAAGCAACACGTCGTGGGGCTTAGATAAAAGTTTGCAAACAAAGATGCTTCCGATGCATAGCGATGTAGAAGCGTTTTTAAGAGAAATGAACTTGCATGAGGCTGAGCCAATCAGTGGCCAGGATCGGAAGAGGATATAATTGACTCAGACAACCGAACGCGTGCTGTATTATTTTCACTGTCTCGATCAGCTTTTTAATTAATATATTTGGGGAAAAACGCAATAGAGTGAAGCTGCGAAAGTCCAAGTGTGAAGTGGCGAGGGACGACTGTACATGTATTTATTTATGTATATACACTTTTGCGGAAACATATGTAAATTAATACTGACTGTTTATCTCATATGCGCTAATCCCTGTGTGATATATTTGATGGATATTTTAACCAGAGAAGTTATGAAAGCTAACAACATTTCATTGTAAATGGCAAACTTACCTTTTCTATTTTTTCACTTTAATATAATATATATTTAATATAATTTAATATAATAATTTAATATAATATAGCTAAACTGAATAACCATTTTAAGTGTCATGCCCCAAATGATGGTTGCACCTGCCCTAGCCTTAAAGACCAGGCTCACTCGCACACTCACGGCAGCAGAAACCTCGCCATGTGCATTACCAAGCACTCTTCAGTCCCGTCCAGCCCTGTATGTTCCTGTCCTGCCTACTCCTGCCTCGCCCATGCCTGCTCTACCCGTCCCTGCCTGCCTGTTCTGCCTAGTGTTACTTCTCTTCGTCTCCAGTGTACATGTAGACCTGACCTTCCCAGCTCTCAGCTTCTTTGGACCCAGATTCTTGTGTCCAATTCAATCTCTGTATGCCTGAGTTTCTTAATAAACCCCCTGATCTCCTGCATTTGGTTGTCCTGGTTTCCCAGTTGAGTAAGAGAATATATAAACCTGTTGAGCTAACCCTCATTAACTGCCACTTAAATTAACCTTCATGATTCACTTTGTTTTGTAATTTTCTTGTTATTCACGTTCTGTGCTGCCCAATAGTCTTATATCTGTAATTTTATTAGGTTTATTTGTGGTTATGCATATAACGTTTTTGTGAGGCAGGATGACATCATCGCTTCCGGGTACTAACGCTCTACGATATTTATCGACTTCTAAGACATTCTCACAACAAGTAAGGTGCAGGTCCTCTGTGAATCCTGAGCTCCAGAGATTTACAGCTTACTTCACTGGGGTCAAGGACCGTGCCCTTTTGTACCAGAACCTCGAAAGTGTTACTCCCATCCTCGTTCACGGGTCCGATTCCTTAACTACACTAAGCCAAACTGTTCGTTACACCACTGGGGGGAAAAAGTAACCAAGACGATTTTTTTCACAAACATATTACAGGTACGGGTATCCATCGACTTTCGTCCTATTGAGTAATATCCGATCGTATTTATCTGACCGAGATATAATGTGTCAAGCTTATATATTAACGTTTTCTGTAGAGTAGGCCTATCGTGTATATATTATAGGGCTGTACTTAATGTCTTGATTTTCCCCTATACCTATCGAAATACACCGAAACGTCGTCCCAGTCCCAAATGCGGACGCAAGTCGACAGATACCTGTACAATTAAATATGACAGCACTCAATTACATATATTTATCTAATTTTAATACAACATTTAATAATTGTAAAGCTTTTTAGCGACAAAACAAACGTTTTTAACCGTTTTTACTAATGATTATTTGTATGTTACCGATTTGACGTTTTGGCATTTCTGGCATTCTAAATGTTTCTTGATGTACTTAATTGGACATGCATACTTGCCATACATGACATGCTAT
Source organism: Petrocephalus zakoni (assembly GCA_026774425.1). Lineage (NCBI taxonomy): Eukaryota > Metazoa > Chordata > Actinopteri > Osteoglossiformes > Mormyridae > Petrocephalus > Petrocephalus zakoni. Next base: position 3,627,569 of record JAODKN010000064.1, read on the forward strand.
CAAAAACCAGCCTTTTAATTGTATTTTCACGCATCATTTGTAAATCGGTTCCTTGTTGCACTAATTTTTACCATTTTAAAAAATATTTTAATGTATGCTTCTAATTTCCTAAGATGAATAAACTTAAATTTCCACTTGTTGCCACCGTGTGTATTTTGTTGAGTGTATTTTAATGACATCCCAAGTTATATAACCTTCCTAAAGCAAAATCCCTCCTTTGTGGTTATTGTGTTCAAATACGGTGCGGCTAGCAGCTGACGAGCGCGGTATTAAGTTCGCCAAAGGCGGAGACGCCCGCGAAGTACTTTGTCCCTCCAGTATACCCGTAGACATTTTAATGCTCCAGGAAGAACAGATAAAAAGACTGAAAAGATACATAAAAGTGTACGGTTTGTGTCTGCAGTTAGGTGGGGACGTCATGCCGCGATCTTCCACTATATGACGGCGAAAGGCGCTTTGCCACCGCTCTAAAAATTATAAAGTGCTGCATTGGTGCTTTTGGACTTTCCTCATTTCTTTTTCGGACATTTCAATGTGCACAAGTCGATCTTTTTGTTGTTTTCTGCACGGTTGTATTTCCACCCCCCCCGGACGAGGCGGGCTGGGGGCGGTACGCACGGTGACGCTGTCAACTCGGGGGGATTAAAGTTTGTTTTCGCTGGAGGAGAAGGAGGAGGAGGAGGACGACAAGGAAGGGGGGAGACACCAAAAAAAAAAAAAAAAGCCCTCGATGCGCCACCCCAGCAGCTCGGCACCGAGCTGGAAGCGGCGGCTCTCCGAGACGCGCTTTTGGGCTTGACCCGGACGGACAGGAGTCGCCTTCCAGCGCGTCTCGTCGGTTCGGACACCGGGGCGAAAGTATGCGGATGCATGTTTGCCCAGCCCTCGGTGCCGGTGTGGCACATCCGTGACCGTCGGCGATTGGGGATCTCAGTGGCCGATCCGCCCCGTCATCCGCGCCTGCCGGGCCGGGCTGGGCTGTGAGGCGGGCAGCCTTTCCGACATGTCCGGCGCTGCGCGTTTCTCCGGGCGCCCGTGAGCCGTGCCGCACAGCCGGGGTTCCTGCGCCTCTCCTGCGTCTGCTGCGCTCCACTTACAAAGTATCGCTCATCCGATACTTAACTATACTTTAATGAACTAGTTAACGTACGAGTGATTACCGAGCTCAGCCAAGTGGATCAAATATACTGCATATCCGTGAATAAAAATAAAAAACGCAACTGGAAACGTTTCAGATTTTACGGATTTTATCGGACTACAGTAAATATATATAGTTGCGGGGGAAAACGGCTCCCGTGAAATTTATGTAACAGCGCATCACTGCAAATCCCCCTTGAAGTTTGGAGAAAATGTCTGAAAACGCTCCTACGCGCAGCCTGGATGACATAGACCTGGGCGCTTTGCGGGTAAGTGCGTAACGCGGGCGCACTGGTGCGCTGTGCCCGCCGCGGCTGCTGGAGGGGACGCCGCTGCACTTTGCTTTATCTGGGTACCCGTAATAACAACATGATATTGCAGGTTGTTCATGCAGAAGTCCGCCGGTACGCTTGCAATAAGCTCCACATTTTGATCAAAACACGGCGTATTTGCATTTTCGGGCATGTTCTTGCTGCAGGGATAGTGTTACCACATTGCTCTGAAATGCGCGTTCCGTCGTGCGGGATGTGGCATCACGCGCCCGAGATTTTGTTTATGTAGCGTTCGGGCGAATTAGGTGAGCGATCCGGGCTGTTTGCGGTCCGCGCATTTAATACATGCTCAGGAAAAACACAACGGGAACCTATCGCCAGGCTCTGATGCTAGCTTCGGCTAGCCACCGATCAGCAGAAATGGGAGCTTACAGGGTGACAGGCGCTCCGGGCCACATGGGGGGGGGGGCACATTCCCGCAGCCTTCGCCAGCCCCCGTCCCTGGATGTCAGCGGAGTCCCGTGGGGGAAATGCCCCGGCCTCCAGCGCGCTTTCAGTGCGCAAACACGCCCGGGCCTCCCTCCGCGCATCCCCCTCGCCGGAGAGCCGCAGTTTGGGGGCAGCTGGGAGTCGGGCTTCTGCTCAGCATTATTACAGAAACGCTGGAGCGAAAGGCTATGCTGTCATACGGATGGAGGGGGCGACGGACGCCGAGGAACGGAGCTCCGCTCCATTTTGAAAGACAAGACAGGTGTCTACTGAGACTTATCCCCAGTCCGGATTATTCCCAGCCCGCTGTTGGCCTCCTCGATCCAATAACTAATTTTCTTTGAAACTGTAACGAAATTTTTAGTTTCATAGATTAATCACCTCCACACACCTGATTATTTCATAGGCTTATGCGTTTTTTATTGACACTAGTTCATTAAAAAAGATCAGCCACGAATATCCATAAGGACGTAGTAAGTCAAATAGTGATAATGTGCATCAAAAACTACTTGGTATAAACGGGCAGCAATGTAACCAAAAGGGGTTTTAATGGCAAATACACGGGTTATTCTTATTAGGATTTCAATAATATGGATGTTTTTTCTTACTAAGCATCGCCGTGGCACTGCATTAGTGTCTATATATATATATGTGTGTGTGTGTGTGTGTGTGTGTGTGTGTGTGTGAGAGAGAGAGACTTTCCCCTGCAGCAACATTATTCAATGATAATCGCCTGTCATTAACCGCAAACGCGCATGCGAAGTGTGTCGGAGGCTTAGTATATATATCAGGTTAAAGGTCTATAATAGCGCAGCACAGATCTCTGTAGCTTATGACTGCTTTCAGGACTTTCTCCGCTATCTGCCTTGGAAAACGCCCTTTATATCAAATACAAACAATATGTCCGGTGATCCTTTAACCAAGAGCCCATGAAAGTCACCGAATCCCTCATAATTTTATATATATATCATCAGCCTCTCAAAACGTGCACGTTTTATTATAATTTTACTTAAATTAAGATAACATGACTGCTTCTATAAGTGGATTTTTAATAAGGTAAACTACTCCGAATTACTTAGTAGGCTATAGTTGATCTGGATTATAAATCGTAGGCCTGGCTGTTTAGCTTTTGCGATGGATGATGAAGATGCGGTCAAATACCTGAATCCCATTTCTAACTACCTGTTAAGTCTGTCTTGGAACATGTTCCGTAAAGTGAGACGACGGGCCTGTTTAAATTTCATTTTTGCTCTTCTGCCCGATACTTGTTTTAAAAGCGAACATTTAAATAAGGAACTGAGGGGACGGTAGTTTCCCTGAAAGACGCCACATTAGAAGGATACTATTCTTCAGAAAATAGACTAAAGGTGATTTTTGGTTAACTGCGAAGGGGTTTCGTTTTCACGTGCATGAAACCGTGTAATCGGTGTGTTGCGGTAGGCAGCCTGACGCAAGTCGTCTTCTGCTCCATTTAGAGTCATTCCTGTACGTCTCTGCACGACTACCACTGAACTGCCGCATATTATTATTATTATTGTTGTTGTTGTTAGTAATAATAATAATAATAATAAGCCTACCAGGGCTGGCATTCGGGACCCGCACCTGCACTTCCCCCCTATCAGTTTTTCGTTCTAGGAACGTTTGCCGAATGTTACGATTAAGGGATGGAAACGTTTTTAGGGTCAATTTTTCCTGACATCTTGGGCTTCCCTGGCTGCCTTATGACCCAGATGTGGTTTAAGCCCCGGCCACAGCATCCCAACTCATATTTCAAAATAAAAACATTATCCCTCTAATATTACTAAGACTGTATAACACAAAAGCCGACGAATGATACTATAGGACATGGGCTAAGGCGGCAGTTTTACATATCAGGGGTCATTGGCTCTAGACCAGACACTGTGTACGCAGTATACACATGACACTTCTACAAAATAATTTTTTATTATAAAAAGTATTTTTAAACATCGGTTCAGTTAAAATGATGTTCAGGTAATGCTAGGGACACTCATGTCCCGCTTTCCTGATCCCCCACTTTCCAGCCCTGGCCGCGTGTCTTTGCAGCTCCGGGCCGAACCCCTGTGGGTCACGCGTGTCGAGGACAGAGCCGCCGCACAGCAGAATAACCGCAACGCTTCATTAGTGATCCCTCAGCCCATTAGTCAAGGTCTTATTTGTGGAGTTTGGGATTACACTGGCACACTGGGAGGCCTCCATACGGAAGAATAATCTGTCTACATCAATCCATCATCCCTCTTTTTTTCCGTCCACTTATCCTGCTCAGGGTCACGGGGATCTTTCGGCATGCTCGCATTTATTATAGTTGGGTCCGCGGATCCACGTATGGGCACCTTCACAACTGTTTGACCACCTTTTGCTGCACCTCCAGGTGGGTGGAGAATCAGGCGGGTAAACAGTCACCCGGAGAAGTGTTCCACTTCCTTATTTTTAACTTTAATCCTTGTACTAGTTTTGAAATAATGTTTAAAGTAATGATTATAAACAAGCACCATCCAATATTTTTATTCTTTAAATCCGAATAACTAAAATGTCTTTTAAAAATCTCTGTTTTATTTTGTAACACCATAATTTATTATGGTAGGTTTAACAAACCAATGTTTTTGTTAGTGTGGTTGTAGGGCAAACATCTCAGAAGGTTTTTTGCAACATGACCTGTTGGTGCGGCCTGGTTGGTTTTATGACCTGGAGCTTTTTTCCAAGTTCTGCTGTTGCCTTCAGAGATGCTTGTCGCACCTGTCAGTGAGGAGTAAATGTGACCCAGCCCCATACAACCAGCCAATCCAGAGGCACTTTGCTGACTTTCAGGGAATCCAGATGTGTGAGCTGCCCTCATTGGCTGAGCTTGATTCAACTGTACCGAATAATCTTTATTTTATACTTTGATAAACGGCTCAGTTATCAGAACCTCCAGTTTGGTTTTAAGGAAACTTTGGTAGAAAATTTAACATTTGTACAACATAGCCGGGAAAAAGTCTCACTCTTTGCAAAATTAACTGTGGGGGATGATGTTGTTGTTGCTATTGATGGTGTTGCTGGTGTGCAGAGTAGGATCTGAGGCCTCATCTGCTTCATTAATGAGAAGTGAAGACCCCCAGCCGAGTTCTATGGTTTATATGTTGTTTGGTAGGATTGCTGCTCTGTTTACTCAGACTGACTTGTGCACATCTCACTAGCTTCTCTGTCTTGCCCCCTCCCCATTCCGGTGTTAAAGCCACTGAATTTCTGGCTATCGGGACGGCTCGCCGTCTGTAATGGGCCCTTCACCATTTCCGTACCTGTAAGCTCGGCTGTTTCGCAAAGTCAACCGTGAATCAGTGTTTGGGTGGACCGGCAATTTGGCAGGAAGCCGGTGAGTCATCATGGCTGACATGATTGGTGAGGGCGGAGGGCATTGCAGTTTGAGAGGTACCTCAGCAGTGCCCACCCCCCGAAATGCCCCTCAGCACCTGGTCAATAGGGGGCAATTAGATGCTATGTTTTGGAGAGTGATGGTCTCTCAGATTTAAGTTTCAGTTTAACTCTAGATATAGCAGTCAGCTGATTTCAGCCTATTGCACCAACAGGAATTTCAACACACCTGCCTCGCCGTAGATAAGGAAGAGAAACGTTCTGTTAGCGTCGGCTGTGTTAGCGGCACATTTGCTAACGCTTAATGAGACTCATGTGCCGTCCCCTGTTTGGGCGATGGGGCCCGGATGTAAACGCAAGCCGTTCCTCGGCCTTCATACCGTGATAAAGCTCTCTGCTGGCCGCACATGGGTGGGGAATCGGGACTGCCTGTGGCCTGGCCTCTTATGCCCAGCGGCACCAGTCCGATTTCATCTGCCTGCTTAATCCGGGCCGCCTGGGTGCTAATTAAGAGCCGCGTGCTTTTAGAAACGGGGCTTGGAGGCCAAAGTGTGTTGGAGTGTCTTGAAGCAGCATGCGTGCGAGTGCTTGTGCACATCGACAGACAGCCGACCTGGACTCTAGCTTTGCTGATGGTGCTGCAGAACTGAGCCTGCCGTCACTCCTCTTCAGGCAAACCTTTTTCTCTTTTTTTTTTCTTTCTTTTTATTTATTTTTTTTGAAGTCTCCATTTTGAGAGGCAGGCGGGCCGGGAGCTTGGAGAGGGATGATTCACATCGGCTCATTGTCTGATAGCCGTTGTGCACGGCGCCCACTGCGTCACGCGCGCGGGCCTGCACACACGGACACACAGACGCACACACTAGTGTGAATGCTGAAGGAGGGTATAAATCTGACCCTAGAGGGCCACCGTAGGGAGGAATTCTAACTATGAGGCCTTTGAGGACCTGGCAGCCTGATTTTGACAAACCTACAAGCTGAAATGTTCTACTAAATAAATACCTTTATTCCGGCAGTCTCCGCTCATAACCCTTTGTCTCGTGTTGTTGGATTGAGATGTGAACTTAAATGCTGTTCAGTTCCTCGGGGTCCGCATGTTGGGTGGTGTGATTCTGTGCTACCCCCTTGTTCTCAGGCTTGGAGCTTTTTCAGGGCAGTGAGTGTGCCGATCTCACGAAGGTATTTCTTTTGGTGATGTGCCCCCCCCCATTGCCCTGCCAGAATGGTGGCCATCGTTTACTCAGTCCAGATATATATATTTTTTTGGGCTGGTTTGTTCAGGTTCTGGACAGGCTGTCCTGGCATAACTTTGACTTTGTGGATGATGTGGGAAGAGCTCCAGGATTTAGGGGTGGTGGTGGGGTTCTGTAGCGTTTTAAGTCACACCTTTCTTGTCTGTTCCTGGCTCTGTGGCTTTTTCCAGCTTCACCCAGCCTCTGGCACCTACCTACACCAGAGTCTTTGTCTCCCCTCCCCCACTGTGGGCTTGGGGCACAGACAGTCTCCTTAATAACACTTGCTAGATCTGCATATGTCATTTTAGGAGCCCCTGTCTGTACATTCGTTTAAGTGAACTGTTGTTCACTGTACGCGTGTACGTTCATTTTTGTGACTCTCCCTGTTGCATGCCTGGAAAGGGGGCGTTAAGACGGTGTCTCTCACCCTGGTTCCTGGACCATCTGGAGGTCACCTGAGGACCGGGCTTCGAGGCACCACATTAAGCATCCTGCCGGTAGTCCCCACTATCGACCTCCGGGAGGCTGTGCTAACTACTTCGTTAATAGTTCCGTCATGAAGACCAGTGCATCACTAGAGAGAGATTGTATGACTACGGTATCGGCGCTTTAATGTTGCTGAATGCGTTTGGGGCTTGTTTGCATGTTATGCATATTTGTTATGGGGTTTTATGGAAAAATAAACCTCGAATGTCCCCCATCATTAATATTTAGACAGTGATGCATACAGCAATCAAAAGAAAACAAAGGATGTGAATAAAAATAGAAATCTGTTTTGCAGAACAATCATTTTGAAATGTGTTTGAGACCTTAAGTCGCGGCCCACCGATGGCGACTTCAGCTGCTTTTCTAATCCCGTCTGACGGCGGTTCCCCCGCTCCGAGAGGCCTATCTGACGGCGGTTCCCCCTGCTCCTAGGGGCCCGTCTGACGGCGGTTCCCCCGCCCCGAGGGGCCCCTGGCTCTGCCAGTGTAATGTCATCGCTGTAAGCTGGAGTTCTTTATTCTGTCCAGGTAGCCATATTTAATTCTGGCCCCTTATCAGTCTCTCCTTCTCTGTTTTTGGATTTCATATTAACCTGGACTCCCGAAATCTGATAGATATGTGCAATGTACCTGATTCAGCTAAACCTAAAATGCCCCCCCCCCAAGTTAGCTAAACACACACACACACGTTTGTATTCCTGTCTTAGAGAGGACGGTCCATTCACTTGTATGGGGAAAAGCCCTAATCCCAGTCACGGCACTCTTCACCCCTACCCAGCCCTAACCTTAACCATAAGTAACCAAACAAAATACAAGCCTTTTGGCATTTTTACTTTTTTGATTGCATTCTCAGATTTTTACCCCTGAGGGCAATGTGTCGCCCCCCAATCTAACCAAACCCCTTTATGTCCGCCAGGATCCAGCCGGGATCTTCGAGCTGGTGGAAGTGGTGGGCAATGGGACCTACGGCCAGGTGTACAAGGTATGAGCTGGCGAGTGAGTGAAAAACGGGTGATGAGCTTATTAGAACATCAGCCATTCTCCATGGAGGTTTTGTTCAGGTCTGTGTTATGAAATCAGTGGGGGTCATAGTGAGCAGTTTGCAGGTGATTCCCCCCCCCCATTGCAAAAACTAAATAAATAGCTAGCCTGTAGAGTCAGATGATCATAGCTAGCTTCAGCATCTCCTAGATAAGGATAACGCTTTGTTATTATTCATTGTAGTGACTGTTTGTGGCCAGCAGGGGGCCTTGGGACTGCTCTGTCTTAAAGCTTCCATTTTTAAAAGTGGGTGACCTACACAGTCAGCATCCCAGAGTAAAGGCTGTTATGGGAGATGGTGGACAGCTTCCCTGGCCCCCCTTGCTGGTCCTCTACTCACTGTCGCCCCGTCCTGGTTGCCGGCAGGGTCGGCATGTGAAAACCGGCCAGCTGGCCGCCATCAAGGTGATGGATGTGACGGAGGAGGAGGAGGAGGAGATTAAGGCAGAAATCAACATGCTGAAGAAGTACAGCCACCACCGCAATATCGCCACCTACTATGGCGCCTTCGTCAAGAAGAGCCCCCCCGGCCACGACGACCAGCTCTGGGTGTGTGGGATGTCCCCGCTCCTGAGCATTTGGAGGTGCGTGTGACCTCCCCCAATAATGCTAACATAATAATGCTTTCTTTTTCATCTGATCTCCCCCCCCCAGCTTGTGATGGAATTCTGTGGCGCCGGTTCCGTCACGGATCTGGTAAAGAACACCAAGGGGAACTCTCTGAAGGAAGACTGGATTGCCTACATCTGCCGGGAGATCCTGAGGGTGAGTGCTCCGAGGGTGCGGACGGCCCGGCTCATGGCGGAGTGGGCCACATGGCTTACCCGGGCCGTAATGTCACTGTGTCTCACGCAGGGCCTGTCCCACCTACACGCCCACAAGGTCATCCACCGGGACATCAAGGGCCAGAACGTCCTGCTGACGGAGAACGCGGAGGTCAAGCTGGGTGAGAACCAGCGGGATCCGCTCCGTGCCAGGCCAGGACGCTGCGCTGGGCCGCCCGCTCTCTGTGCCTCTAACCGTGCCCGTGTTTATAGAGATGTTCTGCTACGTCGGGCCGATTTGTCCATCTGGCCACTGAAGCATCGTGAGGGCAATTAAAATGGCTGCAGTTATGATGAGAGCCGCTTTTGGTTTTGAGCTACTTTCGGGTTTTGAGCTACTTTCGGGTTTTGAGCTACTTTCGGGTTTTGAGCCGCCTTTGGGTTTTGAGCTGCTTTCGGGTTTTGAGCCGCCTTCGGATTTTGAGCCGCTTTCGGGTTTTGAGCCGCCTTCGGGTTTTGAGTCGCTTTCGAGTTTTGAGTCGCCTTCGGGTTTTGAGCCGCTTTCGGGTTTTGAGTTGCCTTCGGGTTTTGAGCCGCTTTCGGGTTTTGAGCCGCTTTCGGGTTTTGAGTTGCCTTCGGGTTTTGAGCCGCCTTCGGGTTTTGAGCCGCTTTCGGGTTTTGAGTTGCCTTCGGGTTTTGAGTTGCCTTCGGGTTTTGAGCCGCTTTCGGGTTTTGAGTTGCCTTCGGGTTTTGAGCCGCTTTCGGGTATTGAGCCGCCTTCGGGTTTTGAGCCACTTGCCGCTTGCCGCTCGCCCCCTGCTGGCTGCCCCGTTACTTTCGCCGCTTATTTTTAGCCTTAATCGCCGTTTCTGTCCACAGCTGCTCTCGTGACACCTCTGCCGCTGCCTCAGAGTTTAAAACCTCACCGTTATCAAATTATTGCAGTCTTTTTTTTTCTTTTTGTTTAACATTACCCACCGACCCACACACACACACACACACCCCACCCACACACACACACACACACACACACACACACATACACCCGCATTCCTTGCCAACGAAATTCGAGTTCAGTGCTTTGTGCGACCGTCGAGGTTGAACTTTCCGCAAATAGCCGGCGGCTCTGAAACGATTAACCTTGGTGTGATTTTTGGGATGGAGACGGAAAGCGGACTGGCGTACCCGAGCCCGGTGGGCTGTGTGCGGTAACGTGACTGCACATCAGCGCCACCACAGAGAGCAGATGATGGAGGTTGCGGTGGATTTCAGCATCCACCATAGGGATGGGGCATTTCGCAGCATTCCCCATATGAACAGGTGGCACTGCTCCCGCTTGTGAGGAGAGTTACACGGGGGTAATGTGTTAACCGTGTGCTTTTCCTGACCTCGCTGATTCCCTCGCCACAGTGGACTTTGGGGTGAGCGCCCAGTTGGACAGGACTGTGGGCCGCAGGAACACATTTATCGGTACCCCTTACTGGATGGCGCCTGAGGTCATCGCCTGTGACGAGAACCCTGACTCTACCTACGATTACAGGGTGTGTTTTCATGCGCACACGCGCATATGTGTGTGTGTGTCTGGCTTTAAACTTCGGTGTGTGTGACAGCTGGACATCTCTAACCCTAACCCCAACCCCCTCCCTCTCTCTCTTTACAGAGTGATATTTGGTCTCTAGGGATCACAGCCATAGAGATGGCGGAGGGCGCCCCACGTGAGTCGATCCACACCTTTCTACATATTGTTCAGTAAATCACCCTATAAACTGCTCACCTCGTGCTCAGTGCTGAAGGGTAAAACTGTCATCTGAGGGGGGGTGCAGCGCCAGAGCGTTTTGTTCTGTATTCATGGCCACCAGGCCAAAAGTTTATGGCATAAAATTAAAGCTAACCTTTCCCGAGGCATTTTGGTCTGCAGTCTTTGCAGAGTGGAATGACATCATAAATTCGGTGTCATAGTGATGTAAGTGTGGGGCAGTGATTGGGTGTTAAATTTGCTAACAGGATGCTAAGAATTTTGCCATGGCAACAGGAGTTACCATTCATGCAGTCAGGTTTAGTGACGGGACTATTTAAAGTGGTCTTTGCTGTGAAAACCCCATATCCAAAAATGCTTACACCTTATATTTTTGACACCCATTACTTGTTTTAATTTCTTACCCTCATCTGGCCCCGCCCCCCAATTCCACGCCCTCAGCACTCTGTGACATGCATCCAATGAGAGCTCTCTTCCTGATCCCGCGGAACCCGCCTCCAAAGCTTAAGTCCAAGAAATGGTGAGTGTTTGTCCATTTTGTTAAATATTTTTTCTTTTTCCACATGCCCCCTCGTTCACCCCCTGCCGGCATCTCCTCACACTCCTCTCGCACTCCTCCGGGTCTCCTTTGGTCCGGTCACTTGTCGTCTCCTTGCCTTTTGGCTGCCCGAGGCCCCTCCTGCCCTAATTCCTCCCCCACCCCCGGGACCTGCCCCCCTCCTCATCGCTCCAGGTCGAAGAAGTTCATCGACTTCATGGAGGGCTGCCTGGTGAAGACCTACCCCAGCCGGCCGTCCACAGAGCAGCTGCTGAAGCACTCCTTCATCCGGGACCAGCCCACCGAGCGCCAGGTGCGCATCCAGCTGAAGGACCACATTGACCGCACGCGCAAGAAGAGGGGCGAGAAGGGTGAGGAGCCGTCGTGTCCGTCTGCGGATTTGTCTTGGTGTCTGTGTGGGGAGGCCAGCGTGACACCTCTGCTCTCCCCCCCAGAGGAGACCGAGTATGAATACAGCGGCAGCGACGAGGAGGATGAGAACCGCGGTGATGAGCGTGAATCCAGGTAATGCCCTGTTAGCATTAGCACCACTGGCAGTCTCTCTTGTGCACCTTGTTAGCATTAGCACCACGGGCAGTCTCTCTTGTGCACCTTGTTAGCATTAGCACCGCGGGCAGCCTCTCTTGTGCACCTTGTTAGCATTAGCACCGCGGGCAGCCTCTCGCATCCATACTGTTAGCATTAGCACCGCGGGCAGCCTCTCGCATCCATCCTGTTAACATTAGCAACGCGGGCAGCCTTTCGCATCCATCCTGTTAGCATTAGCAACGCGGGTAGCCTCTCTCGTCCATCCTGTTAGCATCAGCACCGCGGGCAGCCTCTCGCATCCATCCTGTTAGCATTAGCACCGTGGGCAGCCTTTCGCATCAATCTTGTTAGCATTAGCACCATGGGCAGCCTCTTGCATCCATCCTGTTAGCATTAGCACTGTGGGCTTTTTTAAAACCCGCCCCAAACCGACCCATCAGGTGATCCTAACCGCCTTACCCAACCCACAAAAATACGCGTGGATAATGACCCAAAACCCGACCCGACCTGGAAAAAAAAAAAAAAAAAAAAAAAACCAGTGAGCCTGTATTGCATGGAACCAACCAATGAAGTGTCATTTGTATAACCCATAGATGACATAGGTTTGTGCTAGATTCGCATTGAAGATGATGACACAATTGTATGCAAGATTAACTGTGTACCAAACAACAACAAAGGAACCGAAGGATTGATTTTTACGTTGTTATTTATTGAAGGGTTGCGGAAAATTGCACAAAAGACATCTCTCTTGCCCACACACAAACATAAGCGCACGTATGCAAAACACATTAGTTGTCAAAACTGTAACATGAGATCTTAGAACTCTATCAGATTTGAATGAACTTAGTAGAACTTAGGTCTTCTTTTAACTTAATTTTGTCTAAAATGAAGTTGAGCTGAGCATACTTAACCGTAATATTTCACCAAACTAGTCTAGGTGAGGTTTTGGCGGTGTAACCTAAAGCTACGGATAGCTTTATTTACTTTTATTTCCCTGATTGTGAGTGCGAGTGGAACTAGGAGATTCTCCTGGTAATTCGAAGCTAGTTTACAACACGTTTTGATCGATAATGAAATGCATTTTGTAACTTTTTGACCCGCCCACAGCCAGAATATTTTAAAAATGTCTGCCTTAAAACCGCCCGCACCCACGGGTCACCCGCGGTTAGCCGTGGGTCACGGGTCGACCCGTGCATCACTAGTGGGCAGCCTCTCGCATCCATCCTGTTAGCATTAGCACCGTGGGCAGCCTCTCGCATCCATCCTGTTAGCATTAGCATCGTGGGCAGTAGTATTGCGTGAGTCGGCTTTTTTAACACCCACCCCACACCGACCCGTCAGGAGATCCTAACCGCCTCTCACGTCCGCCCTGTTAGCATTAGCACCGCGGGCAGCCTCTCGCGTCCGCCATGTTAGCATTAGCACCGTGGGCAGCCTCTCACTTCCGCCTTGTTAGCATTAGCACTGTGGGCAGCCTCTTGCGTCCGCCCTGCTAGCATTAGCACCACCGGCAGCCTCTTGTCTTTGCCTCGTTAGCATTAGCCTCACGCTCACCGCATTAGCGTTAATGCCTCTTGTGCCCACCCCATAAGCAGGTCCAGCCCATTGCCGTGTCCACCCTGTTATGTCAGCATTAGTGCTACCGACGGCCTCTTGCATCCAGACCATTAGCGTTAACCACCTCTTTTGCCCGCCCTGTTAGCATTAAGTCCTCTCACATCTCCCCTGTTAGCGTTGCCACCTCTTGCATCCGCCCCATTAGCGTGTCCAACCCATTAGCATGTCCACCCCATTATGTTAGCATTAGTGCTACCGGCGACCTCTTGCATTGGGGTTATCAGCAGTACTGCTTCATGAGCATTAGCTCTACCCGCCTCTGCCCCATTAACGTTGGTGCCTCTGCCCGCCTCCCTCTCGTACAGCTCCATCCTGAACGTCCCAGGCGAGTCGACCCTGCGGCGGGACTTCCTGCGGCTACAGCAGGAGAACAAGGAGCGCTCGGAGGCGCTGAAGCGGCAGCAGGCCCAGCTGGCCGCCCAGCGCCGCGACCCCGAGGAGCACAAGCGCCAGCTGCTGCATGACCGGCAGAAGCGCATCGAGGAGCAGAAGGAGCAGCGGCGCCGCCTGGAGGAGGTACCCCTGCGGCGCAGGGTCAGGCCAGCTACACACACGAGTTTGGCCTTGTTCTGGGAAGCTGACATGTCATTATTCTGGAAGCCCTGTAGGGGGCGCTACAGAAAGACCCAACTGGCTTGTGGGTTAGCGAACCATTGCAGAAGGGATGAATTTTGTGCCAGATTGCAGTGAGGCCAATGTGACTCGCTACTCAGCAGTGGGGGGTGGTGGGAGGGGGGGCTCCCCGCTCCGCTATTCTCCCTCCTCTCTCCACTCTCCCTCCCTCAATCCTTCCCTTGTTCTCTCAGCAACAGCGCAAAGAGCGAGAGATGGTGCGGCAGCAGGAGAAGGGCCACCGCCGATTGGAGGAGATGCGCAGGGAGGAGGACCGCAGGCTGGCCGAGAGGGAGCAGGTGAGCTGATTGGTGCAGCTCCGGTGGGTGCGCCGGGCTGCGGCCAATGGGACACCACGTCCGCAGCCTCCCAGCCAATCACAAGCCGTCCTGAGGTTGAGGCAGGCTGAATGCATGTGGAGTAGTTGCCATGGCGGCAGGTTGACGAAGCAGTTTCACAGCTGGAGGTGCTCCGGGGCTGTGCTGCTTTTTCTTACCTTGCTTATCGGTGGTGCTCCTGGTACCCTAGTGGTCATGTTGAGTACTGCATAAAGCATGGATTGTTCACAGAGTATCTTCCCCTACCCCCCCATAGGAGTTCATAAGACACAAGTTAGAGGAGGAACAGCGCCAACTGGAAATACTCCAACAGCAGCTGCTGCAGGAACAGGCCCTGCTCATGGTAACGCTGCCCATCCCATAATGTCCCCATCCAATGAGTATTTAGCCCTGCTTAATATCAGCTACTGATTGGTTGCATGAAAAGAGGGTGGGTCAGACAGCATGCTGATTGAGGGGAGGGGCCCACTGGGGCCACAGCACCTGTGAAGAGTTACAGCAGTCATTTACCTTTGGGTGATGGCTCCGCCCCCCCCCCCCACTGCGACCTGTCGCAGGAGTACAAGCGCAAGCAGCTGGAGGAGCAGCGCCAGTCGGAGCGTCTGCAGAGGCAGCTGCAGCAGGAGCATGCCTACCTGGTGTCCCTGCAGCAGCAGCAGCAGCAGCAACAGCAGCAGGAGAAGAAGCCGCAGCTGTACCACTACAGCAAGAACCTGGAGCCGAGCAGCAAGCCGGCCTGGGCGCGAGAGGTACCCCCTCCTCACTGGGCCCCACGCAGCCCGGCCCCGGCCCCGTCCCTGTCAACACACTCCCTGTCCCGTCCTCAGTTTCCTCCCGGTGTCTAAGCCCTGCCCCCCCCCCAGGTGGAGGAGCGCAGCAAGCTGAACAGGCAGAGCTCCCCCAAGATCTGCACCACCGTCTCTGACACGGCCATCCAATCGCGGTCCGACTCCATCAGCCAATCGGGCGCCGCCCAAGCCGCTCAGACCCCGCCCATGCAGCGGCCCGTCGAACCCCAGGGCGGCCAGGGAAAGGTGTGCTGGAGCTCGAGAGTCAGGGTTGGGGGGCTCTGGTCGCTTAGGGGGTTTTATCTCCTTTGCTGCCTGAATGCAGCAGGACTTGTCAGTGTTGGGGGGGGGGGGGGGGGTCAGCTATTGTATGAAGCACATTTGTGGCTATTAAGGTCATTGCTAACTTTG
>JAODKN010000064.1:3657515-3670577 GCA_026774425.1 Petrocephalus zakoni
TTGTCATATATTTCAATGTCTACTAATGGATATTAAGTATCATATGATTGTGTACGTCTGCTTTTATATCTTACTTAGATCTTATTTGTGCGCATACTCTAGCCGATTGGGCAGGGTCCAGCGGATGTCACAGCCATACGCAGAACAGAGCTTTGCGCATGCGCCCGCAGATCAGGCAGCGACGAGTTTCCCCGTCCATCGCGCACACGACAGAGCGCTCTAGATTAGCGTTTTAATCAGTAACAGAGCTGGTCAGATAAACAGAAAGATTATGTTTTTTTATAAACAAAAAAAATCTGATTTATTAATTTCTCCAGTACCGAAAGCAGTACCGATAATGACAGATCTTATCGATACTCCGGTCTTTAAAAAATTAGCCCCGGGGCCCGTTTAGTACCGGTTTCGGTACCCGTAAGTTTGCCAGATGCCGAGGAGCAATTTCAGCATCGTTTGCTTTCGGGTTTATTATTCTGACAGCGTTTTGTTTCGCTGAAGAAGCCACTGGGGTGAGCGGCACTTCAGCTCAGTGTCACTGAGACACTAGGGAATGCTGTAGCATAGCTCAAAGTCTCTGCTTTTGCCCTTATGCAATAGCCACACCCACTGGCCACACCCCCAGAACCCACAAGGCAACAGAAAGCCATAATGTAATATTCTCTCTCTCCACACCATGTTTCAAGTAGCAGGGCTCAAAATGTAGGGCTGCAGCCATGTGGGAAATTGCCAGTGAGGCTTTTCAGCCATGGATACCGACAACGTTCCTGTAATTAACTAGCAATTAATTAAATGACATCCAGAGGGGTGGTGTCTCGGAGGAGTCAGGGATTTGCTCAGTCTCAGTAAAACTTTGTCAGACTGCTAAGCCCCCGCCCCAATCCACACCATTCACAGGAAGGGGGTTGTTTGACCTAATAAAGGGACTTAATTAATAAATCTCACTTGTCATACACACTGTTCATTTTCTAGAGGATTTCTGAAACACAATGGGGTTTTTTCCACAGTTTGGTACTTTCGGTACTTTTGGTACTTTCAGTACTTTCTTTGTGTTGATTTTCCACTGGCTGGTACCGGTGCCAAATGACATCATCGGTGACCGCCCATGACTGACCGTCACACCGCGCAGCGCACCGTGTTTCTTTCGCCAAAATGCTTTTCCACTGCCGTAAAAACTGGTACCAGCGCTGAATAAAAACATAACGTGAAGCGGGGCATTTCGTACTGAATTCGAAAAATGGCTGTAGTATACAGCTGAACGATGTTGGATATTAAATCTAACATCGCATGTTATGCACTTACAGTTCTTACATCGCTAGTGAGTTACATTATGATCAGATTTTTTCTTACTCTCGATTTTATACGGACATAACGGACAGCGCAGGGGGTTAATGTTTTGCTAAAACATTTTTACTTTGGCATAGGGAAAAGGCTTAGCTAACTTTGCGATTTGAATGATTATTCCTTGCATAGATTATATTTATATCCAAAATATGTTTTTAAAATCAGTTTAAAGTTTACCTTTGCTTGGGTGCTGCTAGAGCTGGGAGATAAATCGATTTAATTGATTAATTCGAATTTACAGTTCAGGACGAAGTGTTTTTATGAAAATCGATTTTATTACTTATTTTACACACGAGCGCCAAAAGCGGAACTAATGCGACGCACCGTTCTTCATGGGTAAATTAGTGCGGCGACCCAAACACTGTAGCAGATTCACAAACATGGCAA
This sequence comes from Petrocephalus zakoni, assembly GCA_026774425.1. Classification (NCBI taxonomy): domain Eukaryota; kingdom Metazoa; phylum Chordata; class Actinopteri; order Osteoglossiformes; family Mormyridae; genus Petrocephalus; species Petrocephalus zakoni. Next base: position 3,659,241 of record JAODKN010000064.1, read on the forward strand.
CGACAGGGGAACAGCTGGCGCTCGTGCCCAAGAAAGGTGTCGCTACATCTGTAATATGGAACTGGTTCGGTTTTGCGCTGTCGGACACAGACCAAACAAGTCCTCGTTGCAAAGACTGTTGCAACCAAAGGAAGCAGCACCACAAATTTATTCCAGCACGTAAAGCAGAGGCACGCAGCAGAGCGGGAGAAGTGCCGCTCGCAGCGAAATGAAAATAGCCGCAGCACCAGCACAACAGGCAGTTACGCAAGCAACCATCCCTGACACGTTTTTGAACTGTGTGCCATATGATATGAATGGGGCACGGTGGAAGGCGATAGCAAACGCTGTCGCGATGTATAGTGCAAAAGACATGGTGCCCATACATACTGTGGAATAGCCGGGATTCATTAACATGCTAAAGGTTTTAGACCCGAAGTACGTGCCTCATTTTTCTTAACACTGGCAGTTTTTTTAAAGCTCTCTTTTGCACTATGTCAAGCCCCATGGCATAAAGTATTTACTTAATACCAAGCTGACATGATAAAATTGTGTTTTTTTTTAGATTATTACAATATTGCTTATTACTTTTATTTATAAGTTTGAGGGTGTACTGTGTTATTGCCAGTTTGAAAGTAAGCTATAGAGAAAGCTTTCTAAAAGTTTTTACAAGTTTCTAAAAGTGTTTACAATGGCGTGGTCTGCCATCTCACTTACAAGCATCTTTTATGGCTTGTCAGATTACACTTCAACCCTAAAGTAAAAAAAAAGCTAAATAAAGTTAAAACTTGTCTTGAACCATTTATTTGTCATCTGTAGTTTGATTTTGAGTAGGGGAGGGGAAAATCGGATGTTTTGTGAAAAAATCTGAGATTTTATTTTTAGGCCATATCGCCCAGCTCTAGGTGCTGCATGCGTTCTCCGAGACGATCATAATCATCCTCACCCTTGCTATATAAATCACTCCTAGACAGGTTTGTGAGAAATTTATGTTAACAATTTTTTTATTTTATGTTAACTAACTTACCCCAATATTTATTACAACAAAATCACATCGCTATATCTGGAGACTCTCCAGTACCGCGCTGCAGTAGTAGGCTATATATTAAATAAAATACCGTCCCGATTTTGTTGTGTCTGTTCTTCCGACCAGATCGCAATTATTATTTATTTTACTTAGTTTATTGCTGTTTTCTGAGTTTGTACGTTTGTCGCGATCACATTGTTTTTCAGAATCAGGCTATTTACATCACCAATCACAGCGAAAGTGTTGCAAGTCATGCCCCAAAGTACCGAAAGTACCAAAGAAGTACCCCAACTGGTTTGGCACTTTCGGTACTTGACGTTTTGGTACTGGTACTCGACCGGAAGTCAATGGAAAAGCGAAAGTACCGAAAGTACCATACCGAAAGTACTGTACTGAAAGTACCAAACTTTGTGCGGTGGAAAAGCGCCCAATGACACCCCAATGAGGCCAAGTAAGTCAATTTACTATTATTTAAAATCCTATATTATTGCTGGAGCTATTTTATACAAAACCGAGATATGAATCAGTGATTTAAAGAAAAATCCACGCCTGCTGTGAACAGAAAGGAAACACTGGAGAGCACTGTGACTGTCATGTGACCAATCATGTGACCTGTCATGTGACTGCACCAGTACCTGTATGGCCAGGCAGCTCTCTGCTGACCCTCACATTGCCCTCCCGGGTCTTCAGGCTGTAGATGGAGCAGATGTTGTCCAGCCCCCCGCAGGCCACGAAGTTTCCCGAGGGTGCATACGCACAAGTCATCACCCAAGAGGAGCGCAGGGGGATGGCATGCACCTGGATAGACAGGGAGGGCGGAACGTGGTTGGACAGATAGACGCAGGAGGGATCAGAGCCACACACACACGCACATACAACAGACAGCACACACGGCCACATACACAAAAGTCTGTAACACATCACAGTTACCTTGTTGGTGGTGTAGCTGTCCCAAATGATCAGCTTCCCATCCTGAGACGCACTAACAAGTAGCCTGCAAAGTGACAGGAAGTCAGTCCACTGACAATGATCTTGCAGGAGACTGGGAACCAGAGCTCCCAATAAGAGGTTGAGTCTGTACCACCCGAATTCCAAACCAACTAATGAACTTTGGCTATTATAAAAACTATAACTGAGCGAAAATTGCATGGGAATATTCAGTGTGCATGCTGGGTGCACCATTGTACCACAAAGCTCAAGCCAATGTAATGGATGTGTTAAGGAGTGTGTTCCGTCGGGAGTATCCCACAATCAGCACGCAGAGACTGGCAGTGTGACCCGTCGGGAGTATCCCACAATCAGCACGCAGAGTGTGGCAGTGTGTCCTGTCGGGAGTATCCCACAATCAGCACGCAGAGTGTGGCAGTGTGTCTCGTCGCGAGTACCCCACAATCAGCACGCAGAGTGTGGCAGTGGGTCCCGTCGGGAGCAGGAAAAACTCGCCTGGAGTCGTTGCCCCAGTGCATGGCGTAGATCTTGGCCAGGTGCCCACGCAGAGTGCGTCGAGTCCTCATCTGGATCCGGCCCAAAGGGTCTAGGCCCGCCGTTATCTGATAGACAAACACACACGGCGATGAATGGGGGTTGGGGGGGGGCAGCATGCGGCCAGATCCGCTGGGTCCGGCTGCCATACCGCCACGGCCCGAGACGCCCTGAATGCGCGGAGGCTGTACCTGTGTCAGGGTCGAGTCCCCACATGCTTTCCTGGCATCCTGAAAAAGACCGAGAGACACTACTGTAGCACCAGTGCTTAGCTACACCCTGGATCCCCCCACTTTCTGTAAGTACGGGCCACTACGACACACCCAGCCGCAGCAGGCTGTTCTCTGGTCACGGGTCTATAACGCACAGTGATGCTCGAACGCAGATCACTAGGCCTCAGCTACGGCTCAGTCTTACTCTTATCTGGTTCCTCAGTTGCTCTGCCTCCTGGCGTAGCTGCTCCAGTTCACTCATCCTCAATTGGGCGTTTTGCCTGTCAATCCCACGCAGCTCAGCCAATCAACAACCTGGAAAGGAAGGCGGAACAAACAGGGAGTGGAATACAGTTAACTCAGTTTTTGAGACATTCTGTACTTCCTTCAGACTTTAAAGAAACACTTGTCAGCCATGTACAATGCAAACAGCATCAGACGCACACCTCTGTTAAAACCCATTTATCTTGTATGTTTCTATAATCCGAATGTTTACATGAAGTATAAATTGGTGTCACCTTAAGGCATCCACCACGAAATCCCTAATCTGATGTAATCTGGGCAGCAGTGCCATCCGCACGAAATGCTAAATGCTAAAGCCCTTGATGAAAGGGAATGAGATTAGGATTAGCGACCAACAGCAGAAAGCCAACCAGCTATGAGTGTGTGTGTGGTTCTGTGTGTGCGTGCACACACTGCAGTGGTATCAGAAAAGAACAAACAAGTCAGCCTAATCCTAACCACCCAAATACCTTTATGCGAATTAATTAAGCATTTCCAATGACGAGAGAATCTGACAGGTTTATTTAAGGTCCCTACCTTTCTAAAGCCTAGTTCACACTACACAAGCACAGCAGATAAGCAAAACGACCACCATGAGCTGGTCTTTTAGTGTAGTAACCCACAAGGTTCTGGAGTGAGAATTTGAACTTGGTGAGACAAACACCACACCAGTCCAGACCAGTCCAGCCGAGCGGGAATGCGGCGACCTCAGACTAGTCTGCTTTAAGGAGCCAGGCTCAGAGGTCACATCCTCACACAGGACACCGAGTTTGCTCTGCAGAGTTTTGCATAACAAACATCAAAAGAAAATCCCACTACTTTGTAACTGCCCTTTTATTTACTCGTTATAGCTCGTGCAAGATGGAAGGGGGCGCCAGCGAGCATTCAAACAAGGAGCGGTTTGGTGGCAAGACACACTTTGCATGCGCAGCCCATTCAGTTAGCTGCCCCTATCATTTCTATGCTAAATGTCGCCGTCTCGCTGTCTCAGGTAGGGCATAAAAAAAGAAAAACCGAAACACACCAGCACTACCTTTCCAGGAGCCCTAGGCAAAGCTAAGCGACCGCCTACTCTGCCTACAGCTAGAGTCGGCCCTGCAGAGATCTACTCCTAAACTAACAAATAATATTGTGACTGAATTAGCATTTCATTGGGAGCCTCAGGTGTTGCGCTTTTTTAAGTCCCCCTGAGCATCATCCCCCTCTGCAGGAAGCAATTATCTGGATCCCCATTCCCCGGGGGAAGCTCCAAGCAGACGGATCACAGGATCTTAATGGAGGGCGACAGGGGTAAATTAGCAGAACTCAGTCTCATAGTGCAGCTGCTCAATTAGGCAGAGGGTGGGAAACCACAATACCACATTACCTTCTGGGACACAAAGTGCGTCTAATGCCTGCTGCTTTATTTTAGTAACGCAGAAACACTCACTCGTACCATCTCAGAGCAGAGACAGACCCCCAAATACCTGATTCCACCAGAGACAGCAGGTAGCCGTTTGGAGAAAAGTTACCAGTGAAAAACAATGTAAGAAAATTACATTTAGGAGAAAATGTGTCCACCCTCTTTATGGGCAAACAAGTGCACATATTAGATGTAGAAGGTAGCGATTTTAATTGACAGATCAATCATGCTTCATAACTAAGATGACCAGATAATCCATTTCATCCCGGATGCTTTGAGCTATTTCAGGTTTTACAAACTAATTTAAACTGATAGGATTCTGTGCTTGACTAAATATTTCAGTTTTCTTGTGCTCTGACTGGTTAGTTTCCTTGATTGAAAGACTCATCCAGCCGTTTCGCATTAACATCCAGGTCCTTTTGATTAAAATGGTAGTTTGCAATAATCCTGTCCTAGCTCAAAGTGTCCGGGATGACATGGATTATCTCGTCACCCTATTCATAACGGGACTCAATTGGTGCTGTTTTTCCCCTAAATTGTCACAAAAGCGAAGCCTCGATGCTGACACTGCATTATCTAATAACCAGCAGAGGCCGACGGCTGCGCCCTACAGCAATCCTTCCCGAAGCGCTGCAGTTTTTCAGCACACCAGCCTTCAAACATTCCCCCGTAAATTATATCACCGCCCAAATATGTGGAGGCGTTTTGCAGAATAAACTGCATCTGCGGATTTTTTTTTTAACCACAGTAACCAACTATATTCAGAGGGCCGCGTGTGTGCAGAAAACACCGAGTTTTCACAGTGACAGTACAGGGTGATAAAAGCGCGGTGCTTTGCTGCTGGTGCCTGATGCGGATCGACCGGCCTGACAACGGGGTAGCCTCCCGCAGGAGCGATCGGTGACGATTAGGGTGACCCCCCCAGCCTAGCTACTTTAACACACCCACACCTAAGCCCAAAACGCACGGCAGCTCTTCCTTCCTGCACAGCCGTCCTCCTGTAGCTCGGTAAACAAGATTCAGCGTCTTTTTAAATATGTAGTTTCCTGTGCAACCCACAAAGCAATGTAACCCACATTGATTACTCTTTTATCAATATATATCAATATATCGCCTGGAATCAATATATCACACCTTTACCGCTATGATCCGCATTCAGCCAGTTACTGCAATCAGTTTATCCACACGACGGTCCTCACAGTCGCATGGTGGCATGGCTCCACTGTACCTTCGGGATTTTGGGGTGCCCACTGATAACTTTTGCCCGACCCACCAGAAAGTGCCCCATATGCCAGATGGCCCACCCAGCCCTGCATACCAGGCCAGTCCCGGCCCCAGATCCCCGCATCTCGAAACGCGGATCCATCCCCAGGCATCAAAGCGTAGCCAAGAAATGTAACTTCCATCTTTTCGTCACGCTAAAACGTATCAATTTAACATGGCGTGCATTCGCACAATGATGCCGAGGCTTTCCGGGCGATCTCCACAGAGGCCTGGGGATGGGGCTTAGGGCTGCAAAGCCGCCCGAACGAATTATAACACATGCCGGTAATGCAGCACGTCTATCCGGGAGCACACGATGCATGCACGGGCTTCCATTTCCGCTTCTTTTCCCAAGAGCGACAGCACATTACAGTACGGCAGCCACCCAACGGTGCACACTTCTGTTTTCTGCATCAATTATAAAACACAGATAAGTGCATAACCCGGTGCATCCGTATAACCCCCGTCAACATATGGATGCAAAGTATTACTACAAAGTATCTGTCCCCGGCAGGACCGTGATCTCATTTGTGTAGCAAATTGCTTCGCGTACATTTATTAACGAATATAATGTGCCGCTGCACTGTAGCCTACTTAGGCTGTTTACGGTGCATAAGACGACTGACTGTTTAGTATGATCATGCCACAAACCAGGTTTTTTTCGGTGCAGTGTGGGAAAAGTCACGTTGTTGAATTTGCATAAATGCATAGGCTATTTTTTTTACCGCCCAGAGACTGTGTGGTTTATTCCGGCCCTATATTTACGTATATATTTACCAGTAATATCTAAGTGAAAGCTTCGATTACTGTCCTGCTAACTCCCTGCTGAAGTGTTGGTAGAATGTTTTTTTGTCATTTGGAAAACAAAAACTAACCTTTTTTCTCGGTCTTCAAAAAACAGCAAATGCTTTCACTTTCTTATCCTGGTTATTGAGTTATCAGGTAGCAAAAACACCAGTGCAAATTTAAAAATGCATTGTATTTTTTTTTCATAGGGCCTCTTCAACAGATGGGTTCTTTACTGTTCTCGTGTCTTTCGTAATCCCCCCCCTTTTCTTTCCGGATTTCTTTCTTTTTTTTTTGTTTAATTCCGACTGATTCTGGGGGCTGAAGAGACAGTTCTTTGGGGACGGTGCATGTCAACCATGCGGAGATGCCCAAAGGATTAGTTCAGCCGCAGGAAACTATCCTAAAACAAGCCCCAGCGCTTAAAATGATCGGTGGCTTGGTCTTCTTTTTCGTTTTTAACAATCCCTCTCTTCCTTCCTTCCTTCCCTCTGCTCAGGCAGTCGCGTCTTCTTCCCCCTCTCCCCTAACCCTCCGCTCCGCTATGTCCGTTTCCACCTCGTCCGAAATCCAATTATTTTATAAAAATCCTAAAAATGGTTCGCACTTCGGTTCGCTGAGCGATCACTGCAAAGCGGAAAGTACGATCACACAGGTCTCGGCAGACGCGCATATGACCCGTCCATTGGTGCAACAATTGAAGGGAAAAAAAACAAGAATTTAGTTATCAATACATCCTTATACGCTGTATTATATCAGAAAACACACACAGCCACAAGTCCTAATCGAGCACCATTATAATACGCTGAGTTTAAACGTAGATCCTCATACGCACAGTTCAACCACACCCATTAAGTGAGACTGTACCATTATGATCAGCCCACCAGTGGACATAGCATTCAGAAGGGGGTTTATGAATAATCAATATAAATTGCTTTGAGGATAACTTAGGACATATTTAAATATTGATGATATATTAAATATCTCACGAAAATACACAAATATAATTTACCTCTTAAATAAAACAAAGGGTGTAGTCTAAATATTTTCTCGATAATTCTGGTCGCTCCCTGCTCAGCTGGAAAGTGAGCCAGTCTCGTTCAGCATGGAGGATTGTCACGTGACTGTCACAGAACAGTCTTTCATATAAAATATATCACTGTTCATGTGTTATCTGATTTCTTCAGTATTTATACGTTTAGTAACAAATTTTTTTTTTTTCAGTTTTATGTATGCAGTACTTTGAGTCACTGCATTGTGATAAGCAGTTGCCTAAGTAAGTATTTTTGTTTGAAAATGTACATTTCACACCACCCATGGACCCATTCGTAAACCAAACGAATAAGCTGAAATATTTTCTGACGCAAGTAATCGCGGCATATGTTCGATTGACCCACGGTTGTAGAATTGCCAGAAGCGATCAAACTCCCCTAAAGGCTGAGGAAATATATTTTAAGTGAAGGCAGTATAGTACACTGTAGCAATATATTTGCAATTCCTACTATGTTTACATTCATAACTGTGTAAGAGAAAAAAAAAACCGCGGAACCATATAATCAAACGTCACATCACGTTTTACTTGTGTTGCTTAAAACATAGGGTTTGATTCTTGGAGAGAAAAAACGCAGCTGATTAGATATATAAATTCTTGCACATTTCTCATATGGGGCTGCGGTTGTGATAAAAAATGAAGGGGGTTGTTATTGTACCCTTGGACAATCACAGACAATTAGACTGTTCAGTTCCAATTAGTATTTTGCTTAATTGATGGGTTAACGACACTCTGTGTCATACAACAGGGGACAAGATTCAAATGATGAGTCTCATTTGGGGCAACTACACTTTAAACATGCATAGTTACATTGTGGTACATTTTTCATACGACATTACGTATCATTACGTATATTTCACTGCATCCCTTGATACTAAATCAGTCAAAAAATGTTCATCTTTTGTGTTAATTGTAATCAAATTATACAAATTATACTAGTTTACCAAGAAGATGATGTTCCGCTCGAATAGTACAGGAGAAAACGTAGCCCACCATCTCTGCCCTTCTAGGCAGTCTGGCCTGAAAGTGCAACAGGAAATGACGTCATTGGATAGCTAACGCAGGTGTTGCCTGCACAGATGCGCACAGTGCCCTCACGCCGCACATGCGACCCTGCGGGATGAAACTGAGCACTTCCTATCCTTCCTACTTGATGAAATCGGAATGGTGCAGCCTGTTTTACGCGCCGAGTGACACAGCACAATGTACACCTAATCTCAGGTTCCAGCGCAAGGTCAAAAGAAATACCACGTCCCAAAATTAGCGTGGGTATGTGGGTAACTTGCGCTTGGAAAACAACTCACATTCTCCACCCCTCTAAAAAGTCAAGTGATGGTATGTGCCACCTGGCCACTTCTTCAGAAACCCTCATTAGGGAGTGTAGTAACGGAGAATAGGTTGCCTAGCAACAGTCACTGCGATGATTCTAGCCTTTGCTGGCAAAGGGAGGACTCACGCTCTGGGTCTTAAGTTATGCAAAAAAAATCAACTGTATACAGGGCAGGGTGGGGGGTAGTCATACTTGCAAACCCAGATACAAATCACGATTAAACGCATGTTAACTCGCGTTGAAAATTACCGCATCACCTTGGGCCACCCCCACAAGCTTAAGTGCCACACAATGTTCCCCTACACCTCCCTGTGGTTCAATGAATGCATTTGACAGGTTGTGTGACAACGCATCGTAAATTACATCTAACACACACTAAAAACGGAACCATTTGTTGCCGTTTCGCAGGCCTAAGAATCATACCTAGCTATAACCTCAGCCTTATATAATGCATTTTAAGAAGCGCATGACGAAACGCCGACCCCCATACCCCCCCTGGTCGCTTTACCTCTTATTTGCCTTTCTCTTTCACTCCCTCTCAGTCGCGCTTTGCCCAGTCTCCCCTCCAGAACAGTGTTACGGTTACTAAGCAGTGCGCACCCTTTCCGTCTTGAAACGTGCAGCATGGAGGTCAATCATTAAAACGTGGGAAGCGTAGACGGAACATTCGGCAGTACGAAGCGATTGTCCTGCTTTGCGGCATCTAAACGGTTAATGTTCCTCCACACAACTTGCTTCATATAAGCCCCACCCTTTTTACGCTCATCACTGGTTATTTTTTAATTACCGGACTTCACTGTAAGATGTGCGACCGCGAGAAGGTGCGTGCGCGGTTCCAGCAGGTAATGCCGCAAATAGAGTGGTTTCTTTTCTCGCCGCACGCCACGTGCGCCCTCGGCCTGAGCCAATCAGAGGCGAGTGCGCGTTAACAGAAGATCAGCAGTGCATATTCCCATTGCCCGTATAAAGACATAAGAGTTGCTCGCAAGGAAAGCTTTCGCGGGAACATTTTACACAAGCCCCAAATCAGCCCGCATTAACGTTTCGCTGAACACGAACATCAGCTAAATTATTTCTATAACCGTTTTGATGACTCTGCCACTACTGCCATTACTTATTAAAGGCCTTGCCATTGAAACTGCTGCAGTGACCACCCCAATACACCCCTCACCATAGTCTGCTGGCTGCACAGTGAGCAACCCAATGCCTAAATCAACAACCTGGAACAGTCCACTGGACACGGATTGCTGGGCACTGTCTGCTGACGTCTCAGCCAACGAACTCACACCTCCGTTGCCAACCGGTGAAAACTGCTGGGCATTATCTGCTGATGGGTCTGCTGATGGCACAGCCATAAAACCCACACCTCCTCTGCAAACCTGTGACATCTCATTGCAAACTCCCCCTTCCCCCCACCGCTGCTACCAGGCCCTGCGAGTGTTCCCTCACCCCCCACTATTACCATAGACCAGGTGAGGAGAGAGTTGAAGAGGCTGAAACCGAAAGCTGCTGTGCAAGGTTGCTGAAGGCCTGTGCTGTGGATCTGGGGGAGCCACTCCAACATGTCTTCAACTTGAGTCCGCACCTGGGGAGGGTACCTACACTACGGAAAACATCATGCCTGGTACCGGTTCCCAAGAAGCCACACCCCAAAGAACTCAATGACTTTAGGCCTGTTGCCCTCACCTCACACGTAATGAAGACCCTTGAGCGGCTGCTGCTTCACCTCCTCCTAAGACCCCAGGTTCGCCATGCGCTTGACCCCCTACAGTTTGCTTACCAGGAGAATGTGGGAGTGGAGGATGCCATCCTCTATCTGCTACACAGGGTGTACTCTCACTTGGACAATGGAGGCAGTACTGTGAGAATCATGTTTTTTGGTTTTTCCAGCACTTTTAACACCATCCAGCCCCTTCTGTTGAGAAACAAACTGCTACAGATGAGAGTGGGTCCAAGCCTGGTGACTAGTATTATTGATTACCTCACTGAGCGGCTCTAGCTCTGGGGCGCCACAGGGAACTGTTCTTTCTCCTGTACTGTTCACCTTGTACACCGCGGACTTCAAGTATAATTCTGAGTCGTGCCATCTGCAGAAGTTCTCTGATGACACTGCAGTTGTAGGCTGTATCAAGGATGGGCAGGAGGCTGAGTATAGGAGCCTCGTGGAAGACTTTGTGGGATTGTGTAGAACCAACCAGCTGCAGCTGAACATCACCAAAACGAAGGAAATGGTAGTAGACTTCAGGAGGTCTGCCCCTCCATTGCCATCACATTCACGGGGTGAATGTGGAGACTGTCAGTACATACAAGTACCTGGGGGTACACACCTTGACAAACTGCACTGGTCTGCCAATACTGATGCACTCTACAAGGAAGGGCAGAGTAGGCTCCATTTCCTTAGGAGGCTGGGGTCCTTCAATGTCTGCAGCAAACTCCTGCTTATGTACTACCAGTCTGTCATGGCCAGTGTCCTTCTCTATGCTGTGGTATGTTGGGGAGGCAGCATCAGGAAGAGTAATGCTG
>JAODKN010000064.1:3671502-3682289 GCA_026774425.1 Petrocephalus zakoni
TGGGAAAGGGCTCCTCCTCCTCCGCAGTCACCGGCTCCTCCATGGGAAAGGGCTCCTCCTCCTCCGCAGTCACCGGCTCCTCCATGGGAAAGGGCTCCTCCTCCTCCGCAGTCACCGGCAAAGACGACTCCGTCATGTATGGCTCTTCTGTAGACTCAGTGAAGGCAGACTTCATTGGAACTGTGACGGGCTCAGTGCGTCGAAGTGTGAAAAGTGGCACAATGACAGGCATCCCTTTCTTGGAGACAGTAGTCATCATCAAGGCAGTCAACCCTGAGGTAAACCGAGAGACTGATGTTGGCTCCATTGTCGTGATGTCAGATTCCATGGGAACCTCAGTAGTCGCAATTTCAGGGGTTGTGTCCTTGGAAGATGACTTTCTGTTAGATGGATACAAGGCTCTGGCCCAGAAGTCAGAACCCAGAGATGTTGGGCTGGCAGAAGGTTCATCCTGGGCAAATGAAATGCCTAAAGAAAAATGGAGATCATTCAGTGATCCAAGAGGAGGATTACATGCTGGTCTACTAGACTGGACAGAGTACAATTCTAAAGGAACCTGGATGCCATTTATAGGAAAGGCAGTGGAGAACATTCTGAGCCAGGCAGTCTATGCCACTCAACTTGAGTCAACCTCCAGATAAAATTCTAACAATGTGGTAGTTAATGTTGCATTAACAAGACCCATTTACCATCAAACTCTACAAGGCAACGGAATCACCAGAACACTGCATAAAACGCAGACTCCAATCAAACATACATGTTGTCCAAATTGGTGGGGGGGGGTACTTAAAGTTTAGCGTTCAGATTGTAATTAAAATAACACTGTAGTTTTAAGTGACATGCAAAGAAACAACATCGAACTGGCCAGTTTGTAAGAGGCCAAGAGGTCTCCTCAATATGATGCTGGTGAAACATTACTACTTTAGAAGCTACAGCAACCCACGGAAGACAGATCTCAGAGTGAAATTTTAATTATACGTCGTTTTTGGCTTTACTTTTGCCTAAACTACAGTACTGTTAAGACTATAGATTATAAACAGGGGCGTAGATGTGGTTACATAGACACACTGATCATGGCTGGATTAGCTTATAAATTGAGACCTTACCGTTTGGTTCCCCCCACCCCCTTCAAAAATCTTTCCTGCGCCCCTGATTATGGAACACGTTTTACAATCGAAGCTGGCACCTATTGCCGCAATTACGGAAAAGTGGCTCAGTCAAACAAAAACTTGCCGTTAACAATGTCAAAACATGGATTATCTGCAAACAAGAGGCATTCGTAAGCAAACATGCCAACAGGAGAAAATAAGCACACAGCTCACATGTGAATAAGGCAAAAGCCATGACGAATAAATGAAATCCGTGTTCAGCCATTTCGACCGTGAACAGGGCAGCGGGGCTGGTCGGGTTATGACTGCAACATCACTCACTAAGCCAGTGCGCCCTGTGCAACGCTATTAAATGCTAGCGTTGCATGCAAATCAGCACCAACACGTCCCACAGCTGCCGTCCATACGCACCTAATTAACGTCGAAACAATTATAAAGTCATGCGATTGACTGTAATTTTATAATGGTGTTTATCATAACATTGCTTTAATTCAGCTTATGGGGGAACTTTCAAAATATTACAGTTTTCCCATTGACTGTGTTCGAATTTAAGTGCTATTGTTAATTATTATCGCTTTATCTTTTTCTATTTCAGAATAAAACTACAACGTGTCAGCGTTGTCCTTTAATAGTGAGGTAGCTGAATTAGCGTTCATAAAACAAGATATTTATGTCAAAAGACTAACTGATTCGACTAAAAATAAGGCAAAAGGCAAAGAACGTTCCTGCTTCTTTCAATAAATGCTTAATGTTGACGTTATTGGTAAATATTTACATTAACCTTCTGAAACGTTATCTTATATATTGAAGTATAATCATTTCAAATATAATACTACTTTGTGGTGTGTATAACGTCTTTATAACAGTATTTGTCACATTAAAATATACCCTTTCTGAATCCTTTCAGGATTGATAAACTCGAAACCAAACTCACACCAGCCCCGCCCGCCCCGCAAACCCTGCACGTCATCAGCCTGCGACCAGAGACGACTCTACGGTCTTCCGTAGCTCAGAAAGCAAAGGGAGCTTATATATTGTAATATATTTTTATTTCTCTGACCGATTCGTCATTCTGGATCATTTGATAAAATCAAACGCTTGAGATTTTCTATAGGCATCACACAGACACCGCACCCCGCCTTCGTTCTTTTCGGCCGCCCTTCCACTGCCATCGGCGGACGCCGTGCACGAAGATGGACTCCAGCGTGTCTTTCTTAAAGTACGAGCTGGCCGCCACCATCGAGCAGGCGGTGCGCTGCGCCGTGGAGGCCGTGCTGCGGGAAGCGGCCCGGGTGGTGGGAGCCAAGCTGTCGGCGGCGCATTCGGCGGCCGCCGAGTCGCACCGCGAGAACCAGAGCCTGCGGGAGCGCCTGGAGACCTCCGAGAGCGAGCTGAAGGCCGTGCGCTACTACATGTCGGCGGCCGAGAAGAACATCCAGCAGTGCCTGCTGCTCAACCAGAACCAGCCCGTCCCCGACGTGGCGACCCAGCGCCCCGACGACGCGCCCTTCCTCCTGCCCAGCCCCCCGGGCCGCGGCGTCGGCCGCGCTCCACTCCGCTCCTTCCGAGCCTCGTCGGGCCGGCCGCAGTTTCCCGGCAAGTCCTTCCCCAGCGTGGGGCTGTGCGTGCCCACGGTGCAGTCGGACCTCGCCAGGGGTGGCGGGAACCGCAGGAGGGTGCGGTGCGCGTCCTCCGCCAGCCTTGCGCAGTCGCAGCTGCGGCGGGCCGTACACGCAGCAGAGCTGCAGGCGGAGCACATGCTGGTGCCGGTGGACAGCGCCGACAGCCACATCTACATTACAGACGAGGGGGTCGTGGATAAAGGTGAGAGCCCTAGAATGAATTACGTGTGCCGTGCTTGATGCATATTTTGTTAACGTGCGTGTGGATACATGCTTGTCGGTGCAGAATACACGGGCGGCCTGAGGGAAGATGACGCTGAGAAAGTTCACCAAGCCTTGGAGGCGGCTTCCCTGCAGCAGGAGGAGACCGAAATGGGCAAATTCGAGTTTGAGGTGGCGGCCGCAGCCGGGGACGTCAACGAGCTGGGACTGATCAGGGTGTTGGAGGACGGCGAGATGCTGAAGGAGGGGACCGTCAAAATCGAGGACGACGCAGAGGGGCCCGTGACGGAGGCCCTGATGGCCGAGCCTGTGGCGGCACCCCAGCCGACGCAGTCTCCTCCTCTGGCCAGCGGTGCCATCGCGGGCATAGGCTTCCCTCCCATATCCGCAGATGGCCCGGAACTGGCCGTGGCACCCCTGCCCTCGGGCGACAGCGCGGACAAGGTGCATCGCTGCAACGTCTGTGGCCGCGGCTTCCGCCGCTTCTACTGCCTGAAGACGCACCAGCGCATCCACACGGGCGAGCGGCCCTACCCCTGCCGCTACTGCGAGAAGCGCTTCCGCCACCTGGACAGCCTGCACAAGCACCAGCGCATCCACACGGGCGAGCGGCCCTACCGCTGCGCGCAGTGCGGCTGCTGCTTCCGCGAGCTGGGCCAGCTCAAAAAGCACCGGCTGACCCATGCCGGGGCGCCGCCGGCCCCGGCCCACCCCGGCCCCAGCCTGCTCCCTCCCGGGCCCTCCTTCGCCTGGTCTCACATGGGCTCACAGTCGCTGGATTCTGCCTGAGATTGCGGCTGCATGCATAAGCTTGCATGCAGGCTGACATGCAGAACTCTCCTGCTGCGCTGTGCAATTTCATGTAGCTTTTTTTTTTCCTGCCCATGAGCAGCTGAATTTAGAATTAGTATAGTGCTTCCTGTTAATTTTCTATCATGTGCCGTTTCCTGAGGTCTTTTATTAAACATTGAAAAAGGTACAGTGACCGTATACAGGACAAAGGAACATTTGGTTGTGTGCTGTATGTTTGTTACGCATTTTCGCCTTGTGTGATGATGATATTCTGTTATTTTACACCGGGGGCCTCATTTCCATGTCTGTAATGTGAATGAATTTCCCTCTGGGATCAATAAAGTTCATCATCTCTTACTGCCAGCTGGAGTTTTCTTTGTATCAGCAGTCATGTGAAGTTGCAAGGCAGGCTTCAAACATGTGCCTCAGGATAATTAAAAATAATGTGTGTGTATGTGTATGTGTGTGTGTGTGTGTATATATATATATATATATATATATACACACACACTTAAATGTAGGGGCTCTGCGTGTCATAAAAGCCACACAAAGGCTAAATAAAAAGTTAGAATATCTTATGACGCATTGCCCAAGTGTCACTTTTTATGTGATGTGGAAGAACAACTGAAGATGGTCAAACATGGAAGTTATTCTCTTCTTTGTAAGACGTGTCAGTTCTTATTTAGATGCACACGTATCCTGGTTGGGTGCAGTTATGACAGCAGATCTATAGCATTTGAAATATCCTTTTAATACAGAGGGCAAAATTTCTATCACTTTGTGAATATGATGTCATCAGGAAATGTCGCTTTCAACCGTAATATTTTCCTCCCACCCTGCAAAGGACACATCATGTCCTGCGGTTCCCGGGTTAGACTTCAAATCCACCACAATCATGTGCTGAATGAACGCAGTAAGGATGGATGGGTATTTCCCGTGTAGGAGGATTTTATGGTCCCTGCACGTTAAAATAAGGTACCAAAATACCCGGAAACAATGTTAACGTTAGTGATGCTTTGCCTGCTTGACCAACAAAATACGATCCGTGCAAAAATGTACAATAAAATGCGAGTGTCATCACCTGGTAACTCGTTACCAATAAGTTGCTGGTTAATGTCCTCGGAGCCTCTTGATATTGCAATTCGTTAACTTAAGTTAGCTCCAACTTCTGCTAAAATATACAGAGATGTAAACTGACCAGCACCTCCCCAGTCGCTTAAAGCATGACAGACGGCGCTGTCGCCGTGATGCTCCAGCGCCCTTAAGAACTTGGGGTTCCGTGAGTGTCAGAGCACGAAGGAAATGCTCCGTCTGTTTGTGCAGATCACGGACGCAGATGCAGCGCATTACACCGTGCGCTTCCAAGGGCTTTAATACCGCAGCTCAGGCTCCTTACTAACTATACTCGCCACTGAATATATTAATGTATATGTATAGTAATTAAAAAGAGGAAGGCGTGCCCTTGGCGTCACCGGGAAGTGTGCGCATTTGGGCGCCTGTCAGCCGGCTATCTATCCAAAGCAGGGCAGGTAAGTGCCGTTAACCTGTCTGCTGGGGGCCGATAAGCTGTCGGGCTGTCACCGATCGGATGCGATCGGCATTTTTGGGGCATTTTGCACTTTGTTTCAGTTCCGTTCACTGGGGACACAGGGACGCCGCGGCAGCTGCGGTCCTGCACTGACCCGCTAACTTCCCTTTTTATGTTACATTTACCGTGTTATTGTAGATGCGTCCGTGCACACCATAAACTATCCACTGTACCGCTTCGATCGGACTACCTGCCGGTTCCGTGAACCCGGTTTGAACCCGGTAACTCCTCTATTTCCGGCGTAAATAGCTACATTTGTAGAGATTCCTTCTGATGTGAAATGTACAGTACAGCAACAGAACTACATCTTAGTGGAACGAAACTGGGTCTCAAACTGGGTTTGGGGCCGCTACATTATTGCCCGGTAGACATAATTACGTAGTTCTTTTGTTTATAGCACAATCCGCAGATCCCCTGGTGAGTAATACAGTGAAACATACCCGAGAAGTCTGGAAAAATCTGAAAAAGAGCCGAAAAGTCTAATTGAATTCTGCTAAAACTATTTTATAATGCACAGGTAAATGTTTGCCTTATTATTATCTGTTAATGCTCTCGTTTGGATATTATCCATTTTAGAAACCTGATTTATCGTTTAATTCTAGTGTATTTATATCCTGTATGTGGGCTTAACATTGTCAAAGAAAACAGCAGTATAACGCTGTCATGAGTTCCTCGTTTTAACAAGGAATGCACGCCAACGGCTCATAATATGTACTAAAATATGTTTTAGAGGGCTACCGAATTTCAGACAAGCATGTTCATTGGAAGGGGCAGAGATTTTGCTATAGATCGGTGATATAGGACTGTGTCCTTCCAAAGTTGGTTTTATGGCACAGATCCAGCGAGAGGCTGATCCGGGGTGTAATTGGTGTGCGACCCTGCGAGGATGTTGTACAATTTCACACCACTATACTTCTGCTTTGTAGACCTTGAATGGCTCCCTGGCTGCATACTATGGATGTAAGAATATGGCATGGCCCTCTGCCTTGTTCTGGGTTTGATCGGGGCAGGACTGGATTCATGTAAAGACTATTATAAGCTATAGAATAGGGCCAAGCACGCATCAAGGCCCAGTCCCAGCTTGGGAAAAATGGACTGGGCAGTGAAATTGGCAACACCCGGGCCTATGTCTGTGCTGATGCCAGCCGGCACCCCTAGGTACTATTAATGTGTGCCCTGGATAGGGGCTCTCCACAGAAACACAAAATGTCTGCCGCCTTAGAGGACCACACTATGTCAACCCCGATTCCTTCAGACTTAAGACAGGCCACAGGGCAGGAGTATGGAGATCCACAAGGCTCTGTCAGTCTCGGGGGAGAAGAGCCAGTCATAGTGCCTTGGATTATATCCGTAGATTGAAGGATGGATGCTAGCAATAGTTTACTTATGTCTAGTGCAGGGGTTCCCAGTTGTGGTCCCGGAGGGCCAGAATCCAGCACAGTTTGCAGATTTCCTGGCTTGAACATACCTATAAAGTCCACTTCCTCTTCCCAGGTCTGTCGTGGCTGAAGGCTGATTCTGCAGTCTTACTGCTATGTCTCAAGAGCACTCGCCCCTATTGCCTAATGGGGCGTGGAGCTCGCCGGCGACCCCCGCCCCGCGGGCATCCGTATCTGGCCGCGAGGAGATGGGGCTGTGGAACCCGGAGCCAGCGCCCGCCGCACACCGCAGCCTCAACACCTTCTTCGGGGTGTTCGTGCCCACCGTACTGTCCATGTTCAGCATCGTGCTGTTCCTCAGGACAGGTAAGTGCCCCGGCAGGGACTGTGCTGCTTACACATGTCCCAAAACACAGATGGATCTGAATCAGGGGCCAGTATAAGAGGGACATTGTTTCTTTAAATACATCGATATAGCTGCCAGATAAAATTCTCCTGAAATATCCATATAGATAATGTGGTCAGTGCTGCTCATCTGTAATGTTTCATACAGTTTATGTTCAAGTATAAAAAAATGAGCAGATCTTTATTTGAATTAATAATAAGTATATAGTAAAATTAAATGTCTGTTATTATATCTCATATGGGAAATGTATAATCATTACAAAATAGCCCCAGCTAACAGAGAGGAAGACAGCCTTTTTGGGGCACTGTCGCTATTTAGTGTGACTCTTGCCAATTGCTCAGGTATGCACGAGCACTAACTCTTATGGAGTGGCTTTTAAAACAACGGCTTCCTCCTTAGGTTTCGTCTTGGGCCATGCCGGCCTGCTGCATGCCCTCCTCATGCTCTGCGTGGCCTACGTCATCGTCTCGCTGACCGTCCTGTCAGTTTGTGCCATCTCCACCAATGGTGCTGTGCAGGGGGGCGGGGCTTACTGTATCCTTGCAAATACAAGGTCATCCCACCTGACAGAATTAAAAGTTGCATTAAGCCAATTCTAATGTGCCTGCACTGAAATATTTATTCTTCTACACCAGTATGATGTACTGTGAGGCATGAAGCGTAATAGATGTTCTAGAAGTACTTTGCACAAGGCGTTTGGTACTACGCTGGGAGAGGAAGGCATTTGGCACTACACTGAGAGAGGAAGGCGTTTGGTACTACTCTGGGAGGGGAAGGCATTTGGTACTACACTGGGAGGGGAAGGCATTTGGTACTACGCTGGGAGGGGAAGGCGTTTGCTACTACGCTGGGAAAGGAAAGTGCTTGGTACTATGCTGGGAGAGGAAGGCGTTTGGTACTACGCTGGGAGGGGAAGGCGTTTGGTACTACGTTTGGAGGGGAAGGCGTTTGGTACTACGCTGGGAGGAGAAGGCGTTTGGTACTACACTGGGAGGGGAAGGCGTTTGCTACTACACTGGGAGAGGAAGGCGTTTGCTACTACACTGGGAGAGGAAGGCGTTTGGTACTACGCTGGGAGGGGAAGGCGTTTGGTACTACACTGGGAGAGGAAGGCATTTGCTACTACACTGGGAGGGGAAGGCGTTTGGTACTACACTGGGAGGGGAAGGCGTTTGCTACTACGCTGGGAGAGGAAGGCATTTGGTACTACGCTGGGAGGGGAAGGTGTTTGGTATTACGCTGGGAAAGGAAGACGTTTGGTACTCTGCTGGGAGAGGAAGGTATTTGGTACTCGGCTGGGAGGGGAAGGCATTTGGTACTCCGCTGGGAGGGGAAGGCGTTTGGTATTACGCTGGGAAAGGAAGACGTTTGGTAATCTGCTGGGAGAGGAAGGCGTTTGTACTACGCTGGGATGGCAAGGCATTTGGTACTCCGCTGGGAGGGGAAGGTGTTTGGTACTCTGCTGGGAGAGGAAGGCATTTGGTACTCCGCTGGGAGGGGAAGGCGTTTGGTATTACACTGGGAAAGGATGGCATTTGGTACTCTGCTGGGAGAAAAGGAGGGCATTTGGTACTTTGCTGGGAAAGGAAGATGTTTGGTACTCTGCTGGGAGAGGAAGGCGTTTGGTACTACGCTGGGAGAAGAAGGAAGGTGAGTATGTAGAAGTGATGTAATTTGGTTTTGCTGTATTGGTTTTGAAATAAGAGTTATGTATGAGTTGAATATGAATTACAATATGAATATGAGTGCGGAAAAAAGTGCGGAAACTTTTTGAACATCCCTCATATTTATGTCTTCATATTGTATCATTTTTACTGTTTTTGTATCATTCTTAAAATCATTTTATATTGAGGAGTTGCACATAGGATCTCATTGTACTGTGTGCAATGACAGTTAAGGAATTCAATTCAACTCAGTTGGCTAATGCTGGATTATGACATAAAATTATGTAAATATTTACCCTAGTGAGAATTGGAATTGTTAGACTACAGTTTTTGGAATGAAGTTCAGGCAGATATACAGTGGAATAAAAAAGTGCGGGGCCCAGCTGCACTGATCCGTATCCTAGCCGGCGCAGGCTATCAGCATGGTTCCCCTTGACGTCAGCTGTGCCCCAGTTATGATCAGCCGCTCACTGGGACCCGAGTTTGGCGGCAGCATCGGCCTCATGTCCTACCTGTCCAAGGTGTGTGCCTGCGGCGTCTACGTGCTGGGGCTGGTGGAGGCCATACTGAACATCTTCGGCAAGGATCCCGGTCAGTGCCAGACCAGCTCCCTCCAGTAGCCGTTCCTGTGATATGCCAGCACTGGGCTGTCCTGAGCACCTACAGCTGCACGTGTTTCTGTGCATGTCCTGCTCGGTGACAGCCCGCCCTGTCTCCCCGCAGTCTCCCAGGTCTCCGAGGGGCTCCGCGTGCTCCCCCAGGGATACTGGTACACGGTGCTGTACTCATCTGCAGTGCTGCTGGTCTGCCTGGTCATCTGCCTGGTGGGAGCCCACATCTACTCCCGAGCTGCCTTCCTCATCTTCCTGGTGGTGACCATTTCACTGATCTCCATCTTCGTCAGCCCACTGGCCGTGGGGCCGCGCCATTTTTCTATCACCCGCCAGGGCAGAGACAACCACACCCATGTCTACAACGCCAGCTACACTGGCTTCAACAGCACCACACTGCGGAACAACTTAGGCCGTAAGCATTCGGGCAATGGAGCATCAGCAGCGTCACAGCCAATGAGAATCGCATCCAATGAGAATCACAGCCAATGGGATGGAAGTGGTGCCTTTTTGTTTTCAAGCAATTAAATTAAACACTGCCTGCTTAGTGACTCCTTCCTCTACCTTTTTATTGGTTCCCATCTGACACGCCCCCCTGCCCCCCTCCCCTCTAGCGGGATACTCCTTGGACTACAGTACAGACACCATCATGTCGTTTGCCAGCGTGTTTGCCGTCATGTTCACCAGCTGCACCGGTGTCATGGCGGGAGCCAACATGTCAGGTATGCTGGCGTGCGATGACCTCACTGTCACTGCAGGGCACCGTTGTGTGCGTCTAGTGGACCCTAGCTTCCCTGACTGTATCTCCATTACCTTCTTGCCCACAGGAGAGCTGAAGAACCCCAGTTCTTCCATCCCCAGGGGAACCATCACTGCTGTCCTCTACACCTTCTTCGTCTATGTGCTCCTCTTCCTCTTGGTCAGCTCCACCTGTGACAGGTGTGTAGGGAGGGGTAGACCCAGATGTCTATCTCTCTCTCTCTCTCTTTCTCTATCCTACCATGTTCTCTCCCTCCACACATGGCCCCAGGGCCTTGCTGGTCCAGGATTACGGTTTCTTCCAGCGCATCAACATCTGGCCACCCTTCGTCATCATCGGCGTGTACTGCGCATCACTCTCCGCTGCCATGTGCTGCCTGATCGGCGCCTCCCGCATTCTGCATGCTATCGCGCTGGACCAGCTCTTCGGTACGGCAGGTGCCAGGGGACAGCTCTCACACGCCACACTGTAAAACTTCTGTTACACAACGGTTTTGGTTTTCTAGTGGCGCTTTTCCACTGCATAGTACGGCACAGCACGGTTCAGTACAACTCACTTTGGTTTGGCTCAGTTCGGCTCGGTTTGCATTTCGACTGCAGTTTAGTGCCGCTTTAGAGTGGGCGGGATTATTCAC
>JAODKN010000064.1:3692328-3708781 GCA_026774425.1 Petrocephalus zakoni
AACAACAAAAGACTGGAAAAGTTGATGCTAAAACAAAACACCTGACTGAGTATGTCACAGCTAATTATGTTAACTGACAACAGGTCAGTAAGGGTATAAAAAGAAGCTCCCAGAGAGGCAGGGTCTCTGCACAGGGAAGATGGGGAGAGGCTCCCCACTCTGTGAAAGACCGTGCGGGCAACAATTTAAGATTAATATTCCTCAATATAATATTGAAAAGAATTTGGGATTTTCATAATCACCTTTCATCCTCTACGGTACATAATACCATTAAGAGATTCAGAGAATCCAGAGAAATCTCTATGCAAGGGACAAGGCCAAAGACCAATATTGGATAGTCTTGATGTTCAGTTCCTCAGACAGCATCACATTAAAATGACCTGTAATTCTATAGTGGAAATCCTTGCATGGGCTCAGGAATACTTCTGAAACCCACTGTGAGTTTGTTGCTGCATCCACAAATGCAGGATGAAACTCTACCATGCAAAGAAAAAAACATATCTAACTATAATCCAGAAATGCCACAGACTTCTCTCGGCCCGAGCTCATTTAAAATGGACTGAGGCAAAATGGAAAACTGTCCTGTGGTCTGATGAATCAAAATTTCAGATTCTTTTTGGAAATCATGAACACCCGTGTCCTCTGGGCTGAAGACGAGAGAGACCATGCGGCTTGTTACCAGTGGAGCCAGCTGATGGTATGGGGGTGCGTTAGTGCCCATGGCTTTGATAGCTTTGACATCTGGGAAGGCGCCATTAATACTAAACTATATATATACAGGTTTTGGAGCAACACATTCTGCCATCCAGACAACGTCTTTCCCAGAGAAGGCCTTGTATATTTCAGCAAGACAATGCAAAGCCACATTCAGCGTGTATTACAACAGTATGGCTCTGGAGTAGAAAAGTCCGGCTGCTAGACCGACATCAGGCAAGAATGGGACATTATTTCACTTAAAAACTCCAGCCCCTGGCCTCCTCAGTTGCCAAACATTTACAGTGTGTAGTTAAAAGAGGTGGTGTAACACAGCGGTAAACATGCCCCGTCACAACTTTTTTGAAACGTTGCTGGAATCAAACTCAAGTTGAGCGTATATTCGTCATAAAACAATGTGATGTCTCAGTTTCAACATTTTATGTTGCCTTTATTCCATTTTCAATTAAATATGGGTTTGTATGATTTGTAAATCACTGTGCTCCATTTGTTTACATTTTACACTGCATCCCAACTCTTTTGGGGATGGGGGTTGTACACTAGTTTTAATATTTCTTAAAATCTCTGTAGTGAAACACGTGAGCTAGCTATCAGCAGCCAGATACTGAGGGCAACTGAAACGTTTTTAATAAAAATGAACCGAGGGGAGGTGCAGTGGTTAGCTCTGGGACCTGGGTCCTAGTCTCCACCCTGGTTCCCTGTATGTGGATTTCGCATGCTCTCTCCATGACAATGTGGGGTTTCCTCTGTGTACTCCGGTCTCACCCCTCTGATCACATTAAATTCGGGATAAAACACAGTCAGGGTTTTAAAACACATCCGTTTATTGATACTCCCATTTGTCCAGAGATAATATGCATATATTTCTTACATTGTTATGCATCAGTTTTTATTACATTTTCTCTAAAATGAATCATATGGCCTTTACTTTCGAACTGCCCTGAGGAATAAGAACTGGACTAATAAGCAAAAACACACATAAAGCACAGGAGGGTGGAATCTCTTTTCAGAAACCACTGGAACACACGATAAGAAACAGCCACACAATGAACCACCGCGCTACATTCTGCCCTCGGGAGCTATTACATTACTAGGGAAAAGAGGAAGGAACCGAAGTAACCGGCAGATAACTCCTCAATTCCGGAAAATCATTTGCGCGGAGTTCTGACAGAGTGTCTGACCTAACAATTATCCTTTTCCCCAGAGGTGACCCAGAGATATGGTGTTTGTGAGATTTTTTTAAAAACATGTTCTATGGATTTATAATTAGTCAAAACGTGCGCATGTTCCAATTCGCGCGCTGCTCCACGTCTGTTTCAATGGCTGCGTTCGACTTCACGCAGCGGCTTATAGCGCTGGCTTAAAGCAATTCATTCTGGTCATGCTGGCCATTTCTGATTGGCCAAAAACTAACCATCATGCATTGCGTCAAGACCAGAATGCATCGCTTTAAGTCAGCGCTGTAAGCGGCTGCATGAAGTCGAACGCACCCAATGGCGAGTTTAACAAGCCTGTTGGTTTCTAAGGGATACAGCGCATTTTCCGTCTGTTGCTCAGCATTGCCAGCAGGGGCGCCAGAGGGACATGAATTCCCTAGCAGATTTGGGGGTCGCACCACTTGACAGGGGCCCTCGAATGTGTAAAAATGATAAGCAGAATTGGGCTTCAGGTGACATTTTGTCAGGGGGGCCAGAATGTCCAAGTGCTCTGGGTGAGCACCTTTCTCATCATTTTGAGCGGTGTCCTATACTCTCTCGTCGTTCTTCGTCCACAGGGCGGCATTGGGACTGATGGTCCCCGACCAACAGAGAGCAATTTAAACGATTCAGTGGGAGCTGCCGAAATGCTTGCGGAAGCGAATCGGGCCATTGGCTAAACTTTAGATGCCAATCGCTGCTTTAATTTTTTTCCGTCTGTACCGAAATCTTATTACTGATCAGTCACCTGCTTTCACGTCGACCATATAATGGATTTACTATTTTCTTTTCACTCATCTATATCTGTATCCTTTAATATGTCGTTTCATAATAAAGTTTACGCTGTTTCAAGAACACCAGAACTGACACCCTTCCGTTTGTCCTTTTAACACAGTGTCTGTCGTTTTCCAAGAAGTTTAGGGGTATTAATTAATCCTAAAGTAAGAATTACATAATAGAGTAAAACACACCAAGGTCCCAGTAACTGGGACACTATGGACCAGATGGACATTAGTTCATCACTTCTAGTTCATTTTAGGGTACCTGTTCTTCAATCTGCAACCTGTAAAATACAAAGTGGCAACAGCAAAACAAAGTTGGGAAACGGCAATGCCATTTCTATTAAAACAATTATAATAAAACACCAACAAGTGCGGATTGTTTGGGCTATCGTGCTGATCGATAAATTACTTCAGCAGAAGGTCCGTTTTCAGTTTAGTGCGCTACTAGGATCTACTACCAGGCAACTGCAAAGCGAGACGGACTCGCTATCCGGCGCTTATGAGACAGCCCCGGCTTGGGGGGCCCGTGTACTAATAGCTACAGGTGCGTCGGTCCCGGTCGCGGTATCCTGCACTTACCGGCCCACCGTCCATACGCTCTCAGATCCGCTCGCCAGTACTCTGACAGCACGTAAACCCGAAAGCCGCGGCAGCATTTCCAAGTCAGTTTACAGCAATAAAACAGCACAGTGACCCCCCCGATAATAATCAGGGCGCGCACGGCGAGCGCCGATTCCACCAATGTATCCATTTCGCTGAACTTGTCCCCCACCGCGGCCAGCAGCCCGGTCTCTGCTGGCGTTTGCTGCATGACAGACCTTTTTCACACACGGACCATTTTCACGTGTTCATCGCCATTGGCTGAGCGCTGTTAAACATTCCCAAATCTGCAAGTAACGCGAGCGATCGGACCCACCCCTTTAAATTCACACCGTCTCGATCGAGCAAAGGACTCGCACGCTTTCTTCCTTTTCATATGCATATTAATAATGAATAATCCACGCCGCGAAGATTAATTACGACTCATGCTAGACATTGAAAAACTCTTTACGTCAAAACACAACTTGTTAAAAAAATTGCTACCCGACTTGTTTGCCATTGTAAGATCCATATAATGCCTAAATGCCTAATGTAATATTGACTTTGACACAAACACGGATGATCACGATTGTGCAAAATGTTAAGTTAATCAAAACTGACTCCTGACTATAGTCCTGACTGACTAGCTGTACTTCATCAAGAAGACGAAACTTCTTTTACTGTGATATTGAAGCGATTACTGCTGTGTTTATAGATGGCAGTCTGCCATGTCTGTACTGCTGACATTCATTGTGACCTCTTTAAGCTTCTGCCAGTCGCCAAAATATTTCTCCTAGAAGCGCTTTAATTTAAATATTGGCATGACTACACCGGCTACGCCGGTTCGTGCCTAGAATTTTTTAAAAGAAAATATGACTCATATAAATAAATACTGTAGCGCCGGCGAGATAGCTCTGCATAGCGGGGCCTGGTAAGTGCGCCGAGCTTGCTGGGTTTATTGTAAATAGCCCGTGTGTGTGTGTTATTTTAAATACTTGTGTTATATTTCCGTCATGTGTGTCCTTGTCCGAGTCTCTAGTTATTGTATTACTTACATTCCATGTGTGTGCCTAAAGGCCAGTTCATACTTTACTTTTCCGCGTTGCATTTCATTTTCGCAAAAATTTTAACAGCAATGCCCATCTGCGGGGGATCGCGGCTGGTGCGCACATAGCTCAGATTTGTATGCTTAACGGAAGGGCTGCGCATCGGTGGGCATGAAGTACGCATGCGCGAGGTAAGTGACTCGGTATTTCCAGTAGGTGGCAGGATGGAGTTTCACAGGTCAGTAGTCAAGGACGGAGGAGGGGTTGTTGTAGTAATTATGGTGAGCGGCTGGATGGCGAGGGTCGGAGGTACCCGCATCCTGCATATCTAATTTGTCATACTGTCCGGACATTATGCCAAGTTATACGGTATTGTAAAAAGCAGCACTATTCCGGAATTTTGACATAAGGATTTCATAATACCATGATATGCCGTAATAACAGCCAAGCCTTGACTAATCACTTTAAAACTGGCCATAAAAGTTGACCCCTTTTCACTACATTGCTTGCATTTGTGTTGCAGTACATCTGCTCTCTCCTGGTCTGGTGGAATATCACTGCTCTATGCAGCACCGGCCATGACCACAGAATCTGCAGCCAAATGCAGTATGAACACAAGCTGAAAGCGCACGGATGACCATCCCCAGCCTGAAAGTGCACGAAACATATGGGGAAAAGTGAAGAGTGAACCATACACCCCTGGGCCTTACACCCATCTCAGGCCACAGGGAACAAAACTCCTAGCCAAATGGTGGAGGAGTTAAATCACTTAATTGACAGGTTTGATTCATCATCTGCCTCTCCCCCATACTGCTCTCCCTGCTGCAGACTCCACCATCTGCTGCAGCGAGCCCTACCTCAGCTTCACTTCACACCTCTACTACATTCCCCGCTCACTGCCCCTCCCCCTCAACCACAACCATAATGGCCAGCACATAATCACCCAGTCTCTCTCAATAACCCAGGTCAGGAAGGAGCTCAGGAGGATTAATGAAGGGGGGTGATGGGTCCGGATGGCACCAGCTCAAGGCTCCTCAAGCCCTGTGCGGATCACCTGCTGGGGGATAGTTGAGTATGTCTTTAGCCTGAGCTTGAAGCTGTGGAGAGTGCCACAGTTATGGAAGACATCTTGTGCAATATCAGTACCGACGATCCCATACCCCAAGGACCTTAATAACTACAGGCCGGTGACTCTGACATCTCACCATATGGAGACCCTGGAGCAGTTGGTTCTTGTTCATACATGGCCCTTGATGATTCCATCGCTGGACCCACCTCAGTTTGCCTATCAGCCTGCCATGTGGGTTGATGATGTTGACAACCACCCCCTATATAGATCCCTCTCTCACCTGGAGAATGCTGGCAGCACTGTGAGAATCATGTGCTCTGATTTCTCAAGGGCTTTTAATACCATCCTACCCACAATCCTGTGGGACGAGATGGAGTATACTGGAGTGGATCATCACCTCACCACATGGATCCTGGACTACCTCACCAACCAACCACAGTATGTGAGGACTCGGGACTGTGTGTCTTATAAGGTCACCTGCTGTATGGGAGCCCCACAGGGAACAGTACTGGCTCCATTTCCTTTCACAATCTGCACCATAAACTTCTCCTACAGCACCACTAGCCGCTGTGTACAAAAGTTCATTGATGACTTGGCAATAGTTGGCTGCTCCACTGATGGGGACGACATGGAGTACAGAGAACTGACCCAGGACAATGTGGATTGTGCCAGAGGAACCACTAACTGGAAAAATTAAAGTGCTAATGGCAGATGTCCTCCACCTAAACCAGTGAACATCCAGGGAATGGACATCGAGATGGTGGAATCTTACAAGTACCTAGGTGTTCACCTGAACAATAAACTGGACTGGACTCACGACACAAATGCGATTTACAGGAAAGAGCAGACCAGCCTGAATCTGCTGCAGGGACTCGGGTCTATGACTCTATAGTGGCATCAGCTATTTTCTATGGTGTAGTCTGCTGGAGCAGTAGCTTCTACACCGGGGACAGGAAGAACTTGAATAAACTGAAACGAATTGCCGACTCTGTTCTAGGATTCCCCCTGGACCCACCGGAGGTACTGAGTGACAGGAGAATGGTGGCTAAGCTGTCATCCCTGTTGGGTAACATCTCCCACCCCATGCAGGAGACTCTGACAGCAGTGAGCAGCTCCTCACTGACAGGCTGCTGCATCCATGGTGTGTGAATGAGAGACACCACAGGTCTTTTCTTCCAGCTGCTGTCATGAACACCACCCTCGCAAACACATGTATGCATATGCCGAGGACTGACAAAGTGCAAGGGCTTTTCACGAGGCTGTGCCGCGTTCTAACACTATCATGTCTGCCATTATTAAACATTTAATTCCTGCTGCTATTTACTTTTGATCCCTCAATTTATGCTGCTGCTAGGCATCTGTAGATGTCCACATTTGTATATATTCATATTAATGCAGTCGAACCTTATGTGGGCAGAATGGGACCAAGGGGTGCTGAAAAGTAAGAAATGCCTGTAACTTAGAACATGAACAGTACAATACAACGTCCATGTGTACACATACAAACTACATGATATTTATGAGATGCAAGGCTTATAATCGGATGTTATTTCAGTCTGAGCTAGCGAATCATCCCATTTTATTCTTGCAGTTCTATTCGCTTTGGTTTACTTGCTATTTGGTTTTGAACTCTTGCCCGGTTTTTGGTTAACGTCTTTGCGCGCCCCTCTGACTTTGACGCTTTGATCTCTTTGTGTGTCTCAGGTGCATAGGGAGTGACTGCAATTATTGTTTTGCCAGCTTATGTTGTATGCTGTTGTTTGGACAGGGAGTAAGGTGTAGAATTTGTTGTTGTGTTTTTGTTTTCTCTGCACTTAGGTAAGTTAGCTTTGGGTTGCATTCTGAAGAGTTTTGTTTATTGTTTTCTAGTCACTCCTGAGTCCTTTTGCACCAGGTTTATTTGTTCTGTGTCTGTGGCGTGTCAATAAAAACAGAAAAATATATTTAAAAAATACCTCTTTGTCCACGTGTGTTCCCTTGTCAATTGCATTCTATCCTTCCCTCACTCCACGTCCCCATTCCCTTTCACACTGTTACGCCCCAACCCCAGACTGGGGCTCGTAACAGCTGCTGGTCGTGTAAAATTAATTTGCGCATGCGCGTGCCTAGAGCTGCTCGGTAGAGGGAAGTGCCTGTATATTGCAGGTCCGGATAAGGGAGGTTTGACTGTATATATATTTGTATATTGTATAGTTGCTATAGGTTACAGATTATACTGCATTTACTCCTCTTTGCTGCTGTAACAATGCAAATTTCAAAGGTCATCTTGTTCTGTCTCATTTTGTCTTATGTTGTTCGGTGGTTGTTTACCGCCTGTGTTAGCCCTTCTACAGACCTAATAAAAGGGCATTCTCTCCTCGAACAATAAGCCTCCTCACATCCTGCTGCCGCATTACACGGGTGTCAGAAGTGGGATGCCAGAAGCAGGTGACCTGGGCATCGCCCCGACAGCACGGCCCAGCCCCGGGGATCCATGTGGCATGCTGGACCCCCTTCCTGCCACAGTGTGCCCTCAAACCACTCCTGCCCATCCTACCCACTTTCTGTCCGACAGCATCGGCGACAGGTCCCCAGCAAGCCATGGAGGGAGAAGGGCCGAGGCCCACTGGTACACGCACAATCAGGACCTGCTGTGCCTGGAGGGGGAGCACTGGCCACTGCCACCAATCATTAGGAATTTGTTGGAGGATATGGCAGAGGATTGGCTGTGGTGGTCGCCGGGACAGTTGACCTCTGGGAGAGGTACAGTTTAGCACTGGTGAGATTGTGGCACATAGTGGTGCTCAGTAAGTGCGCCGAGCATGCTGGGAATATTATAAATAGCCTCTGTGTGTATTTTTATAGTTTGTATTTCCTATTGTTGTGTGTCTCCTTGCCTGTGTTATATGAGAACCCTGTACGATCCTCACGTATCTCTAGTTATTGTATAAACTACCCACCATGTGTGTGCCTTATTATCCTGCATCTGACCTCCCTGTGGTTCCCCATTACGTGTTATTCAGTGGTTGTTTGGTTTCTGTGTTAGTCCATTTAAAGACTCAATAAAAGGCCATTCTTTTCCCTAACAATAAGCCTCCTAGTTTATCACTGCAGCCGCAATGTCCCGGGTTGCCAGATATTGCAGTACTATTGTAGGGGAGTTCAGTGACCCAGTACTGGAAAGGCAGTTATGGAAGATGAAAGAATAGATATTACAAGGAAATAGATATAAAATACACATGTCATTTTCCAGTACATAAAATGTAGGCATTTAGGTGTATACTTCTTTTTTTTGTTTTGATTCAGCCATTACATGTCAGGTCACGTGATGGTCATAAAAATATATATATATATTTAAATGTTTAGTGTTCCAACAGTTTAACAAAAACATAGAGAAGTTATGTGATGCCTCAATTCTTTTTAGCAAAAACATTTTTTTTCACAACGCGATTTGCCATTTGGTACTGTTTGTCCCAGTCCTCTGCCCGTCGCCATGCTTTTTGGTGGCTTGAACTGCGTCTGCGCAAATTTTATGAAGTCGGCTTTTGCACAAGTTGTCCCTGGTTAATTAATATTTAAAAAATAATCTTAACTTTCTTGTGGAAGATTGCCGATTTGCAAGGAATCGACTGTACATTGCATTGTACGTAAGCTGGCTGGAAAGAGTTTTCCTAAATAAGTTTGATTGGGAGCTAGCCATGAACCAGTTTGACCAGTAAGTACACCGAGGCTAACTGCTACTATATGACAAAACACTGAAGCAGTTCCACTTGTTTAATTAACGGCGCTTGAAATAGCATGGCCATGTTGAATATGATCATTTGAAATCTACATTAATTAAAAAAAGAAGCCAGATTGGCCTTTTGGGGGGGTAACTACCAGCTGTATTGCTACCGATTCGTAAAGAGTTAGTTGCTTTGCCAGTATACGTTATCATATTACTTTTATATTGCTGATTAATACACCGTTTCAGTTTGAAAGACGACGACACGGGGGACCAGGATAATGCAGCCGTCCCGCGGGAGGAGAAGGGCGATGTGGAGAACAGCTCCATCACCAACAGCAACGGGAGGCGCAAGGTGCGCGCTGTTCTCTGCCGCTTGGATCAAAGCCCTAATGCTTTCCATCCCTCCCTCGTGTCATGCTTTGCCTAGCAATCTTAGCCAGTAGAATTGTTGTTTAAATGCATTACATTGAAATGGGCTATCCAGCAATAATATACTTAGGGCGATGTCTCTGTCTCCCTGTCGCCAGACCATCTCTCCGGGGGCAGGGGAACACCCTCTGCAGTACAATTATACCTTCTGGTACTCACGCCGAACCCCCAGCCGGCCTGCCAACACACAGAGCTACGAGCAGAACATCCGACAGATAGGCACCGTGGCCTCGGTCAGTAATCAGCCCCCGCTGATTCATTACACATTCCTTTTCTCTCGTTAGAGAGTTTCAGACAGGGACCTGTTACTGATTTGTAAAAAGTTTAATTAATGTGCTGTTTCATCTGTGTTCCATCCAGCCATAACACCAGGAGTGTCTGTGTAGTATGTAAACTAGCGTGGCTTCTATTCCAGCCCTTGTTTTGGTGTGAAACTCACCTCACCTCTTCTGGGTGTCTTAGGTGGAGCAGTTCTGGAAGTTTTACAGCCATTTGGTTCGACCCGGCGACCTGACGGGGCACAGCGACTTCCACTTGTTCAAAGAGGGCATCAAGCCCATGTGGGAGGTTAGCACAGGGCTGTGGGGGGAGACCCCGGCGCACGGCGTTGCCTTACACGCTCTGCGGCCGGCGGATCGGTACGCGGGCAGAGCATCGTGCAGGTTTCTCCGGGCCGCCGTGCTCTATTCTTAGCGCT
The DNA here is from genome assembly GCA_026774425.1 of Petrocephalus zakoni. NCBI lineage: Eukaryota > Metazoa > Chordata > Actinopteri > Osteoglossiformes > Mormyridae > Petrocephalus > Petrocephalus zakoni. The sequence goes on from JAODKN010000064.1 coordinate 3,702,547, forward strand.
GGCCGTACGGCGTCCCGCGCACCTCTCTGTTGCGGAGATATTCCCAGTGGTGCGTGCTTTAATCTTGCCCCAGAGGGCAGACTTTTTTAATATGCAGGTTTGAATCGTTTTAATTCGATCCGGAGGACAACGTTGACCGATTGCTGTTCAGCGGACTCCTGTTGCTCCTGTTTCCTAGGATGAGGCCAACAAGAACGGGGGCAAGTGGATCATCCGTCTGAGGAAAGGCCTGGCCTCCCGATTCTGGGAGAACATCATCCTGGCCATGCTGGGGGAGCAGTTCATGGTGGGCGAGGAGATCTGTGGCGTGGTGGTGTCTATTCGCTTCCAGGTCAGCCAGAGATGTGTGTTGGGGGGGGGGGGGGCATCTGGGTAGTAGAAGCAGAGGCACAAGTCGTGCCTTCGTTGAAGTTCCTTTCCCAGGCCGGTGTGGGACCGTGTACAGTGCTGGGCGTCGATTGCAGATTGGGGTGCATATTCTGTTCGAATGGGACTTCTGAGAGCTGGCAAATAAGCAATGTCCTGATTGCAAATCTCTCAATCAGTGTGTGCCGCATAAAGTACGAAAGCCAGACGCCTTTTTACGTAAATCCAAAAGCAAAGGTTAGAGATTAACAGTAACGCCGCACGCTTATTTACACAAACGGCTGGCTTTTTCCTTCGGCTGCGTCACGTCGGCTTAGCGCTGGAACACTTTGTTTGTACCTGATTGTCTGGGAGCGAGCGAGGCGGCAGGATGTTGATCTTTGGTGTGTCCGTGTTGTTCTGGCATATTCCTGCAGGAGGACATTCTGTCGATATGGAACAAGACGGCCAACGATCAAGTGACCACCTCGCGGATCCGCGACACACTGCGCCGCGTTCTGAACCTGCCGCCCAATACCATCATGGAGTACAAGACCCACAACGACAGCCTCAAGTACGGAATGCATACGAGACCAGAAAAGAACCGAGTAACAGCAGGCTGACATACTACTCATGGCCCAGCTTGTGACTGTATGTTAATTAGTGTGTGTATATATATACACACCACACACATGTCCCGCAAGGCTGTCTGCCCAAGTAACCAGAGGGCTTTTGTTATTGTAGCTTAGCATTTGCTAATTGCTCTTGGACAGAAGTGGAGCTGACAACTTATTTGCTCATTAGACTTTGCGGTTTAGAGCTGTTGTGCCACGACCAATAAAGCACATCCACTCACATACACAGTCACCATCCCGCATCACCCCCCCCCCCCAGCTTGTGTTCTGCCCGTCGCCACACCCCCCCGCCCATTCTGATCTAACCGCACCTCTCTTTCCTCCTCAAGGGACAATTCCAGCTTCCGCAACACGAAGATCACGTTGTGAAGGCGGCAGCAGCCAGACCTGAAGGCAGCCCTCTCCCTCCGCTTTAACCAAACAAGACTGACTTGGGTGTTACTCCAGATGAAGGGGAGCACATTAAAAAGGGACAGACTATTTCCACGGAGTGGGAGCTCCCGCTGTGTACACCAATTCCGCTTCAAGCCCCCTGAGACTGATATCATCCATGACTTTCACTCTTGATGGCATTTTTGTTTCCATTTTGTTTTTTTATGTTTGGGGAAAAAACCCACATCATTCCAGTTTCCCAAACCTATGAATTTACTGTTTACACAGTTCTTCAATGAATGGAGAAAAATATGCATTCAGATTTAACCTGAATTTACTCAACCAATATAACAGTTCATCAGAGGAAATGTTCATCGTCACATAAAGACATGTGATACGTTTCTTTTTAAAGTTTGTTACATTTTGTGCTAGTTTTCCCGTTTATGTTTTTGCTGTAACTGTAATTAAGCTTTTTTTTAAGACACCTGCGGTATAAACTACGACAGATGTATGAAACTGCAAAATATGCCCTAGATAGTGCATGAGTGAAATTAGCCTGAGTTTTATCGTCTGGCCGTGGCCGTGAGTGTTGTAAGGGTGTGCTGTGAGGTGTGTCATTGTGACGACGATACGGGGGCACGATTGTCGTTTGTTCCCAGTTTAGGAACGAGACTATCTGCCAGTAGGCACAGCTGCATTACTGTCTCATAACATTTACGTTCGTACAACTAAAAGATAAAAACTCTGCCTTGAAGGGTTTACTATAAGATTTTATCTGCTTGATGTACGTTCGGGGCTGGAGTAGCAATTTTGGTTCTGTGATTTTGCAGAAATGCACCGCGGAATAACCTTGTCCCGCCGCATAACGATTCGCGGCCGGCGGAGACCGTAAAGTTAAAGGCAAACAGACTAAAATAAAAGTTCATCTTCCAAAAGTCGTCCGGCTTACACGCGGAGTTTCACCGAACTTTATCATCGAAACCAAAAGTATCCAGTTTCACTTTTTTAATGTGCGGAAATCCCCTGGGCGGGTAGGGGCTTAACTTAAGTCACTTAATAAAGATTTTGTTACATATACAGTTGATTTTACAATCGTGTGGACCGCGAGTCGAAAAGCGATTGTCGTTCCTCTGCCGACGCGAGGGTCCCCAAGGCGGACTGGAGAAGCTGCAGGTAAGTGGCGGCTCATTAATACTAGAGGTCGCTACGATTCTACGAAAGGATATTTATTATAGTATTTAGCTGCGAGGGGGGGGGTGCATAGCGGGATTGTTGTCAAGATGAACCTGCCCGTTGATGGTAATCGGAAGCATTTCTGTTGACAGGACGGAACGTACTAGATAGACCGATCAGTGCTGTAGAAGAAGATAAAGGTAATCAGACGAATACCGAGGTGACATAGGCTTGCTATGTGCTTGCTATGTTCACCTGTTTCGAGGTCCGTATGGTATAATGAATGTGTTGTAATGGAATAGATTAATGGACCAAATATATGGTGAGATGTTGGTAATTTGACTTTCCTGTATTGATTAACATGGGGATATGTTTGGGGTTTGGTGACTGCTGATGTGCCTAAAGTGAAATGCGGAGGTGCACTAGGAGGTGCATCACGCACCCTGCATGTGGACTAGATCCCCTGTCTTGACAAAGGTGGTAGAAGACTGCCTTTCTGATAAGTTGCAGGAATGTATAAAACCTGAGCATTTGCTGTGTTCCGGGGATTGCTTCTTTGGAATGGGGATACTCTCTTTCTTTGCTGTCAACACAAGGTTGCACCCTGTTCTAATAGAAGGAATTTTATCTTGCTGAAGATAAGTCAGGTAAATTCACCTCATGCCAGGTGCCAAGCATTATTTAGAATGTGGAAAGTGAAAGTTCACTAGGAAAGTGAGGTTTTACACTTCTACAAAGGTTAAGGGCCTTCATTTGGGTACACACCCATACCAATATTGTAGGAGTACAGTGTGTATTGGGGCTGATTTGAGCCCTACCAATGCTGAAGGTGTACGAACTACACCTTCGTACATAGGCCTAATGTTCCATCCATTCTCTAATACCTATTCAGGGTCAGAGGGGTCTGGAGCCTATGGGCACAAGGCAAGGTTCCAACCCATCACAATGCATACCTATGGGCAATTTTGTAACCTCAGCACTTTAGGGTACAGCAGGATGAACTGCCATTTAAACGGCACAGGGAGAACATGCAAACTCCACACATAAGGGAGACTCGACCCAGGTCCCAGAGGTGTGAGGCTACAGCGCTAACCACTGCGCCACCAACGTTCGGGCTACTAAAAAAGATCATTATGTGACTTTGAAGCTTTCACACTGAGGGTCAGTTTCCTGGACAAGGCTGAAGCCTAGTCCTCAACTAAACTGTATTTTGTATCGAGATTCTCCACGTTTAGTACAGGACTAGGCTTACTCCTTGTCTGGGAAACCAGCCCTGAGGGTTTTAATTATTTTAAATGATGGTTTTTAAATGATGGTGTTATATATCTGACAGCCTTCATTTTATTTTATGTCCATAAAGCTTAGGTGCAATAATATTATTAGAGAACAGCTGGATGAACCGCCGTTTAAAGTATCGGTTTCCTCCAGGAAGGAATTTCAGATGAATCATACACCTTGTATCAAATTGCACCCTTCTGTTTTTCCTCTCCAGACGCACACAGAATCGCTTAAGAAACAGCCTAACCGGGCACCATGAGTGCATCAGTAAAGGTAAGTCTGCTGGCATGTTCCTGACCTGTAACAGGCAACCAGGCATCCAGTCTGGGCTGGTCCCTGAGATCTGGCTTGGCTTATTGGCTCCAAAACCAAGAAGAATTATGAATGAATGAATTAAATTTAAAGTAACTAAAACACGGATTTAGCGTAATTTGTATTTAACGTAAGTTGTGTGTAAGCATGTGAAAGCTTCCAAAGCTTTTGTGAAAAGGGCCATCTGCTGATTTTTCCAACAGCGGTAATGATGTCGCCTCATAAGCTGGTACCTTTTCCCACACCTGTCTCTCTCTGTCTCTGGCCAGTGCCCGCGCTGCAATCGCAGCGATGGCCGCTGCGTCAGCGGCCAGCGTGCAGTATGCACTCACTGCTCCGCCAGGTCTCACCGCGTCTACCAGTTCTGCAGCTCCTGTCACCGCAAGTGGTCCGGCCACGGGGGCAACTCCTGCACGCTGCCATCCTGCCAGACGCGAGCGGCTCTCCTGTCAAACGAGCTCATCGCGGAGGTAGACAGCTCAGTGAAAGGCTGTCCCTTGTTCCGCATCTGTCCTAAGTGCAGAACCCTTCTGACACATTCAGGTGAAGGATGCCCAAACATGCTTTGCCCCAACTGTGCAACATATTTCTGCTTCCGTTGTCTTAAGTGTAACACAGATGATGATGATGATGATGACAATGTCGGTAATGACGGAAATGATGGTGACAGTGATGACGATGATTATGTTGATGATGATGATGACGACTATTATTTTAGAGGCTGCTATGATGGTACATGCCCCATCAAAGACAATTCTGAGTCAATCAAAGTATTAGATGAAGCTGCATCAGCAAAATAAAAGTATTTTGTCCCATATCAGAGTTGTAACAAGAATAAGATGGGAGGGATTTGGAGGTTATCCAATACAGGCCTTGCGCCTGTAGCTTCTTGGATAACCTCCGAACCCCTGTGACCCTGCATGTGACAAGCAGGGATGGAAAATGGATGGATGTGTGGATGGATGGATAGAATAAAGACAAATAGCAGAGAAATTTTAGAAACAGTTGTGGCAGTGATTATAAAAAGTATTTGTCGCAGGTGTTATGTATGTGACTCTCACTAGATAACCCTGGTCTTAATTTCAGTGGATGTGTATTTTAATAATCTTATTAAAATCTTATTAATTATTCATAATAAGCCCAGCATGCATTTTCAGATCTTCTGATTCTGTGTAAATGTTGCTTAGCTGTAAATCATAATAAATAACTTTGACATTTCAGTAGTGCGTTACACAATCACTTTGGGAAATTACCCCTTAAGAAGACGTGCCTGGACTTGCTTTTATTTCACCTGAATGCAAATTCACAATTTCTTCAGTTTACTTTCCTGGCTGAATGACAGAACTGTCCATCAATTCGCTGCATTGTTTGCACTTAAGAAAACAACAGTGCCGTGAGGCTAGGGTTTCTTTTCATTTATTTCCAAGACCACTTTATTGGTTTTCCTACTATGAATTACTACCTGTCTTGTGTTTTGGCATTTTATCCTACTTTTAGTTAACTGTGCTTTTGTGCAGCCCTGCTGAAAATAATTCACCTCCCTTTTTACAATCCAGTAAACAAAGGTGAGAACACTCTAAGAACACAGTTGAGACAGACCACGCAACACGGGCCACTCGCCATCCTAAGGAACCGGGCTAAGGACACTGCTCAAACCCTCACCTTAACTGCAGGATGTAGCTTCCTGTCAGCTGCGAATGACCCGTCCAGGGCACAGACAGAATTGTGGTTAGGGGCGTGGCCTTGTGGCCGGGAAGCTGCCAATTCATGCTCCAGGAATGGCCCTGCTATAGCAACCATAAGGAAGGGTACTTAACTCGAAATACTTCATTAAAATACGCAGCCATTTCGTTGGATTTCAAATAAAAGTGACCTCTAAGCATATATCTGCTAATACTTATGTGAACCACAAGGGGGAGTGTTTCCTGGAATAGCACGCTGGGTCTGGGGTGACTGGAATAATTTCCCCACCACCGGCTCTGCACTAGAGCCCTGCATTGGGACTGGGATCCCGCGGGTCCCGCGGGTCCCAACGGAAATCTCGCGGGAGCGGGCGGCTAAAAATTACACAGCGGGTCCCAAGATTTTTGGCAGGATGGAGAATGTAACTGATGTTTTAG
>JAODKN010000064.1:3728255-3750994 GCA_026774425.1 Petrocephalus zakoni
GAGACCATCGGCGATGCCTATATGGTGGCATCGGGGGTACCCAATCGTAACGGGAGTCGGCACGCAGCCGAGGTGTCCAACATGTCGCTGGACATCCTGCACTGCATCGGTGCCTTCAAAATGAGACACATGCCTGACGTCAAGGTCAAGATCCGCATCGGCCTGCACTCAGGTGAGCCCCCCCCCCCCCGATGCCCCCCTTTACCCTATATAACCAGGACGATTTACTCTAGAGAAAAATAATTCATAATCCAGAATAGATCAACTTCAAATACAGTGTGCAGCACAGCAGGTTAGGACACTGTGCTGGTTTCGGAAGGTTGTGGGTTCAAATCTTAGAGGCGGCAGAGTGATTCTTCATGGGGCTGGATGAAACCTCCATTCTCGTCGCCCATGATCATGCTAACAGTGTCTGTATTCGGAACATCAACCAGGAACACCAGAGCATCTTTAGTACTTTCCCATGCACCACTCGTCCTGGGAAGTGAGATTTCTCACACGGCTAATAAGCAGCGTGTCATAAAGGGTCCCCAGGAGCTCAGCGGCCCGGTACATGGCTGCTCCCGCCTTCCAGCCCGGCACTGACCCAGCCCCACTTCTGCTCCAGGTCCAGTTGTGGCAGGGGTGGTTGGGCTCACCATGCCCCGCTATTGCCTCTTTGGGGACACTGTCAACACGGCCTCTCGGATGGAGTCCACAGGCTTACGTGAGTATTGGCAGTAGCATTACCTCGACTGCATCCTTTATACCTGAATCCTTCCACAGACATGTGCGACCTTTGCCTCTTTGGACCCCCGTCTCTATGTACCTTGGACATCAGTCGACATTTTTTCCCCAACATTCCGTCGCAGAGGCCTGTGTTTTCAGGAACGGGGTGGGATTTTGTTGGGGGGGAGAGTGATCTGTGGGATTCAGAGATGACCCTTTTCCCGGAATAAGCAATTTACCTTTGACATAACAAAATATATAAGAAAAAAATCTAAGAGCACATTGGCAGTCAGCACTACAACATGTATGAGTGGAGTATTATATAAGAGCAGCTCTGTACTGGACATTAGTGGCAAGAGTCTTACGCTAATGAGACAGCTTTAGCTGGGATGAAGCACTTCCTGCAGTGTTACAGCGCACTGAAAGTGGACATATTCATTCCTGATGTGAGCATTATGCCTGTGTGTCTTTTTATGCTAATTTCACAATGTATGGCAATGGCTGACAAGCTCAGTGGGGTGTAAGAAGTGAGCAGTAATCCTTTTAGGTTATCAGCAGAATTAGTGGCCATATACACTATTCATCAGCGTGTTCTGCCTCCATCGAATAACCAAGCACACATGTGTCACGAAGGACTACTTACCCTGTCCCTGGACATGAGATACAATTATGCACATGCTTAAATACACAGCCAAAGGTTACAACTCAAAAGGTGCAATCGCTCCCTAAGGTTTGGGCCTTGTAAAAGTGGGAATCTGTGACTGTGAAAACTCTACAAGTGTGTTTCCAAGTCTGTGTCTCAAATGACTTTTAAAGAACAGTAACTTCTGTGTATTAATTCAGCCAACAAAAAAAAACTGAGTGAGAGATGCTAGTCACTGTACTGCAGCCTACAGAATCCATGTGAACCAGAGTACAGTGGATGTCCTGCACAGTCTACAGCTTGGATACAAGATGGAGAACAGAGGCAAGACGGAGCTGAAGGTACAAGCCGTCTGTGACTCACACCCAGGGTGTGTCGTTTTTGGCCCGCAGGGCAGGCGATCTCTTCCTGCAACAATGCAACTCCTCCTCAATCCTTCTCCGTTTCTCATTCGCTCCAGGGGAAAGGAATAGAAGACACCTACTGGCTGGTCGGCAGAGCCGACTTCAATAAACCACTGCCCGTACCTCCAGATCTGACCCCAGGGTAAGAATCTGTTTGTCCAGCCGTTTCGCCTAGTCAGCTGCATTCCTTTTAGCTTAGATGCACAGGGTGTGCTGCACAGGATTTGAAGTGCTGAGCCTAAGCTGCATCACATGTCTATGTGTGATTCCTCCACTGGTTTTTGTACCTACAGAGCCAGCAATCACGGCATCAGCCTGGATGAGATTCCCACAGACCGGCGACAGAAATTCCTAGACCGACAGAAAAATATGAAATAACAGCCATAGGTATAATCAGAGGAAGGACTTTTATGGCATCAGAAGTCACTGAATGATTCAGTCTTTGGTGTGCTGACCTCCCTCTGTTCTCTCAAAAGTTTGTATGGACCAGTGTCCTCCTCGGCCCCTGAGCCATGGAGAATGACATTGGGAGAGGTCATCGATCATCGTCATGAACAATCTGGACAACTGCCGTTTTCCTGCTCTGCGTATTAGTGATGTACATAACCCAGTGAAGTCAGTGTGTGAGCAAATGTCTAATTACCACCCCCCCCCCAAATGTGCCAGTGTTGACATTACATCTACAATCTGGGGTTATTGCAACCAGCCACATCCATGCCTGACAGGAAGTTGATAGGTACTCCTCTGGCACACTATGTCCAGAGCAATATACAAGTTAAGCAGATGTACCAGCGATTCCTGTTTGTCAATGCTCCGCCTTTTTTTTTACCGCTCTGCCAATCACATTGAAGATTGAAAGTATGCCAAATGCGACTGGAGGGGCAGCAGAATGCAGTTGGCTTAAGGCTCTAGTCTGAGTTGTAGGGCCCGGTCTGTGAGAGTGAAATGGATCACATTCAGAATAACCCATTTGTAATTGATTAGAAACATTTACAGGCACTGCCGACAACAACATGCTAACCTCAGGTGGAAAGGGCCAGATCTATATGCTGTGATTTCAGATTAAATTAACTAGAATTTTTTTTCCCCTTCTTTCAAAAAATACCCCATAGACCAAGTATTGTGTGAATATAAATAACCACCATACTCATTTTTATCAGATCCAGAATGTATGTCTGCCTGAATTTATAACGCATGTTGTCTTTTTTTTAAAGCTGTACATTTACTTATACTTGACTATGGAATTTGTCTTGAAACGGTAAATGCTTTGCTGCATATATTTGCTGCAATATATAATTGAGGCCGGGCACTGAACTATAACTGAAGTACTGTGATCTGAAATATATAGTTTTATCTTGTAGAAATGCAAAACACCATTGTATTTCAAATTTATATGAGTTTACAAGATGTAGAATATTTTTGTGCTTGTGTAAATAGATTATGTTCTAGTGAGTGTGTCTTATTTTTTGTGGATTGCCAGACTGCATTAGTCTATGATAGAACAAACAAGCACATTATGCAGCAATTGCTGGCAAAATGGGCGAATGATGACCTTAATCTAATCATGTGTGACAATATCAGGACTCTGAGTCACTGGATGTCGGAATAGTGACGACAGTTCTCATCGGTCCATTCAAACAATGACTCTTTAAAGAGAGAGACAACCTGGGTCTGCCATGCAGGGGGGGATACCTCAGCCTTGCTCAAGAGCCCAATAGAGTAGAATCACTTCTGGCATTCACAAGATTCAAAGCCACAACCTTCTAAATGCTGGAACAAAGCCCTAGCTTCAGAGCCACACATGAAATAACAGCAAGGGCAGTAAACCCCAAATAAAAAAAATGCATAATTGTATCTTAGGAAATGAACCAGGAATTAACTAGCCAGCCTGCCCCAATACTCAGAACTGGAATCACCTGTTTATGACAATTATGGCGCTATGGCGCCCCCTGCTGACAGGACATAGCACATCCAGCTGCGTATTTAACATTTATTATGGAGAAACACCCAAATTGCAAATACACATTTTTTTGTGTCAGCTGTTGACTAAAAGACCTGCTGTGTTAGCACATACTAACAAGACAGGAACAGCACATTAGCATTTAACCCTGTAGCAGTATAACAGAGCGAGCAGGTTTTGGGTACTGATTCCCTTCTGATACCAGTAACTTCAGCAGAGCCAGCCATGGATTCAGCCCGTGCTGCGGTTCATGTGCATTTTCAGATCCCATTGGCACATGGAAATGGTAATGTAACCATGACAACCTGGCTCCGTTCCAGCCTGTTCCTGTCAATCTGCATTCCAGGCCATCGCTGCAGTTTCATTGGCCACACTGTTCCTGCCTCCCCGTCTCAGCCAATAGCAGCACTCCCACTGACTCTGCGGCCCATCTCTCATCAAATGTCCCATCGCAGCTATAATATGAAGTCTGAGGTCACACACCAGCTGTTTACTGGAAACCTGCACCATCCCAAATTAATACTGAATGTTTCTGGTGCAGTTCCTTCATTTGGGAGTCTCCACGGTCCCACTTCTGATAACCCAGGGCACAAGCAGTCTGTCTGTTAATTTGTCAATACAATGAGCATAATAACAGTGAAGCTTCTGCTCTCTCCTTTTAACCTCTTGACAATTTACATCACAACACTGAGAACCATTTCATAGCTAAACAAACCATCCCAGTTCACCAAGAGGATTTTCATCCTCCCTCGGCACTTAAATGTTTGACTGAAATAACTCCTTCCCCTGCAGAGTGAGTCAGGTGACCACGTTTCTCATATGTAAATCAGGTAATAATCCAGTGTGACACTTGGAGAGCTATTGCTCAAAAAGACTAGGATTGCCTGCCCCCCCAAAATGTAAAAAAGACAGTCTTTTCTCAGATACTAATAAGATGAATCATATCTAAGTGGGAGGCTAGTTTACTTGCATTGGTTAAGTTTTAGGAAGCAGATTCAATGCCCCCTATGCCCACTGGAGGGCAGACCCTGCACAGCCAGGGTCCAGTTCACCTCACCTAGGGTTATCAGCATACAGGCAACGCCCCGCGTTACTGCTCACCTCCGTAATGCGAGTACGTACATGACCACAAGGGGGCAGTGTTCGACAACATCACGGCTTCTCCTGTGTTTACAGCAGTCGTCCCTAACCCACGTTCTTCCCTGCCGGATCACGGCTACTTGAATTCAAGCTTCTACCGACATGATAGTGTGTGGTCCGGTACTTTGCACGTACCCATAAGTCAATGGAATACCTCGCGACTTGTGCCGCGGGTTGGTACGTGTGTGAACAGGAACTCACCAGAATAAGTGCAGTGGTGCTCCATGCCTTTGTGACTGGCACGCTCCCGGGCCATGCGGTTACCCTCTGCACGCATACCTGCGGGCAGGAAGCACAGGATGGGGGCAATAAACATAAACCAGCCCAGCTTCTACCTGTGACAAAACTGAATCATATGACATTATGCCGAAGCCCACAGGACGCACGCAAAGCTTTAACCCCATTTAAATGTATCTCTCTGTTTGCACATGCGCTTACCGAGAGGGGTATAGAAGGTTTTTTACACTGTGGTTCTTATCTCTGGTGAACAAGCATGCTGCAGCAGACTGAACGTAGTGTATCCTTCGGCTTGGAATTTACAACACAAGTTGATGAGCTCCAGAAACATCTGAGAAAATACCTGAATATTCGTGGGAGGTTTTTTATGCCCTCTGGCTGTGTTTGATTAGTTGCATGAAGGAGAATTCTAAAATTTCATGAGAAATTCGTGCTGTTAAATAAACCGCAGTAGCTCTTGATATTAGTATCTCTGTTGTCTGCCTGCAATCCCTAGCAGACTGGCTGGCTCCATGGTTATAAATCGGCGCACAAGTTCTTTTTTTCTGACAGTGCGGCGATTAAATAGACATGCAGCTTTAAGCACCACGACATCCTCCTGCCATTGATCCTGTGTGCATTTTCATTCAGGAACCATGGGAAAATGTATAAGTGAGCCGGCGGGTCTAATCCTTGGTGAAGGAAAACTCCTACTATGTAAACGCTGGTTATACAACATTTCATGCTTGAATGTTCAGCGGGCCGGACAGTATAGTATCGCGACGGGGGTATCGCGACAGCACGGGTCTGCGTCTGGGCGAGTTTCTTGGCCAGCCATGGTGATTGATCACCGGTGGGGTCCCTGCAGGTAACCCAGTTAATAAAACCCAGCTGGCCCTTGTCGGGGCGAGCAGCTCGTTCGCTTTCGGAGGCCGGAATGGAGGACGTTCAGAAAGGGCAGAGTAAGCTGCCTCCATTGGGATAATGGTGCAGCTCTGTGATGTTGCTGTGAGGGTTTCCAGTTTGTTTTCCTTTGTCTCAGTTTGCTGGACTTAAAGGGACCTTGACCCCATTTTGTGTTTATGACGGAAAAAAGACAGCAAAACCCCTTTGTCTGAGAAAACTGTGCCATGCACCACCAATGTATGCGTGAGATCAGGTAAAGGTGTGTGAATGCACTGCAGGTTCCTGTAAAGAGTGCAAACATAGCACCTCAGTTCACCATATCAGGGTTGGGTTCTTGTAAGGTCATCGTACCATATTACCAGTGTGTTTTTTTATAGTGATTTATTATTTATTTTTTTAAACTGATTTCATTTCCACCACTTTGTACGGTAAACTTTGCAGTGTACATTGTACGTGGAAAGATACATACACATTGGCGCAGTTACAAAATTCAGCTACGTTTGCCCCTAGGAGATATAATATATGACTGATAGTTATCTAGTATGCATTTTTAAATAATGATGATCCACTTTGGTCGCCCTCAATGGAAAGACAGCTGTGCGGAAAACTGAAACCAGGCGAGACTCAGACGTCATCTGTAAAGCTGACACCTATAAACCATCCCGCTGTACTTGGGTCCTCATGTACAAAGTGAACCGCACACTTACAATTCACAGCAGCCGAGGCGGCAACACGCTGCATCTCACGCAAATGCAATTGGCTTAGAAGTAGGACAAGAAGGCACCGCCCCCCGCCGATTTCTATTGGACAGTGGAGCGGGGCTGGGAGGTCCTATTGGCGTATGCGGTGACGTCAGTGAGTCAAGGTAAGGCGCTTGGCCAATGGCTGCGCGTCTGAGCAGCACGATCAGTACCAAAATCATATTAGGAGTGCTGGACGCCTGTCCACACCGAAGTGGTGTTTACACTTTCGGAATAAATGCGGCTTTGACAGGTTATAAATCTACCGAGCGGCAGTCATTTGGGTAGCAATCGCCACGCACCTCCCCCGAAAGTCAGACCCATATAAAGTGCTTCAGAACAAATTTCATGCAATGGGAACGAATTCTGGGAGCAGCTAGATTAATTTTTATTGCAGATAATGCACAATACTACATCATCGGGAACAAGAGTTAATGCGCGTCCCTCGGAGCCCCACGGACAGCGATAACGCTCAGGTAATCCCGAATGGGGTTCAATTATTCATCATTATCCTTTTTCAAATGATGCCTCTTGTAGCAATAAAAGTAGTTTAAAACAGGTGTTTTGTAAATAATGCGTGCAATCTTAAGTATACAGAAGTTCGCATAATTTATGGGCGCCTTGCATTGTTATTTGGTTGCTTATTGAATTTAAGTCAGACGTAAAAATGTGATAATGAAATAAATTGTGTTAATTCCCTAGACACGAGTTATTTTGTTTTCCGCTTAACTTGGGCCGTTTTAGTTACAATGTTGCGGGATGATTCTTTAAGTGGTTTATTACGCGTGGTAGCAGTCTTTGGGTTTGTTCTTGTGCGGTACAACTATCGCCTTTCGGAGGACCAGTTGCTGTCGCAGTTGAGGCGACGCGGGCGGGGCCAGCCCAAATAATGACGGGGGGCGGGGGGGGGGAACCGAAGACAACAAACCCGGCGGAATGTAGGCCAGCATGGTGACCCAATTCCTGCGCGCAAACACGGCGAGCGAATGTAGAACACGCCGTTCCCTGGCCGTCTTCGGGGCTCGGCGCGGCTCCAGTGCATTCTCCGCTTTCTCTGTGTCCGGGATGTATACGAGGGGGGTGCGGGGATACAGTATCCCCGGGAAAGAAGGAAGCGCCCCCCTCCCGCCTGCTTAATCATATTAGAAACACTGCAAGGTTTATTTTCATGATCCGGCGTCGTGATAAGGGGCAATCCCAGGAACTCCAACAGTGGCTGTGACGCACGATTGATGGTCACTTACAGCAAGGCAGGGCGTACACATGCTTTCTCTTAAATGTTAGTAATGATAAGCAAGGCCCTTGCATACAATTTTTTCCTTGCCGATTACTTCACAGCTCACTGGAGTTGCTTGGCATTTATGGGTGTGTCCGGCCGGCTGCTGCAAGTACTGTGTGTGACTGTGTCTGCTTTCCTGAGAAACTTTAGAGCATGTTTGCGGGGGTAGGGGGTGTTTCGGCCAGGCCTCCTTCGCCTGGGCTGGTTAGCGTGTGGCAAGCCGGCGGACCGCGCAGCGTGATGGATATTTTGTTTTGGGCCCCTGGCTCTGACCTACTTTCCAGTTTCCTTCATACCTGCAGAGCTATTTATATCGACTTCAGCGGGCCCTGGAGCAGACAGCCCCTCTGATGGGTCTCCGTTCCCCCCCATTGCAGAAACCACCTCTGTGGGCGGGCCAGGCTTGGACGCCACACCAAAATCTGCTACGCCTAGTTACGGGACGTCGGGGGTCTGGCGGGCGCTTATCCCCGGGTGACGTGGATAATTCGGTCTCCCGGCGCGCCTTACTTTGGAGAGCCCAGCCAAATGAGGTGTTACGATGGGCCATCCTGTCCTTCTGCTGTCTTGGTTGGAGTTCCTGCCTCACAGTGTAGGGGACATTAATCCCGATTTATACTAGCATTTGGCTGGGAGAGTGACCACGCCGCCCGCTTACTCGCAATACCTGGAGTCTCTGTATTTGACATAATTTGCAGCCAAACTGGGCCGCTGAATCGTTAGCTACCTCTGCCTCATTGTTGATGTAGAAACTGTGTCATTTGGCTGAGCGGCTGAAGACTCGTCCCCGATTTCAGGGCTTTTCTCTTGTGTCAGAGATGATCGGGCTTCCCCCCCGTTCAGAGGAAGGTCTGAGTGTAAATAAATTAGATTAGATAGGGTGGCTTCTGAGGGCTCCGGTGTGTTTCTGTGTCTGTAGGAACCAGGAGGCCAGAGAACCATGGAGAGGTGGAAGTTTGCCAGGGAAGATGCCGGAAGACCCGGGTGCGACATCGGGCCCGACGTGGAGACCAGGCCTGTCGAGCAGGCCAGTGTGCCCGAGACGGGTCGGCCAATCAAGGTGAAAAGGGAAGAGCTCTCTAGCGCCCCCTGCAAGGTGCCCCGGTTCCGGTATGTGGATTTCCCCTCCCTGCACCAGTGCATCCGGCAGCTTGCCGTCCCCCCCCTGGACAGCTGGCTGGCACAGTGCCCCCCACCCCGGAGGCCCACTGGCACCACCCCTGCGGCCGCCAAGGACAGTGTGCCCAACTTCAAGTACGTGGACTACCCCTCACTTCACCACTGCATCCAGCAGCTGTCCGTGCCACCCCTGAAGACTTGGAGCTCCGGGCTGGCCCAGCCCCAGGGACATGACGGCAGTACCAGTGCGGGTTCTGGTGCTGTGAAGCGGGACTGGGACGGCCAGGCCAAATCAGAAACACGGGTCAGCTACCCTGTCCGAGACCCAGTGGTGTCCCATGTTTCACCTTCCCTCCAGCACCGGGTTGACCCACCCAAAGTCCAACTGCCGTTGGGTACAAATAGGCAGTGCGCTCAAATGGAGGAGGCAGAGCCCCCGACTGGGTCTTTCAGTCTGAAACCAAGACCTCCTTGCTTGTTTTCTAGCAGAACTGTGGCTGAGGAGAACCAGGAATCAATGGCTGACAGCCGCTGTTCAGGTCCAAGGTCCGAAAGCACGCAGGGTGTTGCACAACCTGAGGGTGGCCCCAGCCCTGAAGGGTTGATGTGGGGGACAGTCCCTGAGTGCGTCTGTCCATTTTGCCAGAAGATGTTCGCAGATCCGGAGGAGCTGAAGGTCCATCAGAGGCAACACCGAGACAAGGTGTGCTGGCATTATCCATGAACGTATTTCAGTGCTACTTCGCCACACGCTTGAGGACTGGACCTCCCATAATTTCAGAGCAGAGGGGGTGATGTTGGTGTCTCAGTTAGGAAGGTGCCCATATGACTTAAGGGTGACTTGATCGCTCAGGGCAGAGAATCAAAAATAGCCGACGGGGGGGCGGCGGGGGTGGAACAGGTCGTACCGCAGTTCCTCAGACTCGAGCACTGACATCTCAGTGACGATGGCGTCCCGCTGCCTGAAATCCCCAGGGGGGCACCAGCAGCCCCTACGACGGGCCAAAGCCCAGCGAGGCCCCTCTTCCACTGCTAGGTGGATGTAACGAGGTGTGCCTCACTCGGAGGCCCCTGTCAAGCAGTTTAGTAGCTAAATTCAAGGTTACAAATTTGAATGGAAACACTCCAGGCAAGAGCCCACAGGGCAAATAGATGAGGGGGAAATGTCATTATTACCACAATAATACAGAAACATCCGCACATCCGGATGCACCTGCCGGATCAAGGATTATTATTGTCATTGTGCAAGTGGCAGGCATTACACAGTTATGATATTTAGTGGCTGTGTCCATAACGACAGGAATAACATACACACATAACCTAGTATTCATGAACTATTACACAAAATAGGACATGTGAGTATATATGTGTGAAGTTTTTATAATTTTTTTTTATCAGTGCTGAAGTAATCATGACAATCATGTTGTCATTTCTTCTCAGAAACTGCTCTGATGGCCTAGACACCAGAGACCCCCCCCCCCGCCTCACCTGCCGAGGCCAACTATTGGCCCACGGTTCACCTGCACCGGCGAGGGGCCGTCCCTGGGGCCGGGTGACTGGCCAGTGAACTGCAGGAGTTGCGCTCTGGACGAGAGCGCCGTGGGGTGTGCTGTATTATGTCGATAGGTACGGTAGATAAACCGCAGTAATCACAAAGGGGAAACAAAGGTGCCGGGACTTCACCTCAAATAGAGAGGTAGTGTGGATGCAGTGATGGAGCAAGCAGCCTTGGACATGGGAGTGGGGGACGAGGCGGCCGGGGTGAAGAGACGCACCAGCGGGCCGGCCCCACACTGGCATGCTGATTCTTATCCTGGTGTTCTGCCATTTCCGGCCCGTTTCGGTGGAGTCCAGGTCAGCAGAGGATTTGGGAGATTTCCTCTATCTCTCAGCAGTTCAGCACAATATCTAGCTTTTGGTGCCTCTATAATCACAACTTCTGTTACAATAGAAAGACACGTAATTTAGGGAAAATTTATATATATTATAGGCTATAGGTTTTGCTATCTAATCTTTTTATGCTTTATATATTTTTTATAACGGTAACTCAGTGATTTTTGCTGTTAGGTCTAGACTAACTTTAAAATCCTTGTAGTCTCTCTGTGTTTAAAGCGTTTTCTGTAAGTGTGCATTAACTGTTTTCACATGCCACAACTCCACACGCGTGACCTTGGGCAGGTGACCTGGGATCCCGCGGCGGGTAACCTCTGCATCTGAGGATGTTCCACGGACTTCACACAACGACATGATAAAATGTGCATTCTTCCATATCGCTACTTTCATTCTGTGAAAACGACGTTAAAGTAAATGTATCAACAATTAAGATATTACAAGTGATATAAGCAGAATAAAATATAGGCAATAGCAGGTGAAAGTGACTCTTACAGCTCTGTGTAACCTTGTGTAACCTTATGTCTGTCAGTTTAATTGCATAATTTGCCATATTACTGTTGTGGGAACCCAGCCTCATTCACTTTGTGAAGTACATAAAGACACAACAAAACATCTGTCCCATCTTCCAATAACTTATCCTGGTCACGGTCACAGAAAGACTTGAAGTGTGTCCTGGGTAGCGTAGGGTCCAACGCTGGAGTACACCCGTGATGGAAACCCAGTCTACAGTGTAGCACATGCACACAGTGGGGGTGGGATTCGAACCTATAACCCTGGAAGTTTGAGGTCACCATGCTGCCCTACAAATAAAATGTATCACAAAAATATATAGGGCAAAGAAAGCATTCGTGTTTGCATGTGACGCAAGATGACGGCAAAGTGTCCCTATGAATTATTGGCGACTTTCCCCATATGGACTGAATAAATCATGATACATGTAGTTATATCTGCATTTCAATTAGCAGAATCGATTATTTGAAAACAGGAATTAAGGAGCAGGTCTACGCAGGGAGCATTTTTGGTTCATATAAACACACGAGCGATGCCAAAGACTGGCATCAAGCATGTAGTGGAGAGACGAGGAGAGAGTCTGTGAGAAGTGTGAAAATGACACAGGACACAAGGAGCGTGGGTGCGTTTGTCCTCATTCACATGCCATTTACACTCGGATATTAAAAATGAAACCAGACTCACGCCTCAGCAAACAGGCCGCCACTTCTATCTGCTTCTATCCAGTTCACTTTTTCAGAGATAGCATCTTCCCCTCGTTCTGCCCAGCCTCCCGCTCATCTGAGGTCAGTAGATCCTTCCCACAGTCCCCTTCTATTCTCCCAAAGGTGAGGTATGTATTCATATACATGTGCTGGCCTCTGGATGTCACATGATATACAGCGGGGGTTGCTGGGTTACAGTTACCAAGACTGATGGCTGTTAGCGAGAGGCTGCTAGCACAATGCTAACTCATTGTTCACCTTTGGACCAATGAGACTGCGTCTCCCCCTAAAGTAGCATGATAAGCACTCCTCAGTGCCTTGGCAGATTCATTCATCTCCATCCATCCATCCATCTTCTAACAGCTTATCATGATCAGAGTTGTGGCTCTGTGCTCCTCAAACCCATTCCTGCTGGTTGTCATCCCAGGTCTTAGGTGGTAGGTGGACAGTAATAACTAAGTTGATAATATATAAAGCAATAAGTTGATCACCACTGTCTTTCTGGAGATTTTTTCCGTGAGAGCTCAGCAGTTGGCCACTTTCTCCCCTGGGTGGTAAACCAGGTGCTGGCCAGTAGACAGCCTGCTTCTAGCTTCTCCTGCAGATTATCTCAATTGAAAATGGTGAAATCGCTCTTCGTAGATTGGGCAGTAGTTCAGTCCTCCTCTGTGCTAGAAGTCAGATGCTGGCCTCCACCCCTATTCATTTTTTTCACTCACTAGTGCCCCCTACCTGCTACACGGTGACACACTAAGAAGAATGTGCACTCATTCTGTTATGTCTGGCTGAAGTTCTGCTCTAATGGAGTGTGTGTGTGCGCGCGTATGTGAAATTCATGCTGTCGGCCTCAGCAGGCAGGCAGAGATTTGTTACCTAGGGAACAGCAATTTTTCAGACCTCCTAGGGATGTAGTGTCAAGAAAAGCCACGTCTAGTGGCAGGAATCCAGATCTATCACTTTATCTGAACATAAAATGGGAAAAGACCCTTAAAAATTCATCTGGCACTATATTCAGATACCATCTCAGAACATCCAATCCAGGGGCCATGCCTGAACCCTTCCCATTAATGATGAATGCGTTTAAAGGCGAACAACTTATATAGAACTGAACTCAGCTGAAGTAGTATATACACATACATATATAGGCCTATGCACGTACAACATTTCATATCGTTGTATCCAGCAACAGAAATTCAGTCAAAGCAGGAAGTGCTAATAATCTCGTCGTTAAAAAAGACAGCAGCGTTGTTTTCAATATATGCGATAAGCATATATTTTACATACATTATTAATATCTAGCTAAATATTCGACCCGAATTGTTACGAACAGACATTAATTTACATATATTTCGTTCTTCTCGTTAAATATTATTGAGTTAGTGGCCGTACGTAACCTTCTCGAGAATTTCCCCAAACAAGCCTAGGGTTTTACTTTTGCTTTGAAAACGCCACGGGCTTCACGGACTGCGAAGCCGGGGTGACCCAAAAAGGCAGCGAACCGAACCCGATCAGGAAAACGGGTCACGGGGAAACCCACCGGAGCCAAAGGGACGGAGAAGGCAGCGATCGGCACAGGAATGGGTAAGGAAGCCGGCCCTGCCGGGCAAAGGCAGGACGTACATTAGCAAAACAAAAACTGCACAATATCCATGACGTTAATATATCGGCAAGACTGCGCCATCAAACTGACCTATAGCAAATTATATTATATAAACCTTATCGATCGAGTCAGTGAGACGCAATTACACCTAGCTCAGTTATGTATTACGCTACAGTAATTTCATTTCTGTTTGTTCTGCTCAGTGGTGGAAAAGTACTCAATTTCCATATGTACGCAAAAGTCCAGATACCACATCGAAATGTTACTCAAGTAAAAGTCATCCAGTAAAACACTACTCGAGTAAAAAATATACTTGGTTTTAAAAGTACTTAATTCAGTAAAAAAATACTACACATTCGAACCTAACGATCCTCCTCAAGTAAAATACGAATCCAGGGGGAAAAAATAACCTACTTAAGTACAGTAACGTAGTGTACTCACTGTACACCTCTGGTTCTGTTTCGGTTTAACAAACTTAGAGAGTTTGCAGTAGCGGAACTTGCAGTACCGTAGCACGCCGCCGGTGGCGCTTTTTCGGAGCCGGTGACCAATATCTCAGACTATCCCTTCCTACACAGTTCAAGTAAACAGTAAACTTCACCTCATAAGAGGCGAAATCTTATCAAGCTGTTCAGACCTGGCAAGAGCATTTTTTTCTTAACGGGCTCTCTCTCTCTCCTGTCTCAAGAAAGAAAAGCAAAGCATTCTGTGGGCAAGAGCAAAAAGGACACTGGGACAGACAAGGTAGGGCAGAATCTCTGCATTAGCCAGCTGCCTGCCCCTATTTACACCCTGCGATCTATCCTGACGCTCAGGTGGCTCTACATCCTCCTCCTCCTCCTTCGAGAAAATTAGTCATAGCCCAACTCTGGTCAAACCAGGAGCTGAGGTTCCCTCTGCGCAGGAGTTGACATTCAGTGTTATGGATCTTTGGTTACTCTGAGTACCTACATTTCAGGATTCAATTTGCGTGACAGGATCAATCAGCGATAGGGCTGAGGACTGCTGACCCGGCAGAGTTTTCATGCAGCACGTCCCGACTCTCCCAGCAGGAGTGTGGCGGCGGCCAGGCCCCAGGGACCCCCTAAGGTCCCGGCCGCCTGGTGTTCCTCCACCAGTCAGCAGGGATATAGCTTGAATGTTCGTGTGGAAGAGACCCTGTCATTCTGCCATGTTCTGTTTTCCTAGTCTGTGTCTCTAATGGTGACTTGACTTTTGGGATATCAGCCGTTTTCAGTTCTACTTTGTCAAACTGAAGTTGAGGACCACGACTGAAGCCTGAATGTACGGATTTCAGTCTTTCTCCGTGCCAGATGACTGTCAGATACTGACCATCTTCCTGCTGCCCCCTTCCACAGTGCCCCTCATGCCCTGGCAGACTTCAGCCTTGCCTAGACCACGCAGGGCGCCCCCTGCAGTACATCCAGTGCTCTGCGGCGGCCAGCTCCCACCGCTTCTGCCGCTCTTGCCTCTGTCCCTGGGCTCCTTCCAGTGATGCAGCCTCCGCGAGCTGCACCAATGGCTCCTGCGAGCTGGTGGCCACGCTCCTCGGCTGCGCCACGGTAACAGATGCCAAAAGCCGCGTCTGCGGCTGCCCCGTCTTCCGCGCCTGTCCCAAATGCCACGGTCTGATCATGCACGGCTCTGGGTGCAAATATGTCACGTGCCAGCACTGCGGCCACGGATTCTGCTTCATGTGCCTGCAGGCCAGCCCAGACTGCAGAAAAACAAAAGAGCTCTACTGGTCGACAAAATGTAATAAAGCCCAAGCTGCCAGACAGACGTTCGTCACATAAAATCACGAAAAAATCAGCATCAGTCTGATACCATTGTGTTTGTTGTCATGACAGAGCAGAACAGAGAGATAGCAAAGAATGGCTTCCAGTACTACAACATTTAAATCAGGCAGATTTATAATTTGTGTAATGAACTACAGGGGTTCTCATAAAAGCTCATTGCTGCCACCTGCAGGCTGGAGGCACCTTGACAAATGCTTCAGTGGTATTATTCTTTAAAACATTTGAAATCATATTATAAAAACACCACTACACTGTAATAAATCAATGTGTTTGATTTACATCGCAATATCAACAAGTGGATGGCAAAAATGAATTTTGGGTGGAATTTTTTTTTAATATCTATAATAAAAGGAATCATAAAGATTGAGGTTAATTTGGACTAGGCGTTGCTTCACTGTTGTCAAAATGAACATTAATTTACAGATCAGCAGCTTGGAAGTTCATCCTGAAATGTGTGATCTGCTGAATCCACCTGGACTACTGAGGTTCACTGTCGGTACATAAGTCTGTGCAACATCTGGAACATCTCAGACATCAAATCCATCAATCCATCATCAACAGCTCAGCTTCGGCCAAAACAGGACACCTGAACTGTCTCTGGGTGGTAGGAGTACACCAGAGAGTCCACCTTTACCCGAAATATCTGCATGTCATACTAAAGGCCAAGTCCCTTCTTCAAAGCCTCATCAACAGTTGTAAATGCATAAGCATGTTTTGTCAGCAGAGGGCGCAACACCAGGGGGACAGGACCAGCAGGCTTCAGTTGCTGACGATTTAACTCAGCGCTGTACATATGATAAGAGAAATCTGGAATCTTCAGGTCAGAAAGTTTTGTGAAAACTCAGCATTATTATTATTATCATTATTCCAAACAAACAGACTACCAATTAACTGCTGTTAGTGCAGATTTCCCCCAAAAGCGAGATGCCAGACAGCACATCATCCGCTTACGATGTCACTTTCAAAGCTGGTTGTAACTAAAACGCTCTCCGAAGGTTCTGAGGTCCTCTGGGGCCGGGATCTGCACCTGTGTACCAGGCAGACACCCGACAAGGCCCGTCCCTGCTCTCCGTCACCTGAGGTGACCGGAGGCAAGACAGGCAGGAAAACAATCCCACAACGGAACCATCTGACCTTCATCTCCGTGCTGTAAAGGTATCTGAAACACCGAAAATGCCTTAAATCGCACAGATTTCCATCAATTTTTTGTAATCGCTAATCCAACATTGTAGTGTATCCCAACTCAGTCCTCAGGGATCCCCAGACAGTCCCTCCCAGCTCCCTGCCAGACAGTGCAAAATACATGGACTGTCTGTGGGTCCCCAAGGACCAGAAGGGGAGACGCTGTAATACGGGATCACATTTAGCCTGCAGATGGAAAAACACAGGCAGGGGGCTCTGTGGGTGGGTCACTGGGCCATCACATGTAGCATGGGCACACGCACGGGCACACACACAAATACACTCCATTTGTAAATACCATCCTTTTTTTTCTTGAAACCATAGCTTTTCATTCATGTACAGACATCAGGTGCAGAAAACCTAAGAGGCACCGCAACGCTGCGAATCATCAAACACTCCAAGCATACAAAACGCAAACATGAATAAGACCGTTAAATATGAAAACCGCCAACAAAGAATCTGTGGAGGAGGAACGCCCTACATGACTAGCTTCAGCGTTGGAGCACCAAAGAACGCAAACGTTCTGGCTCTGATGATCCTGCAGAGCGTGGCCGGGAGATTCTGCCGCGCCACCTTCAAACCCGCGCTGGAGCTTCAGCAGCGAGTGGCAGCTCCCTCCATACCCTCATGTCCCAGGTCCTTCCATCAGAAAGTACACCCTGATGCTGGGTCACATCCATCAGTTGCTTTGCAATCCCCCATGTCCGGTAAAAATAACACTTGTCCTTAGAGGACTTTAACCCTTTGGTTACGAGTAAAATCCAACAATATCCAAATTCTAGAGTCCAGTTAAGGCCTGGACGCCAACAACAATAAATGCATTGATTGTGTATAAATGTTGCGGGAAACTATTACAGTACATATGTAGGAAAATAAGTTACAACCACCAAATCAATTTTTACCACAACTGGCAGAAACACAGCACCAGTAAGGCAAATTACCAGCTTCCAAATTAAACACACAAAGTGTCAAAAAAAAACACTAATTTTCAACACTCGACATTATTTAAATCATTTATCCTTCCATCCAGTGCAGCAGTTCCTGGAGTCTATCCCAATCAGCAGGGGATGCATGGCATGGGATAGCCAGTAGGGGGGGGCTAGTAACAGGACCACACATACACACACTAGGGGCGATACAGAAACACTAGTTTGGACTGACTCTAAAGTGATTCGAACCTCCAGCCCAAGGAGTGTGACGTGACAGTGTTACCTCCCATAAGATAAACCATCTCTGGCCAATTAAATGGTAATTCGTTTTGATAAAGTAATAAGTTTCAATAAACGAAGTATCATACCCATGATTTTTACCATAGTAACCGCACCATGTGCACCCTGAAAGGGCAACACATTCAGGCGTTCTGTAAACAAGCTGCCATGACTGCAGGCTTTGGAAGCTCGGCTGGAAACACTTCAGTATTACAAAGGACATATTTCCCTGTTCTGTACTATTCTCTACATTTGATCCCAGATTTGAGCCCCAGCTGCCCTTAAACCTCCATTTCATCCCCTCCAATGGAAGGTCCTCCTCGCCACCAGAGGGCGTCAGCCATTCCCCTCCAGGGAGTGTGAGCGCTGGTGGAAACGGAGCCCCCCGCAGTTACGGAACGTCTTCCCACACAGACTGCAGGCGTACGGCTTCTCTCCTGTGTGAATGCGGAAGTGCCTCGTGAGCGCCCACGAGTGGCGGAAGCGAGCGTTGCACACGGTGCAGGCGTATGGCCGCTCGCCCGTGTGGATGCGCTGGTGGATCTTCAGGTGCTCCATGCGGTTGAAGTCGCGGCCACACAGCGAGCAGTGGTAGGGGCTGCGACCTGGCGGGAAGGCCTGCCGTCTCGGGTGCCGGCCGGACTTAGACCCGTGGACCTGGTTCTGACCGTGGTGCTGACTCCGATGCCTCCGCAGCTCCTCCTGCAGGTGAAACGACTCTCCGCATACGCGGCAGGAGTGGGTCGCGCTGGCTGGGGGAGCGATGCTGGGCTGGCTGCCATCCGGGCCGCTCACCTGGGTGTCATAGTGGGGGCGGGAAATGGGGCCCGGGTGTTGGTAGGGTTTGGAGAAGGCGGGAAGCCCACTGGAGGATGACGCGTGGATGTTGAGGTCGGGCAAGTCAGTACCAAAAACCGGAGAGTCAGCTGGGAGGGAATTAAAAAAAGCATAAGATGGCTGGAATATCGGGAAACCCAAGACCTAGGCCAATTTACCCTGCCTGCTGACACACCGATTCATGCCCGAGCCCATCCGTACACCACCCCCAGCATGAAAACCCAGGAAACCCGTTACCCAGGTCCCCTCAACCCACCCCTGAATCACCCAACCCAAACCCATATGGTTAGAAACTGAGCCGCAGAGTATTACAGGATTCAGACTATTCCCATTGGCCAGGTCCCCATGCCACGCCCACTGACACACAAAACCCCACCCCCTGCCCACCCATGCCCACCCATGCCCCACCCCTCATAAACTCACACAATGAGTGGCTGGTGCATGCAGCGAGGGGGTTGGTGTCACAGTTCTGTAGATGCAGTGGTTCAGGCCTCCAGTCCTCTAGGAGGCGTGACTGAGCCAGGGAGAGGCTGTCCGGGCAGAAGTCCTCCTCCACCCTAGCGAACGTGGCCGGCACAGTGATGCAGCCCAGCTCTGGGGGGGCGCAGCCTCCATCCGGGGACTCCTCCTTCACCTTGACGGGCTGTTCGAGCTTCGGGTTTGGCAGGCCACCATCCGGGAGGGACGGTGTTTTCAGGAGTGCCCCCGCGTTACTCACTCCAGGCACGGTCTCCGGGCACAGCTGGTCGAAGCGCACCGTCTCCACCTGGGTATCTGAGTACATGCGCGTCTGGCTGCTCTTGGAAACTTGGGAAAACAGAGAGGTGGAAAGACAGTTAATATCTGAAAGCATTCGGCTTCAAAGCAACTTGCTTCCAAGCATCATGCGCCGGCACAGGTGGCATTACAGGCGATCACACACCAACTGTACCCCCAGGGGGACCTCTGGATGCAGCCTGGCTTTCTGCGCCTGGGTTCAGGTCGTGGGAGCAGACCTGCCCGTCCTCACGGATCTCACAGAAAGACCTGTCCCGCTCGGGGTCCGTCTCAACGCCGAGGAAGTGGAACTTCTCCTCCAACAGGATGTCAGCGGGGTCCCCGGGCTGCGGCTCGGCCTGGGGCCCCGGGGGCCCCGGCGGCGGCGGCGGCGGCGCGGCTTTGCCCAGCTCGGCGCTCTGCAGCCGCCGCTTCAGGGCTTCGTTCTCCCGCAGCGTTTCGTGCATCTGGTCGCGCACGTCGCGCAGCGCCTGCCCCACCAGCTTGCTGACCTCCAGCACGGCGATCTCCAGCGCCACCCCGAAGGCGCTCTGTATGGTGGCCGTCAGCTCGTCCTGGAAGGACAGCGACAGATCGGCCACCAGGGCCGCCCCGGCCTGCCTGTCCCCCGTCGCCGACATCCCCCGGCCGGGTATGTCCCCTACGCTATCGGTCCCGATCCCCGAGTTTAATGGGGCATGTGACCCGGGATGCTGCTTACCACCCCCCCCCAAACTGCTATATAACAAAGCGCCGGGAGAAGCGGGTCAGTGCGGGCAGCCGAGTACCGAGACGGCCCCCCTAAAGCTGACAGAGCCGCGCCGTCAGGAATACGGAGGCGGCCCGGGCGCCGAGTCCCGAAAAATAACAATACTTAACAAAAACATTCATGTCTCTGCTCCAACAAAGTGTAGCGCTTCGGCTGCTCGGCTATCTACCGACTCTACCTTTCAGAAGAACGGCAGTAATAATATTTAACGTAACTTCCCTTTTACACAATTGAGTTTCTGTGTAATATATTTGAATTTTACATTTTAAATAGCGATCACGCCTGACCCCTGCATGCAAACAAAATAAAACAGCAACTTTCCTTATTCCTGTATGCGGTGTGGGCCGACCGGTTTCATTTCCTGCGGTGCTCGGCTTGCCACATACGCGTAAATTGGTCCATGTTGCTAAGAAAGAAATACCGTAAGAATTCACTGACATCAACATGTAAAACTGTAAAACATTTATGTTACTTTTATAAAACTTATAAAATGCAGAATTCCCGAGGACAAATTCTTTACTTATACAAACACTGGAATAAGTTATAATTGACCAGCTTTTTAATTTTAGCCACATCTCCTGGATAATGCCTCCAGATGCCGACCCTGGATCAGTTTGCGCGTCGGAAGAAAACTGTCAAATAAGAAGGTAACGTTTGAATGTTCTGATCTAGAATCGGTGTTCTGGGCCACTGACGGTGCTTTATTTAGCGAGGCTTTACACTCGAGTATCCTCAGGAAATAACGAGAGAATGCGAATAAAATAATAATTATAAAAAATCTTTATATCTATGTACGTAATTGGAAGTAAAATATATTGCAGAAAGCAAGCACTAATCATCTAATATTACCGTGTCTTTATTTGGAATTATTGTTTACTAGGGTGACCGGATAACCCATGTCATCCCAGACACTTTGAGCTACTTCAGGTTTTACAAACTACTTTAAACCTGGCCTGTGTTTGGCAAAATAGTTCAGTTCTTCTTGTCTTTTGACTGGTTTGTTTCCTTGATTGAAAGACTCATCCAGCAGTTTTGCATTAACATCAGTGATACATGCATGATTATAGGAGACCGACTAATCAGCATGCAGCAAGAATGCAGCACTTAAGTGAACTCCAGGTCCTTTTAATTGAAATTTAATTTTGAAATTTACAAATCCTGTCCTCCAGGATGACATGGATTTTCTGGTCACCCTATGTTTACCGACTTATAGGTACAGTGCAATATCCGAGCGAGGAAGTACTTAGTACTTAGCTAATGATTTGAATTTTATTTTTTAATTTCTGAAAACGAAAAGACACAGAAGGAGTTCACTTGAAAATGACTATTTACGGTGTGCATGTGTGAGTGACTGGTGTGTGAGTGTGCCCAACAATGGGCTGGCCCCCCGTCCTGGGTTATTCCCCACCTTGTGCCTGTAGCTTTTTGGATAGGCTCTGGACCCCCTGCGACCCAGAAGGATAAGCGGTTTCAGAAAATGGATGGATGGATGGATGGATGGGTGACCATTTGTGGTAAACATACAGAAAAACTTCAGGGCTATATTTGGACAAGAACGCATATCCAGCCTATATATAGACAGTCCATTGTCTCCTTGGGGAAGATGGAAAGGGCCTCTTTCGAAGACAGCCATCAAAGAAACACTCACATATCAAAGGTCAGCTTGGTTTGAGATGGAGGATCTTTGACTCTTGTGGAGTAGTTGTCACAGGAAGCTTTAAGCACTGGGCAGAACTACTTTTTCATGTACCTTATTTTTGCACACAGGGGGGTAATTTTACTTTTGTTTATTTAGTCATATATCCAAAGCGACATACAATAGCGAGAGCGGGGTCAGCCAGCCCCTGGAGCAGCTGGCGATTAAGGACCTCGCTCAGGGGCCCAATGGTGACATCAGTCTGCAAGCCTCAGGATTTGAGCCCTAACCCACTGTGCTTCACATTGAGCCCTAACTCACTGTGCTTCACATTGTGCTTCACATTGAGCCTTAACTCACTGAGCTTCACATTGAGCCCTAACCCACTGTGCTTCACATTGAGCCCTAACCCACTGTGCTTCACACTGAGCCCTAACTCACTGAGCTTCACATTGTGCTTCACATTGAGCCCTAACTCACTGAGCTTCACATTGTGCTTCACATTGAGCCCTAACCCACTGTGCTTCACATTGAGCCCTAACCCACTGTGCTTCACATTGAGTCCTAACCCACTGTGCTTCACATTGAGCCCTAACTCACTGTGCTTCACATTGAGCCCCAACCCACTGTGCTTCACATTGAGCCCTAACCCCCTGTGCTTCACACTGAGCCCTAACTCACTGAGCTTCACATTGTGCTTCACATTGAGCCCTAACTCACTGAGCTTCAC
>JAODKN010000064.1:3756623-3794095 GCA_026774425.1 Petrocephalus zakoni
CCCTTTTTTTTGCCCTCCAACATTCCCCCCCCCCCTGCCTTTGGGGTTGCCCAACCCCCCCCCCCCCCCCCCCCCGTCTCCTTGGACTGCGTTGGGTTAGGGTCTCTGCCCTTCACGTTGCAGTCACTTTGATGACAGCTGACTGGCCCCCAGATCAAAAGCCCCCCCCCCACTACATGAAAAACAAACAGACTGCGTGGGCATTCTGGTTGCCGTGGTAACTGTGTGCCATCACCTCTGGATAAAAATCAAGCCTCAGTAAAACCAGTATATTCTGCAAAAGGTGCACAGCTATAGAGATGGGTATTAAAAGGACAATGTAGGACTGGGAGACCCAAAGGTGGGATCCCCAGTGGGATCCAATGAAACACTCAACAGGAATGACTGACAGCACAAGAGAATCCCTCTGCTGTGGGTGCTGTAGTGCCGCACCCTGACATCAGTGTTTCCGTGAAGTTCTTACAAAGCCGCCTATGAGTGATTATGGTTGTACTGGAGAGTGCATGCAGAGCTCATGCAAAAGCAGTGGCAGTAAACTTTACAATGATTTCTTTCAACATAACCTTGTAAAGGAACAATCACTAAAATTGCAAAGCTTGCTAAGTCTTTGTTTCCTATGACAGAGTAAAAATATTTTAGCAAAACTTAGACCTCATCATACTATAATGTCCACACAGTATGAAAAAGCCTAATCTCAGCTCGGCTGACTATCACGGAATGTGAGAATTGCATGAGCATAACATGCGATGTTGGTATTAGTACTGCACACCGTCCAGTCCAATAAAATAATACAGCCATTTTTCAGTACAAAATGCCTCGCATCATAATGTCATTCCATGCTGGTTCCAGTTTTTATGGCAGTGGGAAACCAACACAAGAAATAAGTTCCTGGTGCAGTGGAAAAGCGACCCTAGCAAACCCTGCAGATGTTGCCAGATGTTGCTAGTTGTCTGGCATTGTTGTTGTTGCCTGTAGCAGCTATTTTCCCTAAAGCAGGGGTCCTGAAACTCAGTGTGCAGGTTAATCACTTTTGCTGAAGCAGCTTTGCATGCGTTACCTCGCCTGATGCCTCGGGGTTACACCGGACGCATGAAAAACATTCTGTAACATCAGCAGGAGCCTGGAGTTTGTGGTCAGGAAGTGTCTTGGCTCCAACTCTACACACCCCGTGGTCATGCAGTAACACCATTATCATGAGTGCACACCCCTGACATGAAAGCGCGTGGTTTTCAGAAATGCTCATCTTCACCGCGGAGGATGAAGGACGCCGTAGAGTTTCCCTCCAAAAACACAAACCGAAAAAAACACGTCCAGTCATCAGCGGTTGTTGACACAAGGACTCCTACATCCTCTGGAGTGTCACCTGGGTAGTTTCCTTTGTCCTGGACGGAGGTCGGGGGTGAGGAGGCCAGCAGGCTGGGAGGGGGAGCGCCGCTTTTCCTGCCTCCTGCAGCCGCACACTTTTTCTTCATGAAAAACACAAACTCATTTTCCTGCCATTAACTGTACAGAGGAAGAAATCCCTAAAAATACCCAGAACTCTATGCGAGGAGTCTTTCCGGAGGGGGCTTCCTGGCTGCTTGTAGGCTGGGGGGGGGGCACGGAAGTGGGGGCCCATGGCGGAACGGGGCTTCCTGCGCGACGCTATAAAGGGTCCCCCCCTGGCCGGGTCGGCTGTCACAAGCGCTGGCAGTGCTGGGGGGAAGCATCCAGGTCTCTGTCTCACCGCTTCCAGGGTCTGCAGCACGCGGCTGGTGGGGTGCAGACGCCCCGCACGGATTTGCATCCCCTGCTGGCTGGGGTAAGTGCTGCGTCCACTCCCCGCATCAGCACTGCTCCCCCCAGACCGGGAGGCCGTTCCTCTCCGGGTTTAACAGATTAGTCGCAGATGTAGGAGACTTGGGGCTGTGGGTAAGAGTTTAGCGATATCATAGCGTTTCAACATCTGCAGATGGATGGCTTTGTGTCTGGAGGAATATTGCTGTTGTTTAAGTAGAGAATAAGGAATTATTTAGGGTGGTGCAATATGGGATAGCACTGGCACCTCAGATCTTGTGGGTTGGGGGTTTGAATCCTATCCCCAGCTCTGTTCCTGTCGGGTTTGTGTGTGTATTTTTACTTTACTTTTTACTTTGTCTCCATATGGATAACCAAAACTCAGTGACTGCAATTAAAAAAACTAAAAAAGAGTCTTGTATTTTGTTGGGTTACTTGAGGTTAAGGTCAGGGCTGGGTAGGGGTTAAGACTGTCATAGTAGGGTTAGGGTTATGCCCACAGGAATGGATGGAATGAATGGAGAGTCCACATAAAGATAGGAATACATGGACTCTGTGTGTGTGTGTGTGTGTGTGAGGGTTTGCAAAGATCATATTTGGGGACCAAAATGTCCCCAAAGTGTGGTAAAACATGAAACTTCCTTACTTTTGCGGACATTTTTTCAGGTCCCCACTTGGATAACATAAATTTTATTAAAAAAACTGTGAATGCAATCAGAAAAGTAAAAATGCCAAGAGTCTTGTATTTGGGTTGGTTACTTGTCAGTGCTGGGTAGGGGTTAAGTTAGGATAGGATAAGATATGAAATCTTTATTATCATTGTCACGCAACGATCAATGAAATTGAAGGTGCCGTGGACTCAGTGTGAGGCATAGGGTTAGGACAATAAACGAGAGGGTGTCCTGATTGGGATTACGGTTTTTCCCATAGAAATTAATCGACAGTCCTCATTTAGATTGGTACGCAAGTCTGTGTGTGTCTGTTTGTATTTCGTCTGGGTACTCTGGATTCCAAATTGCCTACAATAAGCACACTACCATTGCCAGGTGTGCCACAATATCTTGTGTTCGCTATTACCTGGGATGGATTCCAGACCAGGATGGATGGATGGATAGGCTATCTGAGCTGATGTTTTTCTAGGATTCCACTTCTCCTTTAAGCTCAAAGCCAGCTGCTGACAGTATAATTACACATCCTGTGGCGGAAACACGCTAGATGGCGGAAACACGCTAGATGGCGGAAACACGCTAGATGGCGGAGACACGTTAATGTTGTGCGATCTGCTGGGATGATGTCAGCACGCGTGGAAAAGTGCGCTGACTCAGTTAAGCGAGCGTGAGCCTGTCTGAACAAGAACAGGAGAGCAGAGCGTTGGCTCGGCCGTATCGGAACGGAGAAAACAGGACGGGTGTATCGCCAAGAACAGCCTGCGGGGGGCGTGAGTGCGTGAATCTGTGGCTGTGAAGGCTTGGATCAATTTTCATTTCAGCTGTATTCATCGTTTCTGACTGAGTACAAGATTCCGTGCCTCTGTTTCCTTGTCACAAAATGATATGTAAATCCTATTACAGAAATTCTCTTAATAGATCAGCCAAACTGAGCTTGCAGTGCTAATAATGGCCCTTTCCTGCAATATCCAACTGTCCTTTCCGGCGTTCTCTGTCTCCAGAGTAGCTCCCTGGTGATAAACACTCCCTCATCCTCTCCCTGGGCTCCCCTGTCTGCAGCAGGAGTGGTCAGCACCATACGCAGGTATGCAGGACTTTATGCATTTCCCTTTTGTCTCCTCCAGTATCGTTGCGATGTTTAGCTTTGCTGAACCTTTACCAGCTTACATTACATTGCACATTGCATGTTAACATGCATTTAAATTACATGCACTTGCAAATATTATAATGCAGGAAGGCCTCCTGGGATTTGAAGTAGTAACATGGCCATGCTCTTAACCGGTACTCCACCTGCTGGCTCCCTGCAGAGACCATGAGTAAGGTGCTCGTGGCGGAGGGATACAGAGTGCTGGGGGGGCCTGAGAGGGCAGCACGGGCAGCGGAGGGATACGTGAAGGAGTTCACGCGCCACCCCGGTGACGTCCTGGTGAATCTGAACGAGCTGCGGCACCGGGACATCTCCACGGACACCACTCTGCTGGTGGGGGCCGTCCGGCTGCGGGCCCACTGCGCCGTCCTCATCGCCTGCAGGTAGGCGTGTGTGTTTCTCTGCAGATGTGCTGGCTCTTCTGTGCCTCGTATAAGTGTCTGCAGTCATGTGACTGGGCATAGCGCTCTGTGTGCTCATGTGACTGGGCATAGCGCTATGTGTGCTCATGTGACTGGACATAGCGCTATGTGTGGTCATGTGACTGGGCACAGCTCCATGTGGTTATGTGACAGGGCATAGCACCATGTATGGTCATGTGACTTTGTATACTTGAGAATGTTTGGCAGACCTGTTAATTTTGGCAGACTGTTGCTCACCCTCTCTCAGTCCTTGAGTGACACTCACCTTTACATCCCTGTCTGCAGCGGCTTCTTCTACTCAGCCTTGGCGCGTCGTGTGCCCCAATGGGCCGACCGCCCCGTGATGCTCTCCCTGCCCCCCTGGTTGGACGCAGCCAGCGTCTCCCTGCTGCTGGACTTCATGTACACGTCCCGCCTGCCCCTGACCCCACGCAGTGCCCCTGGCGTGCTCGCTGCTGCCACCTACCTGCGGATGGAACATGTGGCGGATGCCTGCCGGGAATTCATGCTGCACAGGTTTGGATGGGAGGGTCGGGGAATGGGCGGGGCTTAGTGAGAGTGGGAAGGGACTATTTACCTGTCAAATTAGATGAGACGTAAATGCTAACGCTGCTGTGCATTTGACAGTGGGGAGGCGGCTGTGAGCCCCTGTCACATGGAGCTGGTCTCCTCACCGTCTGCCATACTGCTGGCCACTTCCAATGGGGTATGTCCCAGTGCCCCAATGAGCGGTGTTCAGCCATTGCGTGCTGCCATGGTCTTTCAAGCAGGAGGCACTGAACTGCATCAGGAGTCAAACAGGTACGACTCCAACACAAGCAGCTTAGCCCGACCTGACTGACCAGTGATATAAAATGGATCATCTGAGACGTGTGTCTGTGTCCTCTTCCTGTAGGGCTCCCAAAGACAGCCTGGCCCCTCTTCACCTCCTCACCTCTCAGGGCTGTGAGGCCAGTCCTGGGGGGCCAAAACTGGAGTCCCCCCAAGTTCCCATGACAGGGACCCCTCCACGACGCCCAGACATCCCCCTTCAGTCCGCCTGTTGCCCAAACTCCCCCACAGAGTCCAGCAGCTGCAGCCAGACTCCACCCACGCCTGTAAGCCCCCCCCTGAATTACACCACTCCCAACCCCCCAGAGTCTCTGCAATTCCATCCTCATGCCTGAATTATAAATGATTCAGTTCTGCTGCTACTGTACTTGAAGGTCCAACTGCCAGCCCCATGCCCAGCCAATCCTGTGACAGTGACATCATCTCTGCCGCCCCCAGGGAAGCCCCCAGCCCAAGCCCCCACCAGATCCGAAGGCCTGCAACTGGAAGAAGTACAAGTTCATCGTACTCAATCCTCTGTATGCAGCCGAGGTCAAGAAGGAAGGAGTAGATGAGGACAGGGGGCGAGGCGAGTGTGGCCACACCCCCAACGGCCCTGACAAGACAGTCTCCATCGTCCCTGAGACACAGATGGAGATTTCAGATCAGAAAGACAGGTGGGTGGATGAAAATATATTTTTAATCACTTCAAGGTGTAAACTGAGGCTTTCTGAAGAATTCCAGGCTTCTGTGTGTTGTCAAGTAGACCTTTGTTTGGTCAATGATTTGCTTCCTCCAGACCGGAGCAGAGTGTACCGTGCCAGGATTCCCAGGAGAGATGCCCGGAGGTGGCCCGTGGCTCCCCACCATCCAGCACTGACCCTGGAGTCACCCATCAGAAGGACTGCAGTGGTGATACCCAGGAGAAGCATGCGATGGAATGCAAGAGTTGCCTTCTGGGATCACGCTGCAGGGAGGCCAAGTCTGCCAACACAGGTATCGAGGTGACCCTGAAAACCGCTGGTTTCATTCTGCCAGGGCTGCGCACAAAGTGCACAGACAGCAATAATCACTCAAGTGGGCACCATATGAACATATCGACACAGCCTAAAGTGCCTGACCTTTGGGTTGAATGCTCTGCTGCCCCCTACAGGCGAGAAGCCATATCGTTGCAACGTGTGTGGCGCACAGTTCAACCGGCCCGCCAACCTGAAGACCCACTCCCGCATTCACTCTGGGGAAAAGCCCTACCACTGCGAGACATGTGGGGCCAGATTTGTCCAGGTGGGGGCGCTCTCCTGCCTTGAGTAAATTCTGGTTTGTTTAGGCCTTCTGTGACGGGGCAGGCTCTGACACATCGCTGTGTTCCTCCAGGTGGCCCACCTGCGGGCTCATGTGCTGATCCACACGGGCGAAAAGCCGTACCCCTGCCACACCTGCGGCACTCGCTTTCGCCACCTGCAGACGCTGAAGAGCCACCTGCGTATACACACCGGGGAGAAGCCGTACGCGGTGAGCCGGCATGCGTGCACACACACACACGTGCATGAGTGCCCTCTATCCGTCTGTTGGAGACCTGACACTAAAGTTGCTCTCTCTCTCCCTCTCCCTCCCGCCCAGTGCCACCAGTGTGACCTACGTTTCCGGCACAAGAGTCAGTTGCGGCTGCACCTACGCCAAAAACATGGTGCCGTCACCAACAACAAGGTCCGCTATAAGGTGCTGGTGGAGCCCTACCGGCCCCCCCTGCAGGCTTGCTGACCCCCCAAAGCTCTCCAAGCCCAGCGAGATAACGACATCACTTCCTGTAGGGGAGAGCCTCGGGTTCTGGGGCCGGCACCTCCTGCTGGCCTTTCCCGTGGCCCTGTCGTCTCCATGACCTCCCGTGTGCTGCATGGCTGCCCCTGTGTTTACCACAAAAAATGTAATGAGAGCAGCCCAGTACCCAAGTGGCAGCACTTCATCCTCATGACTGCTTCCAGGCTGCTGTGGGTGCAGGCTGGAGGTGTCACATGTGGGCTAGAAGCGGAGCCGGCGTGCTGGTGCCACCGGTGATGTATGTAAATGCACTCAGCCGGGAGTGTTAATGGCGACGCCGCGATGTAAACGACAGCGCTTGCGTCAAGCCCAGCGCCGGGCTTATTTTTAGAAGGAGCTTTCCGACTCGGCTGCTGTGGTGCAAGGGTTCCACATGGGGGGGGGGGGGGGAGACGCCGATTTTCAAATGGAAATGGCGGCGTGCCAGAAAAGTGGACGGGCGGGAAGTGTAAAGTCACAGATGTGCAAGGCAGTACTGAGAGGTGAGCACTCGTGCCGGAGTGCCAGGCAGAGCACTTTCGAACGGTGTGGGGACAAAAGCGGCAGGGGGGTCACCCGAAGTCGACGCAGGATGCCGGATATTTGAGCTTGTGTCCCCAGATGGAGGAGAATCTGGAGTGATGTCATCACACGCTTGGGGCTGCATGGACACTGACCTCGCTGCTTTCTGCACTCTCACACTTTCTTCTGAAATGTAAATACGCCTCTCCTGTTACCGACATGGTGTTCATTCCCCAGTAGGACTGTGGGGTCTCTGTTAAGGTCCCAGCCAGTATTAAGTGCTGTATTTCTTGTTCAAACTTCATAAGAGCCTATCTTTCTGCTTATGAAAGCAGGCCAGTCAGCTCCAGTACAGCGTAAAAACTGATGACAAGGATAACGATGGTATCAGTAATATATTCTGTTTTAATGAGCTCTTGCTGGCCAAAGACAAAAAAATATGCAGACGTAATGTTGCATTTGTATAACGATGTATGAATTTTGAAGGTCATGTCTTGATTTTGCAAATAAATTCTACGCCGCTGTTTTCGACTCTGACGTCTCTCCCGGTCACTGAACAATTATGGCACTCTGACACGTCAGACATGGTGATTTACACTGCCATACCTGCGTTCCAGCCTGTTTGCTGAGAGTGATCGATAGCAATTGACCTTATTTTAGCAGTCATTGAATATCCACTAAACATGAACAATTCCAATAAACATCAGAAGGTGGATGAATGAGGCTTGCAAAATCCACAGTGGGCGGAACTTACCACACCCTGTCAATCACTAGTCCTTTCAACATAATAAGGCAAATGATTGGAGGATACCCTGCTGTTGAAAGGCAGCGGACAGTAACCCCGCCCACAGCCGCTCATTTCTCCCTTGGTTCTGTGGTTAGGGGATGTGAATAAGGCTGTCAGTGTACCACGTTCCGGGGGATGCGAACGCCAGCCAGCATGGCGTGCTCAGGGATATGGGCGGCGGCTGTTGACCCAGTGGAAGAAACTGAGAAGCACAGTCTGTTCCGAAGCGTCGCCTTTC
The DNA here is from genome assembly GCA_026774425.1 of Petrocephalus zakoni. Classification (NCBI taxonomy): domain Eukaryota; kingdom Metazoa; phylum Chordata; class Actinopteri; order Osteoglossiformes; family Mormyridae; genus Petrocephalus; species Petrocephalus zakoni. Next base: position 3,764,791 of record JAODKN010000064.1, read on the forward strand.
CTCTCATGTCCCCTCAAAAGCGGCTGGAGGAGGACAGCCGCAGAACAACATCAGCAGCAGATCTGACCTGGTAGCCCGGTTGCTGCTGTGGATGGCATATCGAAATGCACTGACAGTTTCCCCGAAAATCCTCGAAAGTGCCTTAGTGAACTATCGGCGGCTAAAACTGGCGAAAAATTAAACACCACTAAGTCGCTCTGGTGTGCGCTAATAGCCCCAGTTCGGTGCCTCAGTGCTGCGCGGGGTGGATGAGGAAGGGGTTCTCCATGCTAGCGGCTGGTAAGCATAGCCCTATAGGGGGTACAGACGGATTTCACTGAGTCTGCAATTAAATCGGGGAGAGCCGCCCCATTGCGCTCCACTGCGGCGGTGCTGCTGGGGGGTGACGAGGCTTCCTGCTTTTTTGTGCCGCAGAAGTGTAATCTCCCCCGGATAATGATCACTTTGCTCTGGGCGAATACATTTTCAGTTTCTCGCATTCTCCCCACTTTCCTGCAGTGGAGAACCGCAAAAAAAAAAAAATGCAGGATAACCACTCGCGTTATGCAAATAGGTGAAAAATTGCGGTTCACAGAGTGAGCCGCAAATCTCACGCTGTTTTTCTTTTTTTAATGATTTACTTTAATTAACATGAATTATTTTGGGTAGACTTCTGAGCAGCCTTTAATTTTGAGACTACATAAAACTGGCTGCTATTTTGTTCATTAAACCTAAGTACTAATGCCTACTACAACCATTAATAAATCCTCTCATCTCAAGAAATCTGCAAATGTCTGTTAACAAATCATCAAAAGGTGGGAGCTGTTTTATTCTGAATAAGTATTACAACAGCACAGCTTAAAATTAGCCTCGCTCTGATGCTCCAGGCCCCCGCCATGGGTTGGCGGCCCATCAGAAATACCGGTGGACATTTGTACAAGGCCTCAGATTCGAAGACTCACGAAGGGCAACAAGCAACAGGTCCAGCCCATCGGGGCCACGTTAGGGAGGGGGCAACTGCTATTCCAGTTAGGGTAACAAATTACAATCAATTAATGAAACAAAATGCAAATCAACCTGCACCATTAGTAAGCTGACATCAAATAGACTTCAAGGCCAAGCCACAGACACTTAGTGTTAAATTAAAACTAAATGCAATGGAAATTATTTTGAGACTGAAATCTAAATATTGATGGTGAACAAAAGTAGATCTGTACTATCACTGGAATAGAGTATAGGACGGTTCATTAGAAGTGAAATGGAGCAATTAAAAGACGATCCACCACCAGGCAATGCCAGGAACTGCAACTGCTGTTTAAAAGCTAATTCATCTATCCATCTTTCATCCGCTTATCCTGGTCAGCATAATGGGGCGACACAGAGTTTTTCCCAGAGAGCACAGGGTAGGTCACAGGGGGGTGTCTTGGACAAGATGCCAGTGAATCACAAGGCCCATATATGCGTGCACACTCATCCATGTTATACACAATGGAAAATATAGAGAAGCATGTGTTATATCGCTGCTTCGCCTATGTTGGTGCCTGTTTAAACGAGATAGATTATCTTTAATTGTCTCCGTAAATATTTTCCTGTACAATTTTTTTTATTTGTTTGGAATATCCATATCAGGCAAACATACAAAATGTGCGATTCTGACGGGAAAAAAAAGAAAAAAATGTTATTTCACAGGTCGAATTGACAGATAATACCTCGTTAAGTGTGACTTACTCACATTTAGGAATTACAAACGCTGCATTATCCAAAAGCTCCCCGGACAGACGCGTCCTCTGTAACCTGCGCGTCAACTGCGCCCCCTGGTGGTAAAGCTCGGCATAGAGCTGAGTATAGCCACGGTACCGTACCACGTGCTCGGGCCTTCCTCTCGAGTGGCAGGCAGCATCGTAGCCTAGATTTGACCCGCCGTTTACATCTTTTTAAAAGAATAATCATCCATTTATCTGTCTTCCAATCATTCATGGAGTAGACCGTCATGTTGAGCCTACGGCAAATACCAGTGACAATACATATACTCTGAGGTAGGGATTACAAGCCTTTCCAAATCACATATACATACGGAGGCAATGCAGACGAAGCGCAGCACCGGACACACGCACTGAGCCGCACTGAGCAAGCAACCATTGGAACAAGGCCACAACACACAGCCATCCCACTGGACCAAGGCTTTTGACGTTTGAATAATTCAATTTTGAACATCGCATATTATTTTATTAAATCATCTCTCTTGTTTCATTCGGTCTTCAAAATACACTATTCGTTTTATATTTAATTCTCTGTTGCCTCCAGTTTAGCAGTCTTGCATAATTGTAAGCCCAATACAAAGTGTCTAAAGCAATATGTAACCAAAAGGACATTGATATTAAATGCAAGATCTCAACAGCACTTGTATTAAATGTTATACTTTCTATTTTATTTGGATTGAACATGTGATTAAATTAATTGAAGACAACAGAAAACAGGAAATTTCACAGTAAACATTAATAGTGATAGACTGCTGAAGAAGTATTTCGCTTTGAAATAAGACTTAATTTAAGTGTGTTCCTGAATGCGAAGTGCCGTAAACTTAGTTATTATTGAATCATTAAGTAAAAAGGCGCCTTTAGAGGCTGACGAAGCAGAGGACTGGACGCGCAGTGTAAGTTATACTCGTTTTGGGAAAATGCAGCATTATACAAATTACAGGGAGGTTCCGCTCCTTAAATTATATGCGTTTGTAAAACATCCCTTTCCTTTGATGATCAACGATTTTATGGATTATCTTGGGAAAAAACTTAAAGGGGCCAGTTGTTCCTTTTTAGCGTGTTTTTCGTCGTATATCCACAGGGATAACGCAGCATGATGTCTGCCAGTGGAGCTTAAAAAAACCGATAGCTGGTTGTTTTATCTATATACTACATTTGTACTGATTTCCAAGCGGCATTTCGTTTTGTTTTTTATAAACTGTATTGCATCCCACTGCTTCTCCCGTATCTCCACATCTCCCCCAAAGAGCCGAGGTGCGAAAACAGAGCCGGCCACGCGAGCCGGTCACCCGCGTCAACCCAGGGCGTAATTGCGCCAGACGACCGGCAGGAGTCGCAAAGGCGCTAATTTCATCATTTAAAATAGATGAATCAACCCTTAATTCACGTTGACCTTGATTGGTCATAAGATGGTGTTACATTTAATCATTCTATTTCCCCTACTTAATTATTCCAAATCGTTTTATTTAATCTAAGTCAAATGACATTTTCTATTGAAGAAATTAATATTTCATATGCTAAAATTCATTTAAACACATCCAACGTATTGCTGGTTTCCCGTAAGAGACTATGTGCTTACCTTTTAATTATACTTAAAAATAATATGATATGGACTCATCTTCCTATGACAACATTAGCCATATTGTCACTGCTAAGGAAGGGTGTTGTTTTTGTGAGGTAAAAACAGCTAGGCCTATTTGAGGTCATATATTTCTCAGCTATAGAAAGGTTAGTTGCTTATGAATAAATGTCGTTTTAAAATAGAATACTGACCTACTAGCTACTCGCTCTCCGTAAAATATTTAACAATTAATTCACACTTTGCGAAATAATAAATTCCCCATGATTTATGGTGTTTCCATTTTCCACCTCGGGTTTCCCCAAATGGCTGGCTGGTCGTACCGCAGCTGAACGTACGTGAGTTCATGCGAGTCGCTCGAGTTGCGCCGCTTCGACAGAGAAGCCCGCATCTGACAGACCCTGCGCACAGTTTCCATGCGCGGCTCCTCGCAGTCACTCACACATGGACAGGCGCTGACTGACAGGGTAGAGGCACAGGGGAGGGAGTGATGGGGGGTGGGGGGGCTGTCAGCCGGAGTCTGCGCCAGTGCAACGAAGCCGACGGGGTTTAAACTGGCAGAGTAACTAAGCGATTAGCAGTGGCCGGTTTGGGGGAGACGTCGCTCGCCGCATGTGCACGCCTGTCGGTGCCCGTGTGCCTGTTTGTGTGCTCGCATGCTCGCATGCGTGTGTGCGCGCAGACCGGGGGCTCTCTATGCAAAACACCCAGCCGCAAAGACAACATCTAATTGCAGGCACATCCAAGCTCTCCACTCTTCTGTAGGCGCGTTTCTTGAAGGCGGGTGAGAAGAGGGAGAGGGAGACGGGGGTCGGCTATGATGAAAGAAATCAGATTGCACAGCGCAAGAATTTAAAAGCACCCAAGGAAAAAAAACACAAGGAGCGTGCCGAGCAATGGAGAGCCAGGCGGCTGAACAGCAGAGCTACCAGGACGTGCGGATGTGCGGGTACCTCCGCAAGCCGAAATCGACGCACCGGCGGTACTTCGTGCTGCGGGCCGCCTCGGAGCGCGGTCCGGCTCGGCTCGAATACTACGAGAACGAGAAGAAATTCCGCAGCAAGGCGCCCGTCCCGAAGAAGACCGTCAGCCTGGAGACGTGCTTCAACATCAACCGACGGGCGGACTCCAAGAACAGGCACATGATCGTGCTGTACACCCGCGGCGAGAGCTTCGCGATCGCAGCGGACAGCGAGGAGGTTCAGAACGAGTGGTACCAGGCCATGTTGGACCTTCAGTGCAAAAGTAAGCCCGTGAAACGAGAAGGACTGCAGTCCAGACTCATGCCCTTTCCCTCAACGTGCGGTCTGTCGATACGTGGCAGCAACATGTAAACGTGTTATTATCTAACTATTACTGTGACATCCGCCGAGTCAGTGCGGTTACAAATTAACTGGGCTCAGCAAATTTATGATCTCGTAGTTGTGCAGCGGGAATTTATTTAAATGCTGTTTTCAACAGCGTTAGGGGAGGGGGGGGGTCGCTTAACATTCAACACCGTTGGCACGTTGCTTGCAGTTGTTTTGGATGATAAGATGATCAGTTAGTGCTTACCAGTAATCGGGAAAAGTGTGCGTGTATGTGCGATGCATTGAGTTGATGACTTTGTTGAAGCGGCTATTTGACAGCACCTGCTTTTAAATATCCGCATGTTGTGCGTCTAACCCACATCCTCATACCCTAGCGCTGCTGTCAGGGCTGGTGAGGGGGTACGTTCCCCCCCACCCCGAGCAGTGGTCGAGAAATGATGCTCGGTCCCCCCTCGTGTTTACGTCGCCGTGCCCTTGGATCCACCCCGTTTCGCGTCTGCTGATGCCCAGGGTAAATCACGGAGTTTAACGAGCGATGGAGTGGCACACCGGCAGCCGAGGGCGTGTCCGATTAATACGCGAATAATCGGGCAAATAATCGCCAAAAAGCCGCGTCCGTACTATTGGGCTGGGCGGCTTTGCTGGGACTCGCCCAGGTCGCAGCGTAGATGCTGAATTAATGCAAAGAGGAAAAGGCAACGCCGCTTGTTTTTATCGTAAAGCATCTGGGTAGATTCATGCTGGTGCGGTACTGGGAGGAGGAGGAGGAGGAAGAGGAGGAGTAATGGTGGGTGGTGTGGTGTGGGGCGGCATGCAGACCTTGCATTTGGCGTCCCTCAGACGCAGCAGGCTTGGTTAACCGAATAAGCATCTGTATCCCGGCTCGTCCCTATCGGTTCTGAGAATGAAAAAAAACACGAGTGTGTTTTTTCTCTCTCTCCTCCATTCATTTCACGTGTCAGTTTGTGAACGATGGGGTTGCCGCTAATTGGGCTCCAGTAAGGCGCAGACGGCATGTTTTCCTCGTTATTTTCCCCGAGCCTCAGGGTTCTAGTTTTGGGAGGTGCCCTTCACCGTATCCTTTCGTCCAAAAATCTGGAAGTAGCAGAATACAGGAGGAGTGGAAACGGCACTGATCTAGGCGTGGGGCAGTCAAGGGCAGTGTCGCTGGAGGTATAGTCGGCGCTTAAGGAAAGCGAGCGTGTTCTGAAATAACTCTTTTTGCAACTCTTAAGAAAAAAAAACAATTATTAGAATTTTAATCTTGCTCATGTCTATCTGTCTGACTAGTCAGGCTTCGAGTTTTATGGCGTGTGATGGAAACGACACTCAAGGGTTTGTGACCTTTGTAAGTAGAAGGCAGTCGATTCAACCTTGACTGGAAATCGTGTGGGAAAATGTGTACTTACAATGCGACTTGGATGGCCTCAGTTTCTGCAGTTTGTCTAATTAAAAAATAACAGCTGGATGGTGGTACTGAGGCGTTACAGGTTACTCAAGGGCACATCCATCCCTGGATCTGTTCTGGTGGATTTCCGGGCAGTGCTCGGAACTCTATACATGCTTGCTTTGGACAGAGTAGCAGTACTGGCAGAACTCTTCTGGTACTGGACAATTCTGTTAGGCACCTCACATTTGATCATTCCCCCCTGGATCCAAGTGCTGGGAACGTCGTCGCCTGTGTGAGAAAACACCATAGCATCTTTGCAGCTATAACCCCCCCCCCCCCTAAGCTGCCAACCAGGGCAATCCAGAACAGCTGTATGGTTTGTACTGATGTTTACACAGCTGGAATGGGATGCAGCTCAGTGACACGATACCTACAAAAGCTCAGGTATTATGTGGCGGCTCGCCACGGTGCCCCTCTGCGAACCGTGTTTGTGCTGCGGTCCATAACGCGGTCGCCTAGCTGGATGGGCTTCTCGTGTTCTCAGACCCACTGAAGTCTCACGATCCCTCCCCTAATGGGTGAGATTAATTATCAAAGACGGCGTGTAAAAGATACGCCAAGCCGAATACTGCAGAGATATTTTGTTTTATTTAGCTTGGTTTGAAGTGAGGAATTGGGGACCACTTCGTCCTCTGTAATGAGGCACTTGGCGGTTTTACGTTTCATTTTGTTATTTAATTGCTTGGGGGACACCTTCCCAAAGTCACATGGCTACTCCACAGATGGAAATTTCCTGTGGCAGCCTGTGTTATCGTGTGCGGCTGCAGTGACCCCTTGTGGATCTGAACGCGCAACTGTGCAGTTGTAGGTCAAGTTCCTTAACCATGTACTTGGCCAGATGGCCCCAGAAAAAGGATGTCAGGTGGAGACTCATCAGGCAGAGGTTCTCCTGGCCATACCTGCACGTTGATCCCTCGAGTACGCTGCACATATGAAGCGCCAGGCCGCAGGACGCATTTCGGGTCGCCTACCTGTCAGCGCAGAAGTGTGTTTTCCTTGGCATGAGGTCCTGATTTTCATGCTAACTGCGCGTGATTGTATAATTTTGCTATATATCATTTAAGCGTCCTGTGTGGTTTGGTTTGGGCGGGACAGCGAAGAGTCATGTGACAGAGAAGGGAAGAAGGACTGAGGGAGATGAAGTGCAGTCTGTGTGGAGAAGTGGAAAGAAAAAACCAATTCAGAATTTTAGCTTCAAGGGAAAATTAATACAGCGGTCCGTAATGGCTGTCGGGCAGGGGCACGCACAGGGGCAGGGCCACCGGGGCACTGGCCCTGCTGAAAGCTGATTGGTGGCCAGAGTGCCCCTCCCCTGGCACGCACTGATTAAAAACATATCATTGCCTAATGATAAGGTTGGCCCCCTCTGCATGAACTGTGCCCTCTCTTATACCCCCTACCTTAAAAAATACTAGAATCTCCCCTGCTCCTAGGTTACCGAGGGCTGCAGCAGCATTCGGGGCTGGACATTGGGGTTTGGGCATGGATCCCGGGAGTGAGCGGAAGTGAATGTCAGACTGACATGATGTTCAGAAGAAGCTCAGCCCAAATGAATGGATGTCCTCATCATCTTCCCCAACCTAGGATAACCACGCCCCCCCCCCCCCCAACCGCATCCTATTGTACATTATTTATGTTCCACACACTTACGTCGTTTGTAAACTCGTAAACAGGATTAATTTATGAGCGCCATAAATCCCCAAATGGTTGGAGTCATTGCGTCGGGCGGCCAGAGGTGGCGCAAGTGATGCATTTCCGAGGTCAGTATTTCCCAGGCAAACTGCAAAATGCATTCTGAGATAGGCAGAAGGTTCTGATGACAACCATCTGTGTGCTCAAATTACAGTAGAAAGAAATCGCGGGTTATACATGGCCTGAACCCTCTGTAAGTGACTGAAAAAAGCCAGAGTGTGATACTGCAGCACGGGCCTCGTAAGGGGCCTTAGACAATCTCCTTGCTTCTAATTGGTTATTCCTTTGGTCCCACTGGATTACACCAGGTAGTGATTGGCAGCAGGAGTAAATCCTGTTGGTCTCAAAGTGGCGCTTCCCCCGTGATTGGTGCGCTCTGCACGTCGCTGGAGTCAAGGCCTAGCAGTGAAGGTGATAGTGAGTGGAGGGATGGGTCCCAGTCCTGCTTCTGGCCTTGGTGTGATCCGCCACTCTGGGTTCCCAGTGCCAGAGAGGAACCTCCTGCTCGGTTATTTTTTGTACTTCTCAGTAAATATTCTGCGACGTGACCTCAGGAGACACTGTCGTTCTGTGTGTCACATGGTCGCCTGATTTTTCTGAGTGGTCAGCTGGGAAACGTAGCCAGGCCGCCAGTCGCTTTGATGAAAGCACTCGGCTGATCACTATGGGAACCCCCATATGGCCTATCCTGCCGTACAGGGGAGTAATACTTTGAAAATGGGACACGGACGTCTTGACAGAATCGGGTGGGGTGTTTATGGTGTCTCTGCCCCGCCCATTGTCGTCCCTGAGCACAGGAGATTCTCAGATCTTCTCCAGCTGCATTGAGGCCCATCACGGATGTTTGTGACCTACTAACATGCAGAGATCGGGTAGCACCAGTCGGCGTCGATCCCTCGGGGCTGGGAAACCCTGTTCTTGGAGCCCCACAGTCCCTCCTGCTTCTCTGAGGCTCTGTTCCTGGACAGCGGGCCGAATTAATGCATCCTGGGTGGTTTGGACAAAAAAATTAAATAAAAAATCCACCTAATTTTTACAGTGCTGCTTACAGTCGCTACTAGTCTGTCCCTGGTTTCGAGACAAACAGTATCTTTCCACCAGTGTGTAAAAGAGCATGAACTGGAGTTTAACGTGTAACGTGACTTTTGGAAGCATCTGAATGGGCTTCACTAAAAACCAGCAGATATGCCCACTTTAGGATTTCCATGTCAGACCTCAGTTGGAGAGTAACTGGGTCTCATGCTCACTGGTCATACATTAATTCAAAGCATTTCCTACAAACAGGACTAGGGTGGTCTACATCTCAGTTTAAAAATACCATGAGGCTTCTGGAAATGTAGACCATATCACATTTTTGGTCCTCTGGAGGCTTTCTATTTGTCAGACTGTAATGCTGGCAGGGCCGGATCTGCTTCACTTGGGAGGCCCCCCTACAGAGAAAATTGGTGATTATTTCACTTCCTTCGCAACACAGGTAATTTGGGCCCCCCAGCTGCTTATTCTCCCTATAGTTAGAGCCGGCCCTGACCGCAGGAATCCGCAGAAGGTGTTGGCGAAATCAGGATAGTCTATACTATGGCCTGTCATTACGCTACAAGGTTCACCCAGCGCCTCATCAAACCCCGAGAGGCACCTTTAGAAAGTGCTAACTGGTGCATAGCTTGAGCATGACGAATTACATTGGGTTGAAGGGACCTGTTAGCACGTTAGCATTTCAGCGGCGTGCTAATGCTTTGGACTGGGACTGAATGCTCTTCATTAGTGTGCCACTGATGGATGTTAGGAGGCCTCCCCTGGCAGATCAGACTGATTCTCCACTTGAGGAATGGATGAAACTTTTGAGTCCCCATGGCTGTACATTAGGTCCACATGAATAGCCTGTTTAAGAAACAATACTAAAAAAATAGCCAGCTAAAAATAACACAGAAACATTTGACTCGTGCAGTGAATTTAGTTCTAAGTGCCTATGTTTTCTTTATGAAAACATATTGCTATTAGACTGACATGTCATGCAGGATCCCTTGGACCTAAAGCATCCTGGGAAAGACTCTAGGCCTTTGAGTAACCCTGTGCTGGAATAGAGGTTAGATGATGGATGGATGTATGGATGGGTGGGTAGAAAGATGTTGGTAGTAACAAGGTTTCCTCGTTTCAGTGTGTTTGGGTCATGCTTTGCCATTTGATTCAGGGAGGTATTGTTCTGATTGGCCTGATTCAATCTTGTCTATCTGTATGTGTGTGAAGGTTGTTAACTGTTAAGTTACAGGGGCCCAGACGTCCTTTGTGCTATGGATTGTCCCCTTCACCAGTAGTGTTCCACACCCCCATGCAGAAGGTATCCGTTGTCAGCCTCAAGTATACACTCACAGGGTCATGTGTGACTCAGTGGGTTAGGTTGTCGTGCTTTTGGTTGGCAGGTAGCTGGATCAAATTCTACTGTCAGCAGAGAGTTTTCATTGTTGGGCTTTTGAGTAAGACCCCTAACCGACAATTGGTCCAGGAACTGATCGACCATGCAATCAGTTGTACAGTGATTTGGATAAATGTGGTTGCTGAATAAAATGTTGGAAGACAATGGGAGGAGGCTTGGGTGTTGCCCCATTCCTAAGTGTGGATGATGCTTGAGGCAAGGTGTTCTCAAGAGCATTCAGTTTGTTCACTGGTTCAGACCTTCAGACAGCTGTGACCATCTCTCTGTGGTAGAAAAGTGAGGGAGAAGCCATAGATAATGGGGTTAGGGAGATGCTGGAGAGTAAGATCTCTGGTTTACAAGGTGTTGCTCATTTTTTGGGGGTGGCGGGACATTTCTATTGTGTTTCTGTGAAGCATGTTTATGGTTTGAAATGATCTGGCTGTTATTCAAAAGGATTGTTCTGGAGTAAATTTACCATAGATCAATGCCCAGACATACCCAATAAAATATTTGCATATTTCAGACAACACTGAAAATGGAATTAATGTAATTTCCATTGTAAATGAAACCTGTTGATTGGACAGGAGCGTAATCGAAAGTGAAAGTGCAATGGTCCACCAACGCTGAAGTCTGGATCCCTCGCGGTCCATGACGAGGCTGGGCTGAGTCACCCAGATTGTGAGCGGTGAGCCTTTAATGGTATTGGCGTAGGAAATAGAGTAGCCTAACTCAAGATACGGATGCAAGGGTTGTTCTGTTTAGTCTTACGGAGAGCACTATCAGGATGATTTTTAGGATGCGCAGAATAGCCAGATGTACCAATTTGAGACCCTTGAGGGAGCCTTGATGCTCAACATCGCGGATTCTTGAATGTGAAGTCTAATAAATTCATGACTTTATTCATCGTCGCAACCTCAACCCTTGAAGATCTCCCAGAGATTGTGGCAATGTCACAGGATGCTGGCGGGAGCTTGGTCACACTGAGGGAAGCTGATCACTGATCTGATGTGTGTGGCCAACCCCAGGAGCATGCCCGTCCGACGGCTGTCTCCAGTGCCACTTTAGTCTGAGTTATGTTTGAAGGAGGTGATTTTTCAGCTCTTGAGCCAAAAACGACTCATCAGTCACAATCTGTCTGGTGACAGTTGGCTGTTTCCTCACAGATGCTCATCAGGCTTATATTTCCAGTGTATCTCTGGGTTTGTTTGTGTTGTGTATCTGGCTATTGTAAATCTGTGGTGCTCAGTCTGCGTGTGGGCTGCATGGTTATTATTTTTCTTTTATCTGTGCTTCATTTCCCAGGCAGGACTCCCACCGAAGGCAGTGGTGGCGATGTGCCATCTCCAGGCACCCCCTTCAAGGAAGTGTGGCAGGTGAAGGTGTGGCCTAAGGGCCTGGGACAGGCCCGGAACTTAGTGGGTGTCTACCGGCTGTGCCTGACAGATAAAACGGTGAGCTTCGTGAAGCTGAACTCAGATGCCGCTGCTGTGGTGCTGCAGCTGATGAACGTGCGCCGATGTGGACACTCTGAGAACTTCTTCTTCGTGGAGGTGGGCCGCTCAGCCGTGACAGGCCCGGGTGAGTTCTGGATGCAGGTGGATGACTCGGTGGTGGCCCAGAACATGCATGAAACACTGCTGGAGGCCATGAAGGCACTCAGTGAGGAGTTTTGCCAACGGACTAAGTCCCAGTCAGTGGGGGCTCTTGCCAGTGGCGGCAACGCCTCTAACCCCATCAGTGTCCCCTCCCGGCGCCACTACCCTAATCCACCACCAAGCCAGGTGGGTTTTACACGGCGGCCTCGCACTGAAACCCCCGGGACAGGAGGGGGCAGCAGCACCAACACTTCACCCACTTCTCGGCACAGTTTCCCCAGAGCACGCACAGCAAGCATTGGGGCTGGGACGGAGGAGGGCGGGGCATCGGCGGGAGGGTTGGGGCCTGGGTACAGCCTGAGCGGCTCATGCTCCACCACCCCGAACATGAGGCTGAAGTCCCGTGCCCCTACTCCGGCCAAAATCCCACTCAACCTGGCCTGTTACTCCTCAAACCCTGTCACATCCCCGGCACCAAGCCTGTCTTCCAGCTCAGGCCATGGGTCCGAATGTGGGATAACTGGGGCAGGGTTAGGAGTAGCAGGGATTTATGCCTATAGCCGCTATGTTCCTCAGGGGGTCTCTGGTTCCCCTAGTGACTATGGCTCATCAGATGAGGGTGGCTGCAGCCCTGGGGAGAATTCCTTGCTCACCCCGGACCTCCCGGGGGCTTCGGCTGGAGGTCTGGGTTTCCACTCCCCATCAGAAGAGGCGTCAAACTACATTGCGATGGGTCAGCGGGTGGTTGGTCCATCGCGCAGGCTGCTGCGGCGCTCCTCCAGCAGGGAATGCGAAGCGGAACGCCGGCTACACAGCAAGAGGGCTTCCCTGCCCCCTTCCGCTCTGGAGCGCCCCTTGGCTGGTGAGGCCGGGGACGAAGTCCGTAAGGCCGAGGACTATGCTGTCATGTCTCGGAGTCACAGCAGGGAGTCCTTCACTTCCTGTAGAGACTCTGCAACAGGTGCTGTCAGCAGTGGAGGGTATCTGGACATAGCAGGGGAGGTAACGGCTAAGGATGAGGGCCAGGGTGGAGTGGGAGGAGGAAGAGCAGGAGGAGAAAGGATAGTGGATAATGGGTATATGACTATGTTGCCGGGGGTCACTTCCCCTCCTGCCTCCCTCTCACTTTCCCTTTCACCTGCGGTCTCAGCCTCAAAGGCCACCGGCAGTGAAGAGTACATGGCTATGACCCCCAACAATAGCGTGTCCCCTCCTCGTCACATCCGACCCTCGGGGTCTGAGGGGTACATGGTGATGTCCCCGAATAGCAGCTGCTCCCCAGATCAGCATGGGATGGGTTTGTTAGGCAGCGGTTGGGGAAGCAGGAGATCAATGGACGGTAGAACAGGAAGTGACTACATGAACATGTCTCCAATCAGCCCCCGCTCTGCCAGCAGCACGCCCCCACAGTACCATGGGCAGCACCTGCAGCAGCCGCCCCCGAAGATGGTCTTTTCCTACTGCTCCCTTCCTCGGTCTTACAAACACACACTATCTACCCCTTTCCAGGATGAGCTTGGGCAAGGTACAAGGCCAGGATGCCGTGGAAATGATGACCTGGAGAGCCGGAGCAAGGGAACGGATCACCCGAGCAGACCGGAACCTTCTACAGGCCCTAAGGAAGGCCACCACCTTTCCCTCTCTTCCTCATCGTACTCCTCCAGCTCCGCCAGCAGCGAAAGTCTTGAAGAGAGGCATGCTCAGCTCGTTGAAGCCATTACGGGAAAAGGAAGACTTGGATCTTTTGGAAACCTTGGTGAGAACTTTAAGGATGGAGCTCTCCAGCAAAGGCGTATGCCACTGGGGCAGAAGCAATGCAACTTGCAGCCAATGAGAGGCCGGCCATCCAGTCTCTTTGTTCATGTCTCCAAAGCCAGTACCCTCCCCCGGGTGCGGGAACACCCTCTCCTTCCTGCAAATCAGAGCCCTGGTGAGTATGTCAGCATTGAGTACAAGGGAAACATGGTGAGGGCACAGGGGGAACTGGCACGTGGACCATTGCATAACACCCCTGGACTCTTCCGGCGACCTGCTGCCTGTCTTGCTGGTTCCTTAACACTCCCCCGTAGTGTGTCTGCTCCCCTGGCCCCACTTGCTGCTTCTGAGTATGTCAATATGGAATTGGGTGCCTCTCCTGCTACTTCGCCTCATTCTCTTATGCCCCTTAGCTTCCGTTCTGGCAAGAGTCCCCCCAGCCAACTTGTTGTTGCCCCAAAGGCTCGCCGTGAACGTCAGGTTGGACCTCGAGAGGGCGAGTTGCCAGATTCTGGCCAGGGGAAAAACGGAGTGCCTGTGGCTATCACACCAGAGATGGCATCATCTTGTGACTACACCGAGATGGGCTTCACCTTTGGTGCTGCTGTGCCATCTGAGTGTGCCAATCCTGGGCCTCCAAAGGCTCCCGTCGGCCAAACATCTTCCATGGAACTGGGGATAGACTACCTGCCAACAGAAGTCAACACTGGCCCAGAGCAAGGTCACAAAACAGTACGGGTGAACTCCCAAGCCCGGCGACGCCACTGCTCTGAGACTTTCCTTGCGCTCTCCTCTACTTCCTCTGCCACTTCTCCTCCTTCACTGTTTACCAAGCATGTCCAAGCAGCAGCTCGGAGGCAAGTGATGGATAGCATACTGTGGGCCAATGCAGCGGCTTCTCCGTATGTCAGCCCCAGGCCTCCCTCACTGCCTGCCGTCCCGCCTTCCATGGAGCAGGGCCTCAACTATATCGACCTGGACCTCATCAGTAAGGAGAGCCATTCTGCACTTGAAGGTTCAACTCCTAACCAGCCTCTTCCAGGCCGCCTCTTCGCCTCGGTCCTGGGTGGTGGACTTGGTGGGTGTGTAGGAGGGGGAAGCAATGCCGGAATAAGCCTCAACACTTACGCCAGCATCGACTTCTACAAGTCTGAGGAGCTTCGGACACACCAGAATGGTGGCAAGGATGGTACAGGTAAGAGTTCCTGGGACATGCAAACAATGCAATCAACACGTTGAATTTAGCATTGGGGGGGGGACTTCTGCTTTAATAATCAATTCAGGATGTAGAAGCTAGTGTTCAAGAGTCAGTCTGGGTACTGTGGCTGGATTGATTCCATTTTTGTTGCTTGTAGTATATTATCAGTTTTTTATTGCTTTTTATGTTCCTCCTCAGGTTTCTGTGTCAAACAGAGAAAAAAGATATTTACGCAACATCATTCTGCCTCAGCTCAAGTGAAACGGGCAACAATTTAGTGCTTTTTATCACTAACTTTATCCAACACAGATAAATGAGTCAAAGGTTGGTGATGATGTTAAGTGGTACCTGAAATTGAGACTCAACTGCAGGAACTGGTGGTGGGTTGTGAGATAATTGAGGTGTAGACTTGTCTCCAGCGGTTGGTGGTTGGTTATGAAGTAGTTGAAGTGTAGAATACACTGCTGGACAAAAAATGAAGCAAACAGAGTCTATCACAGTTTCTATACATTTCCATCTATAAACTTGACTTACCACTCCAGAGAACATGCTGAAACCACTGAGAATCATGGTTACCAAAAAGCACCAAAAGGTTTGAGTATGTTTGCAACATTCTTTGTGGATAGCAATGGTCTCCTTGCACACCCTTTTAATGAAAAACCAGCCTCCTAAAGCCGCCCTGTAATTGTTCTTCGTGAAACTGCCTAATTTTGCACCTTTCTGAATTCCTGTGCTAATTTTGTGAGAGGTTTTTTACGATTCTTCAGAAGTCATTTTCAGCCTCTGTCATCTCGACTTGTTGTCACTTTAGGTTCCAGAACCTGCCTTCCCTGTCACAGATCCTGTCATTTGAAATATGTGACCAATTCTCTGAATTGTAGACAGTGGAATCTGGATACCAGACTTCAAAATTTTCTGAATCAGACATGAATGGACTCAGTACACTGTGAAAGGCTGTAAGACAACAAGGAAAAAGCCGTCCCCTTCTAAATTGTCACCTGGCTACAGACAATGCATACTACATCATCAAACGCTGATGTATTTGTTAGACAAGAAAAGTAATGAAACATGGGATAAATCATGTTTGCTTGGTTTTTTTACCCAGCAGTGTACATGACAGTTCCGGAGAGTAGTTTGTGCCCCTAGAATGCACTGAATTCTGGTTTGGTCCCAAACCCTTTACTGACCCCCTCCCCCCCCCCAAAAAAAAATGATTTGTATGATTTTTCTGGGTAATATAACTCCATCACACAGAATTTTTCAGGCTCATAGAGATTGTTGAGAATTAATCAGTGTGCAAAGGGACATTTAAATCATAGAATTCCAAAGTGTAAAATGCTGGTTTATGATTTTATTTAGATTACAGATGTCCTCCAGTACCCTGGATGCGGATGTTTTAGGAAATAGGGGATGTGCACAAACTGGGAATTTGTGACAGTAAATAGCACACACATGTTAAAGCAGGAATGCGTTACAGTTAACGTACTTAAGTAATGGGCTTTCTTAGCTGGAACGGCAAACGTGAGTCGCACTTTTACACCTTGTCGGTTTGTGCAATTGGATATGTTAACTGAGGCAGCACAGCCCTCTTCTGGGAGCGGCTCTTGCAAACCCAGCACCCAAAGCATTAAGCTACCCGTTAGTGTCTAAATACCTGCAAAGGTGAGTGATTCATGGATTTCTCATGTGGCATTGTGGCGCTATTAGCTACGTTGTTTCTTTCTGTATTTTAGTATATGTGTGTTAAATTATATCCTGTCCATGTTGTCCCCTGTGTTTTCTGGAATTAGTTCCAAACTCCACACAACCACGTACTGGGCAAGCAGGATGGAAAATGGTTTGATGGATGGATGGATGGAAGGAAAAATTAATTATTGGATGGATGGAAAGATGGACATGCTTGATTAGTGCCACCTTTTGGACAGTGTCTGCATTTCAGGTCTGCTTTTTATTTAGAATTATTTATAATCTTACCTCCCACTTGCCCCGCCTCCCTGCAGCATCATAAGGAAAAGCGCGTAAGACCTGGAACGGCATAGCCTCTGAGGAGGAGGTGGGCTCTGCGCTCTGTGTGCCTCGGGGGGGGGGGGGTGGCCCCCACATCTGTTCGCGTGATACCAACACCTGCGGCTTATCGCCGCCGGTAGTAAGTCAACACCAAACAGTCTTTCCGATAAGGTTTTTAATCTAACGCAACATGTACAAAAAAGAAATAGATAGATAATATAGACAGATAATGTAATCAGCATAGGTGAGAGAGCCGGACAGGAGACTGAGAGCCTGAGATCGCCACAGAAACTGGAGTCTAACCCTCAGATTGATCTTGTTTGGTCTAGTGTATTTTGGGCGATAAATTCTATGTGGGTGGCGAAGGAGCCTCTGTCATCGCCTAGCCCCCCCCCGCCCCATCTGACAGCCATGGCTAATTGATTTAGTATCAATGTGCCCCGCATGTATTAAGTGCGTAACGAGCAGGACGGCTCCCCCCCGCCTGCTTGGCCAGACTGGGGCCACAGACGCAAATGCGCGGCTGGTCGATAAACATTGGGTGAGAGGGAGCGGTATTTTTGGACTTTGATTTTGCTCCCTGCCGCTGCCTCCGGCTCCCCCGTTTCCTTGGCGATGGTAATGAGGAGCGCGCCGCACCCCCCTTCGGCGTCGCGGCACTACAGCGACGGGGCAAGAAAGCCGAAGCGCTCAGCCCGCGATGATGATGCTCTTTGAAGGGTGCCGTCCTGATAATAGTAATTCAATATTATCGACTATCTCCGTCTGCCTCGCGGCTCTGCCCCACCCCCCCGGTGTCTGCTTTTGTCAAGGCTGCTTGCGCCCCCCCCCCACTTTAAGCTGAGCTCCTAAGACCTTTAAGGAACTGAAAATGGGGTCATGACAAGGAGGATAGCTTAAAGGTCAGCCGCCCTCTGAACACAGAGACGCCGGCCACTGAGGTGACAGTGACTGGGGGGGCTTGAATGGCATTTTCATGTCTTGAGACCAAGATGGTGCAGATCACTTTTATTAAAATTTTTACTCTGCAGAGTGCCCCAGGGCCATCCATAAGTGGAGAGAAGGGGGGGAGAGACTTTCTGCGCAGCAGACACTAGGGGGCGCCCATGATTGTGAATAATGGTAGCTTTTATTTGGGGGGCTGCATGCCTTTGTGCCCTCCCACCCCCATTTTTGGCACCTTCTCTCCACCCATCTCTCAAATTCCCTCAACACCCCCTCGTATATTTCAGCTTGGCTGACAAGCGACGTGTCAAGATGTTACGAGAACATTTCAGTGGGGACCCCATAACGTTGCATTCGGGTGCTTGGGATGGTGCCGCCATGGGGCCTCTTCAGGATGCTCTCACGAGAGACCCACTTATTACTTTGAAGGCTGGTTTTCTCACCGGGAGCTTGACGTCAATATGTATTGTGGTGTGGGAAACTTGCAGGGCCCTGATAGGCCACTAGGGGACGCTCTTGTGTAACTCGAAGCCTCGCCTCCTGTTTCCCTGGCAGAAACCGTGCCAGTCATTTTCTGTCACCATGGAACTCCCAGTCACAGCTGGCACGATTCAGAGTAGGCCTGTGGTCTTAGCTTCTGGACACAGGACAAGCCTTTTAAGACCTGACCATGCATGCTGAGCTCTTACAAGGAAGAGGGTCACTTTTTTAGCACTATTTAGCATTTTCACACAGATTTACATAAAGAAAATGGACTGGAAGTTAGTTAAAAAAAAATTTCCATACGACTGTGAGCTAACTACCACACTCAGCGTGCGCCTGGAATTATGGCCCTCTGTTTTCAGCACAGCTGGCTCCAGTGTTGCTTGTTAGCTGAATCAGTACAGCAAGGTCTCCCCTTTGGGGTGGAGTGTCCACATTGTGTAGTTAGAATGCCGTTGGTTGTCTAAAAGTCTTTGTTCTTAGGTCTGGGTCTTAGAATCTCGATCAGGCTGCTTTTTGATTGCTGTGCAGTCACCCAAGGTCCTGGTACCGCAGAGTTGGTAACCCTGCGTTAAACCTACGCCTTCCTGCGATCCCTGAGCTGCGGCCAGACCAGCTCCCCATTTCCCAGGATACCCTCCCGTGCCACCCGGCGAGGCCGCTGTCTCCCTGGCTCCTGGTCGCCTGGCTTATCACCATAGTGATTTTTTGGAGAGAACGGCAGATTAGCATCTGCTGCTAATTAGCCGCCACCCGTGAGTGAGTGTGGCTACGTGTCTCTGGACAGGTATGTTTCTGCAGGATTCAGGAAGCAAAATAAGGAGGCAGGCCGCTGGAGAGATGTGGCTTATGGCACAGGGGGTCTGTGCGGCTCTCCTTTCCTCCTGATTTTAGGGGCAGGCATCCGGACCCTCTCTCAGTGGCGCTAGAATCATGTGGTGCGCATGGTCAACGTGGCTTTGAGCCCCAACAACATATCCTCCCCCCCACCCCGTGCCGCCTGGGAGCCCACCGCTGTGCTAGCAGACAGAGCAGTGGTGAAGGTGACTGAGATCAGACGGCTGTTCCTGCCCCCAGCGGCTGGCGCTGGAGAGGAAGGTGGCAGAGGGGGATCGGGCATGAAAAGCAGCCGGTGTGCAGGAGAGCGGCTCCTGCCTTGTGTCATTCGCCCTGCGGCTTAACCTCAGGCCACCGCCGACAATTTTACCGCGTTCCCGCAAGGTGCCGCTAAGGCGTGATTCTTACACATGTCGCACGTCAAAGGCCCCCCCGCAATCGGACACAATCGGGTTTATTTTCCCCCGCGGAGCGCATAATACATTTTAAGGTGCCGGCGTGCCTTTCGGATCACCTCTGTCACGTCACCGTCACACGGCTAACGTTAAGAGCCCGTCACGGAAGCAGCTAATCAGGAAGGTCGGCAGGTTAGAGGAGAACAGCAGAAGGTCAGAGAAGATCCAAGGATATGTATGGTTACCTGGGAGATGAATGAGAGAGAGCGCTCCTCGGCTGATGCATTTAAGCAGATACCTGATAAAAGATGCTGTTGTGAAAGGAAGGGGTTCTCAGGAAGCCATGGGCACCTAAGGCGGCTGCCGGCTGCCAGCTAAGTCATATCTTCAGTTATTCAGAATAAATGTTTCCATGTCAACTCTGCCACTCTCGATACATAAAAGGATATTCTTAGGAGTTTTAAATCAGCTCCCGGTCTGTAAGATTAAGAAAAATACCACAATGACATAAAATATTGTTAATCATTGTTTGAGCCAGAGGGATCACTATTTTGTAAACTTGTGTTATGGTGGATGGGCTCATTTATAAATCAGTGGCAGTGAAGGGTCGCGACCCAGTCCATAGGCAAAGGTCACGGCAGGAAGGGACCCTGCGTCTGTTTCTCTGGCGATGCGTGATCTGGGTGGCGGGCTCAGACGTCGCGACTGCGGTGTGCTCTGCAGGGTGCCTGTCTGGGGGAAGGCGCCCCCTGCTGGGGTATCGGGAGAGCGCTGTCTCGTGGTATTTATAGCGGTGCACTTTGAATCCCTCTTAACAGCCGTTTTGCAGTTCTTGTGTTGGTGTGGCTCAGCTGACACATTTTTCTCAGGTTTTTAGCAGTACTGTGGTGTCACAGCTGGATGGTGTTACTGGAGCGGCTCAGGGCAGCCGGCACCAGCTTCGGCCAGACACAAAGGGTGGGAGGTGGGGGTCAGAGGCAGAGCTCGAGTGTGATTGGATGGGTGTTTACCTGGCCAATAGCAGGCCACATGAAAAGAGGTGGGGCCCAGTGGCATTCACACCCATTGGCCTGCTCTTCACATGCAGAGAGTAAGTAAGTAAGTAAGTAAGGTTTATTTATATAGAGTGCCTTTTACAGACAGCAGTCACAAAGCGTTGAACAATATAAGTATGCTAAAAGGTGCAAACTACCAAATACCGACATCAGCAGACAGAAAAACAACAAGTAAATAAAGGAAGATGGATAAAAAAGTAGAATAAAAACTGGTCATGGGCACAACACAGAAAGTAAACAAAAATATAGCAGACAATATAAAAAGAGAACATACTGTCGATATTTGCGCACGTGTACAAACAAATACACATACATACATACATAGATGTATACCTACACATATGCGTACATACGACACAATACAAATATACAGAAGCATCCTAAAGCATGAGGTAAATACTAACCCTCCTAATCACTCCTGACTTGTAAAGGGGCAGGAAGCTGAGCCACTGTAGCCTGTAGAGCTTCTTGGCCTTGGTCCTTCTTGGCCGTGCCGTTCTCTCCGTTTAGCTCTGTTTAGTGTGTGTTTATTTCCTGGTCAGAAAATAGGGAAAATCACAAAGCACCCCCCCCCCTCGTCACCAAGGTGATACCTGTGGCAGGAGAGAAGGCCCTGACGACAAGGATGGTAACTAAGGCTGGAGCGAGCCGCTTCCTGTCACAGAGTGCCTCCTGGATTTATTTAGCGTGACATACGGTTGCAGGTCCGTTCACGTGCCTTTGTGGGGTTCAAAATCCACACTAACGTAGGACATGGGCAATGGAGCCATCGACCTCCAGAGGGCGCCAGAGAGCACTTTGGGATTGGCACACTCTTCTGCAGCAGGGGACACTAGGGGCCACCCATGGAGCTGTCCTCACCGACATGGCGTTGCTGTCCCATTAACGCTGCCTCCTGTGGTCCCCGTGGGCCACCTGAGCGATGGCATGTGACACCTGACACTGGGGGGAACCGCGACAAGGCCTTAGATAGTAGATGTATAACGTATGGAGTAGAAAGTGCTTGGAAGCCAGAAGCCAGACGCTAGCAGCAGAGCGTGACGGCATGACGAGTGTGAGCAGGACGCCGTTTTCTCCAAGGGCGTTTCCCTGTCATCTGGGATTACTGTGATTTTTTTCCATGTATGATTGGTCATTAAATCTAGTTCAGATTTGGTGTCATTATTATAATGCCTCCAGCTCCTGCTGAGCAGTTACAGCTGCTAGTTTTTCAAATTTGTTTACAGTCCCCCCCCCCCCCTCTTTTTGCAGAATGCTAATAGCAGCACCACCCTGACCACACTGCGACTAGCCCATGACTGGAGCTCCCCGTGCCAATGAAAAACAGTGACACCCTTGAAGATCTCCATTCAGGACCAATGAGGGCAGTCCTGCATTGCTTTTAAAATGCTGTATTATCTTTTGTTAATTTATTTTTAAATCGATTGCAATCGACAAGAAAAAAAAATGTGCCAAAAGACTTTGAAAGTGAGGAATACCAGTGAACTTTATGGATCCCTGATGAACACAGAGGAATCCAAGGAACGGTAAAGAACCCCAAGGATCCCTCAGGAACCCTGCAGAGCCCCGAAAAATGCCAAGGATCCCTCAGGAACCCTGAGGAATCCCAAGGATCCCTAATGAACCCTGCAGAATCCCAAGGATCCCTATGGAACCCAGCAGAACCCTGAGGAATCCCAAGGATCCCTAATGAACCCTGCAGACCCCTGAGGAATCCCAAGGATCCCTGTGGAACCCAACGGAACCCAACAGAATCCCAAGGATCCCTGTGGAACCCAGCAGAACCCTGAGGATTCCTAAGGAACTCAGGAGAGTCCTGAGGACCCCTACTTACCGCTAGAAGATCATAAAATGATATTGACCCTAAATGCCAAGCAGGAACCAGTTAAATTTATTCTAAGCATATTATTAATAATATTAAGAATAACAATACTAATAATTGTAATTAACATGTTATATATTCCAAAACTTATAATGAAATATAGTGATTATATGATTACTGAACACGTGTATCACTTTTTAAAAGTGCCTTTTAATTTGATTGTAGCCATTTTACTAAGATAATCATGAATAGGTCAAACAGAGTAAAAAGTTCATCTGTCCATTTTTTTGTAAGTATCCAGTGGAAGGCAGAGCTAAGTCTCTGTCTGTAGGACTGCAGCGTTTCCAAGTCGCACCGCCAAGCTGGTTGACCAGGTGGCCACCGCGCGATTCCCCTGGCCCCAAACCCCCGCCACCCCCCCTGCGGAATCTGCCAAGGAGGTCTCTGTCCTGCATGGGAATGCACACGTGTAGCCGGGAATCGCGTGTGCATGGACACAGGCAGCGCATGTGCCACCGGCTCTCTGGGCGTATTCGTACTTACACACTCGGCCCTGACACCAGGCTTATCATTGACTGACGCCCATGAGCACCCCCTGGAGGTGACGCTGTGTGAGGCGGCCTTCCTGGGAGCAGCAGCAGAATAGAGCGGGTGTGTCCAGTGAACAGGGTATGGCCCCATGCGTGTCCCTGCATCCGCCATGCGCTGGGCACCAGGGTCACTTACATTTTGCAGCAAACTTGAGATGCACCTGTGGTGTCACCTTTTGGCTGTAATGCCCACATATGTCACTCTTCCTTTCTTCCTCCTCTTACGCTCCATCTTCATCATCCTTTCCACTGAATTTTGGTGTCCTTCCCCTTCTTCCTTTTCCACTTCCGCTTTCTCTTTTCACTTTCAGTCCCTCGCTACATCCTCTCCCTTTTCATCTTCTGCTTTTCTTCTTTCTCCTCTCCCTTTTTCTTTCCCATTTCTCCTACCCGCTTCCTTCCCCACTCCCGTTTCTCCTTCCTCTTCCCTCCCCACTCCCGTTTCTCCTTCCGCTTCCTTCCCCACTCCTGTTTCTCCTTCCGCTTCCTTCCCCACTCCCGTTTCTCCTTCCGCTTCCTTCCCCTCTCCCATTTCTCCTTCCTCTTCCCTCCCCACTCACGTTTCTCCTTCCGCTTCCTTCCCCATTCCTGTTTCTCCTTCCGCTTCCCTCCCCACTCCCGTTTCTCCTTCCTATTCCCTCCCTAATCCCGTTTCTCCTTCCTCTTCCTTCCCCTCTCCCATTTCTCCTTCCTCTTCCTTCCCCACTCACGTTTCTCCTTCCGCTTCCTTCCCCATTCCTGTTTCTCCTTCCTCTTCCCTCCCCATTCCTGTTTCTCCTTCCTATTCCCTCCCCTCTCCCATTTCTCCTTCCTCTTCCCTCCCCACTCCCGTTTCTCCTTCCTATTCCCTCCCCAATCCCGTTTCTCCTTCCTCTTCCTTCCCCTCTCCCGTTTCTCCTTCCGCTTCCTTCCCCACTCCCGTTTCTCCTTCCAACACCAATCCCCAGAAACACTGAAGTGCCTGCAGTCCTTCACCTGGGTTCAGAGACAATGCCCTGCCCCCTGACCCCACCCCCAAAATCCTGGCCCCACCCACCCACACATGTACAACCAGCCAATACTGATATAACGTCACTGTTCCAAACGATCTGGCTTTTATTGCGCAAAAGATGATGTCATGTGACATCACACCACATTGCTCCCTCTGCACCAAACCCTCCCCTACGCCCCCGGGTTTTCTTTCTGACCCCTCCGATCGGCGTGTGCGTGAGCTTACGCCTGTGACGGACTTTAACGTGAAGCTACCTACGCTCTGGCGGAGTGCACGGCGTCGTGATTTTGTACCATACTTCTGTTTGCTCTAACTCTAGTGCCCATGCATTCCTGCTTCTCTATATCTGCACCAGCTGCAAATCGTTGTGGTTAATCCACCAGAAACTGGACTTCTGCTTTATAACCACGGACTGGGACGCTTATGCTGTTTTTACTGG
This sequence comes from Petrocephalus zakoni, assembly GCA_026774425.1. Classification (NCBI taxonomy): domain Eukaryota; kingdom Metazoa; phylum Chordata; class Actinopteri; order Osteoglossiformes; family Mormyridae; genus Petrocephalus; species Petrocephalus zakoni. Next base: position 3,789,086 of record JAODKN010000064.1, read on the forward strand.
GCCTCGGCTGCCGGTCGGCGGCGGGGGCCGTATGTAATCCCTTTGCATGCGGATCATTACACACGCAAACGAAAAGGCTGATTTCACGTTTGCACGCCGTCTGTCCTGCCATGGGACTCGCCACAGTGGACTCATCTGCTTTAACGCTGTAGATTTTTGCCTTGACTTTTTGCAAGTTTTGTTAAAAAAACAAACAAACAAAAAAGATTACCTTAACCAAGTCTGCATCTGGATTTCAGTCCCTGAAATATGTTGAAGGTTTTTACATTTCTTTATAAAAGGGTAATTTCTGCTTTTTCATTCAAGTTTACAGGTTTATGATTTTTACATAATAGATATTTTATATCATCGTTTCCGTTTTATTTACGACTGATTTATACTGAAAATATTGAGGAAACTGAGGAAGTAAAGATTTTGGGAATGTTTGCATGTACGTCTGGCTATATTCTGTCTGTCTGTTAATCTCCCCATGAATTCTACTGCCTTAACAGCTGCTGATAACGAATTCTTTATATGACGAGAGGATTTTGAGAACAAGGCAGTTTGGCAGAAGGAGTTTAACTTCGAAAAACCTAAATGTTTCTAAAGGTTTAGACCAGTGTTTGTCAATCCGGACCTTGGGTACCGGGAGCTGGGAGGGAGCAAAAATGTGAACCTTCTGTGCATCCCCAAGGACTGGGTTGAGATACACTGGTTCAGACCAAGTTAAACCCAGGAGGCCAAGCTTCAGCTTTTTTTTAACTCCTTTAACGGGGGAAGAACCTATGGGGGGAGTGTTACTGCAGAGCTCAGTATATTTGGAATGACTTTGGCGATGAAGCCTGTATTATGTTAATAAGATAATGACGCTTTGTGGGATGGAAGGAGCAGCACGCCGTTTATGTAGGATTTCTGCATTTTTTTCTGTACATTGGGGAGTAGAATTTGAAAGACGCGGGGATACAGGGTTAATTAAATGACTGTGTGTGTCTTTTTTTTCCCCTCCTTAATGGCAAACTTGCAAAATGGCAGACCATAGCGATTCTTGCCTGTGATGTAGCCAATGTCATTTTGTTGCTTGAACAACAAAAAAAAAATGCTAAAGAAAACAACTGTCTGTCATTATTTTGGAATTGCGATCGGGTTGCATGCTCCAGGCTGGCATGATTCCAACAGATGGGACACGCACACGGGCGCCTGTGTATTTGTGTGTCATGTATACGTAACATTGTGGGGACCAAATTATCCCCACGATGTGATAAAAACCTGTTATACTTTGACCCTGTGGGGAAACTCAATTTTATATAAATCTAATAATGCAATCAAAAAACTAAACATGCCAAAAGTCTTGTATTTTGTTTGGTTATTTATAGTTTATTGATGCTTTATGGTTGCCATAGGTGGGATTAGGATTATGCTTATTGACAGGAATGGAAGGTCCCCACAATGATAAGCATACAGATGTGTGTATACACAATAACAATGAGTTTGCATGACAAGGTAATTCCTATGCCAGATTTTCTCATGCTGAAATTCCCTTCATGTCTCCTGCTTCTGTCACACTAATCCGCTTCTGCGTCCAAAGTGTGTCTTGCCTGTCCTTGTCTGATATGCGAGCCGGTCTGAAATTCAGCTGCCCACTGCTGGGCCAGGATGGGTCAGTTGGTGAAGTAATATTTGCCTTCCTGCCACATTTGTCGTGGTTACTCTGAGGAAATAGCCTTACACAATACAAACAGAAGTGTGGGTTAAAGTCTGTGTGGTACCGAGACAAAGCGGCTGGCTAATATGGCGCCCAGGGTGGCCGGCAGCCAGCTAACATGGCACCCGGCTAACATAGCGCCTAGTGGGGGCCGGCTAACACGGTGCCCAAGGGGGCCAGCTAACACAGCACCCGGCTAACACAGCGCCTAGAGGGGGCTGGCTAACACGGTGACCAGGGCGGCTGGCTAACATGGCACCTGGCTAACACGGCGCCCAGTTATCATAGCACCAGGCTATCACGCCGCCCAGGGCGGCTGCCTAGGTCACTTATTGGGTCAACCTGCCTCGACAAACAGATTGACAACGCTACTGTTTTTTTTTTTTTGTTTTTGAGACACAAAAAAAATTCTGAGACCCAAACATGCACCCCAGATGTGTGCTTTAGTCTGTAGTGATTCAGTAGTGTTCTGTAATGATACAGAAGCTCTGGACCAGGCCTTTCGCGGCCGTGCAGATGAGGAGACCGCAGGCCAGCAGCTGGCGTGAAGTGTGCAGTGTGACTGCGGACTTCGGGTGACATGAGAGCTGTGCGAGAGACCGATTTCACAGCTGCAAACTTCCGATAAGTGATCTGAAGGCTTTTAACTTCCCGTTTTACCATACACACTCAAACAAACAAACAAACAAACAAACAAACAAACACACTGGCATTTTGATGTGGCAAACTGCCAACCCCATAGGGAAAGGGAATTCTTCTTTCTTTGAGATGCTGATTTATGTGTCCCTAGGATTTGATCTTTTTAATATGTTTAGATGTGGAAAAGCTGAAGGGTGAATTACATTGACGCTGTACTTACTTTTACTTATAACAAAAATGTGTCATATAGTGAGTAACAATTCTTCTTTCAGAGCCTGGATTATTGATATTTATTTTAACGTGGCCCTTCAAAAAATATGACAGCTAATGGGAACAGTTCAAAACATACTTCTTAGTCCAACAGAAATTCAGTTAATCTGAAAATAAACAGAAATATAATGATATAGGTTAACTCTTAACCTAATATCTCCGTAAGGCGGGCTCATCGATTCCAGCTTTCCACCACTAACTTCCCCTTAAGGCGACAGCTTGCATTTATGACTGTGCGCTGCTGAAAACAGGCTCTGTGGACAGCTGGTACCACACAACTCCTACCATTAAACATGACGGTCGATTGTTACAGAATTATGCCTTAAGATAGGTGACCTCCTACCGGGGTGTCAGTAGTGCCTGTGTGAGCATCGTCTGCTACGTCTTTCTGCTGAGCACAGAGCTTCTGGAAACCAGCAAAGCATTCATTAAGCCGACGTGTTGATCCAAACTGATGTGCAGTTGAGAAGGCATGACCAGACGCTCACTACATCAGTTGCAGGCTAAGGGCCCAATGGTGACATTGCTCTGCCAATTCTGAGCTTCACACCTGTGGTCTTCCGGTGACACGCACCGTGTCCTAATGCATGCACCCCTCACAAAACACCATTCATAATGCCTGGACTGTGAGACGTTTTGCAACTAAAGAAACATAATTTAATCAGGAAGCCATCTGTAATTGTGAAAATGGTTTTTAAGGCTTTCCCATAAATTGGGTTTTGTGTTTCTCCTGATTTTTTTCCCTGTATTTTTCCCTAACTTATTGTGCTAATTTTATGTTTCCTGTTTGTCCCCAAACACACCTCCTCTCCTCTGCACTAGCCTCAGTACAGTACTGCTGCAGCTCACCGTCTCCCACATGCGAAGACCGCAGACACCGCTTGCTTTACAGAACATTCCGGTATGCAAAGATTTGCATTAGACACAGAGAATTACTTCATTTGCATAAATTTTATGAAAATCTGAATAATTATGAAAATTATCCACGGCTGTGTTTCGGTGAAACATTCATCGCCATGGCCGAAATCATTAATGCACCAAAAACAATACTGTGGTTTGTCCGCCTGTTCTCTAGCCAAATTATGCTATTATTAAGAAAGGGTTTTGAGATTTAATAATGAGAACCACCTTGCCTTTGGAAGATGGAGAAGATGGAGGAAGTGCATTCATATGTTTCCTGTTTACATGTTAAGGCTATGCGGTGGAGCCTGTCGTGACTGACTGGATGGTGCGCTCCTTACAGACATTAGGACATTAGTCTCTTCAGCCGTCTGTGAGGAGAGTAACTCCCCCAGCAGCCTTTGGCCCCACCCCCAGCCGTTAGAGCGGCCTGACCAATCATGTCCCTGAAGACTATTAATAACGTGTTTGTGTTCACCGAAGCCCGCGGATGCTTGGATCTTGGATTGTCGCCGGCGTGATGGCTAGAGACAGCGCTCTGACGGAAAACAGAAACACTTCACCTTATATTTTAAAACCGTCTCCCAAAATCAAAGTCATTTTACCGTCGTTTCACACACATGAAGCCAAAACGCTCTTTTGTGGGTTGTCAGCCAAATGGAGAGAAGAACGGATGAACAGAACAGGGGGTGCTGTTTCAGATATTTGAAGCAGTGTTGTGTTGGGGCCCCAACTCATACCAATCCAACTGAATTCCTAATTTTTTTTGCAGGGGCCCTTGGAATCATCCTGCTTTCTGTGCATTATGGCCCCTCCTGAGTAAAAGTAAATAACAGGTTCATGGTGGTGCAGATAGACGTTATATACAGTGCTCACAGAAAGTCTCTGGACACTTGCTTAATTCAGTACAAAAATTGTAAATTTAATTGGTTTTATAACAAAAAATCATCACTTTATGCATATGTTTACAAAAAATATATACCACGTTAGAAACAAACAGTAGCTTAAAGTAAAAAATTTATTTCAAGCAGCAACACAAACGGAAACTCCAATTATGGTTCTAAAAGAGCTGTTCTGAGTTTAAAAGTTCATTGTGAAGTGGTCTCATTGGGGCATTTTAATTAGTAACACTTTTTCAATAACATAAAACACCAAACATTTGGGTTTAGTATCCCTTTGGGAGTCAGCGAGTACAACAACAAGCAGTTAACAGCAAAAATTAAAGCTGTCGTCTGAAATGGGTCGTATCTGACCCGCGAGTTGGCAACCAGCTAAAAGTGCCACAGTGGTGCCCACCGTAGGCCATCAAACACCCCCCCCCCCATTATAATACCGTATTGGCCCGAATATAAGACGACCTGAATATAAGACGACCCCCCCCTTTTCCAAGTTCATTTTTGGGAAAAAGTTTTTTGAAGACCAGATTTCGTCTTATATAGAAACCTTATTTGATAATGTTGTTTACAATTTGTTGGAACAAAAAAAAAACATTTCATAAAGTTCAATATGTCAATGCATAT
>JAODKN010000065.1:34694-51723 GCA_026774425.1 Petrocephalus zakoni
AGATAGAGGATGGCATCCTCCACTCCCACATTCTCCTGGTAAGCAAACTGTAGGGGGTCAAGCGCATGGCGAACCTGAGGTCTTAGGAGGAGGTGAAGCAGCAGCCGCTCAAGGGTCTTCATTACGTGTGAGGTAAGGGCAACAGGCCATTGTCATTGAGTTCTTTAGGGTGTGGTTTCTTGGGAACCGGCACCAGGTATGATGTTTTCCATAGTGTAGGCACCCTCCCCAGCCTGGTGACAGACGATACTCAGACGATAATCCTACCATAGGATCCATCCAGCAGGTAATTATCATTAATATGTTGTCAAGTATTTCTCTATTATAGGTTGGGGCAGGGCCTAATTTTAAGTACCGCAGCACTTAGTACAGTACAACTACTATGTTGCTTACAGCGCCAGCTACACAAATAAGTAATAAATAGATCTCTAATAAAAATCCCAATGACAACGAAATAGTCTTGAGTATGGTATCCATCCCGCCAAACTACTTAGCTAGCTGTATATCTTTGTATATCGACCAGTCCATATCCATGGCTGCGTCTTTTTCTTTCTTTTAAGGTCCAAAGCCTATTTTCTTCTGGGCCCGGATGTTCAAATGGGTAACAAATGCAAATCCATGCTTTGGTTACCGACTTATAAAATCAATGCCATATTTTGTCATTCCCAGTTCAGCTGTCATACTATGTCATAATTGTTACAACTGTCATAATATGCAGAAAACACACTTTACTGTGAAAATATGAGTTTTGTCAGATTAATGGGGAAATACACTCAGGGTCCACACCCATTTGCTACCTTTGTAACAGGAACATTTATCAAGATTTTATCTACGACAGCCTTGAAAAATCCTAAAACTACTATCAGTGTCATGCACTTTCAGTAATGTAAAGATGAAACTGGCAAAAGATTTTCAGTTAAAAGCTACTAATTTCAGTCAGAGGGTGATCAGAGATGTGTATGTTCAAAGGCAGTACAAACCAGGGGTGTGAGATGGAGCTGGCAATGGAGGAGACTGAATTTGCCCCAACAGTGGTGAGGGGACGGGACGATGGAGATCGTGACATTGCAATGGGCACATATACGACAGTCATGTTGTGTGAAGATGTGATGTAAGAAACACGGTAAAATACTTTTAAGTAAAAGTTTTCATCAGTTAAAATGAGACTGACACTGTTTAGGTTACAGTTTCACAACTAAACATAACTAAAACAATAACTGATCCAAATGATGATTTTGTCTGAAACAGGCTTACAGTCTTTGTTGGATATATAAGCTTGCTTTCTCTTCACACTCTTCATGAATAGCGAATTGGCTTCTATAATGCGTGGATTTATAATAAGACAAATGAAAGAAACGAGCAAAGTCTTATTTATATATATATATATTTATTTATTTGTTTGTTTGTTTACATGTTTGTCTATTGGGTAGGATGGAATGCGGTGGGGGTCTGAGGGAACGCCGAGAGTCACTTGGCACTTTTGTTCTCCATGCTGAAAGAGGAGAAATCATTCAGGAAGAACACAAACCTATAAAGGACACCTGTGTGACATGGATATGGAAGGACCACACCATATGAAGAAATAAACTACAGGGAGGGAGGCTCTGCATATATATCAATATATCAATATGTGACTTTCTTATCGGACACAGGGACGGACTGATCGCAGAGCCTATACTGAGGGAGCAGGGCGACCAGACAGATCTGGGGCAGGCAGGGTCAGTGTCTGGGAAAGCAGGGAGCCATGACCAGGAATGGAGTCGGGATCTGAGATCACGGGCGGGGACCACACAGCACAGGGTTCTGTAGCCGGGGGGGGTCCATCCAGGGGGCGCAGACGGGGCACACACAGGAGTTACGAGGAGGAAGACCGAGGAGAGGAAGTGCAGGTGGGGAGCGATGATGGGCTGGTGGGAAGATCAGGCAGGGCAAGCAGGGTGGAACGGGGCCGTACAAAAGACAGGGTTCAGAGCACTCAGTACATTTCAAATGCATGCAACAATACCTCACACTGAACTGGCGTTAGTGCACGCCTAAAATCCAGCGTGGCAGATGGGTATTCCAGAGAGACAGCTGTATCTACTTGTTTGCACGAGGGCAGGACGGCGCGACAAACAGGCACAGAAAGGCAAAAACAAAGATAAGTATAATTTTGCATTCACCAGCAGTACTATAAATTTGTAATCACTAGCAGCACTTCTGCAATGATAGGACCCAAATGTAAGCAGTAACTTTATGGTTAGTGCTACAACGAAGCCAACAGCTTAAGATCCATATGCATTGATGGAAAGCAATAGAGGGATTTCGCTTGATTTATAAACGGTTTACAAGCGCCTGGGGTGAAGGTACCTCATCAAGTACTGCCGACAGTTTTCATAAAAGTAAAAGTGAAACCAAGGAACCGCTGGAGCTCCTTGGTGGAGTGAGGCTGAAGCCACTCCCTAACCGCTCTAACCTTCTCCTGGAGCCACTGGAGGACCTGGCACACGTGGTCGACATTCGCCTCGGGAGTGGGAGTATATCAGTATGTCGTCAATTACGACGGTTCAAAATGTCCCTGAAGGTGTTACACATAAAGCAACATTCAAACTGACCCGTGCTAGTGAGTCTTCCACTCATTGTCGGATCGGATGTGGATCAGGCTGTAGGCGCTGCGAACATCTAGCCGGGTAAGGTTGCGGGCTTCACGCTGTTGTTCCAGTGCTGAAGGGAGCAGAGGTAGGGGCTCCCTCTGTTTCTGCGTGATGGCGTTAAAGGCCCTGAAATCGATACAAGGTCGGAGCCCCCGTCCTTTTTCTTGACAAAGAAGAAGCTGGACAAGACGGGAGAGGTGGAGGGTCAAATTATGCCCTGGGCAAGAGCCTTCCGGATCTAGATCCTCATCGCCTCTTCTTCTGGTCTAGAGAGAGCGTAGAGCCATACCTTGGCCAGGTGGCTCCCTCCTTCAGCTAAATAGCACAGTCTGATTCGGCAGAACAAAATCCTGATAGTGGATTTCCCTTAGCTGAACACCTCCGCGAAGTCCTGGTACTCCTTCGGGACCTGTGCACTTCCTTCCGGCTCTGGGCTCTCAACTGTGGACAACCGGCAGGAAACAGACAGACACTAGGACATACAGGACGTAGACCAAGCGCATGGCTCCCCCGTCCTCCAGTCGATGCGGGGGTTGTGGAGTTGAAGCCAGGGGTGCCCAAGAATGACACCATCTCAGACCGCCAGGAGCACTAGAAACTGCATTGTTTCCCATGGTAGAACCCCCACCTGTATCTGGATCGGGAGGGTCTGGTGCGTCAACTGGCCTCCAGAAAGAGGAACCCCATCTACTCCCTGGACCGATAGAAGGGCAGACAAAGGCTCCAGCAGAATCGCATGCCGATGGAGTAATCCCCCATCTATGAAGCTCCCCGCCGCCCCAGAATGCCCCAGGGCATTAAGCCATAGCCCTCCCTCTGGCCAGGACGGAGTCACGGGAACGCTAAGCTGCTTGGATGAGATGGAGAGAGGACGTAGCACATCCTCCTGAGACATCACCAGGCAAAGGGGGCAGCCACGTACAAGATGGCTGGATCCTCCGCAGTACATGCAGAGTCCCGCCCTCTGTCGGCGTTGACGTTCTACCGGGTCTAGCGGGGCCCGACCGACCTGCATCGGTTCGGTGTCTGCAGATTGAGGCGCGGATAAAGTGTGTGATGTCTCCAGCTGGTGGCGGTTCCGCCGTTGATCGCACACAAGATTATGCAGAGCGATCAACAGCCGGACGAAATCCTTAAACGTGTGCGCCTCTCCTCTGCAAGTCGGGGTGAAGGGCCTGACGATAAAGGACCTGCAGACAAGACGACGGCTAATCCAGCCTGGCAGTGAGGGTGCGGAACTCTAGAGCGAAGTCGGGTGCTGGGCAGTTACCCTGCCACAGGTCGAGGAGGCGATCTCCCAAGCTGTGCCCCACCGCAGGGTGATCAAATACGGCGGCGAAGGCTGCCTTGAAAGTGTCTGCAGAGTTCAGGACATCGCTCTTCTCGGTCTACAGGAGATCACGAAGTGCACCCTGCTCTGGTCGTCCAGGAACATGTCCGGGTGGTGGTTGATATATAGACCGAACTGCATCAGGAAGGCGTGGCACTGGTCCTGGTTCCCGTAAAAGCGCTTGGGAGCCATGATCGGCACTCTGGATGCCGCCCGCGGTGGAGACAGCGGGAGGGGAGTGGCTGCTGTGGCGCGTTGTTGCAGACACTCAACCAGCTGACCCAGCTGGTCTATCTGATGGAATGCGTCCTTGGAAGGTCCACATGGGAGGAGAGCCCTCTGCCTCTTACCGAAGGTCATTCAGCCACTGATAATTTCGGGGCTCTTCTTCATAGAGGGTATCTGCAGGTATCAGTACATTTTTTCAATGTCTTTTAGTGCAATTTTTAATACCTCTGCGTTACTTAAAGCTCTAATTAATCACCTAGACCAGCATTTCTCAAACTTCTTTGTCCAGGAGCCCAGTAATGTCAAGCTTTGGGGCTGCAAGGCCCTGCATAGGCCTACGCCCCCAACGACAACCCATCTGTGACAGCCCCGCCCCAATTTAAACCTCGGACATCTATGCATACATGGCATTACACTTTATGGCAGATTTTACGACACTGCAATCTCCACCAGCTCATAACTGGATATTCAGCCAGATACTCCGATTTTGGATTCTTTGTGTTCCCTGTCTGTCTAATACAAGTTATGCAAAGCGTACGTGTCTGAGTGTGTTTATGGGTCTCGTTAGGTACCCCAGTTACTGTTGGGTGACTGTATATGTTACTGACAGTGGCTGCTATTATGCTGCAGCAAAGTGAGCAGATTATGCAAATAGGACAAATAACTATGGAAATTATGTTATTTTTTCTTTTTTGCTGATCCCACTGATTAGAAGTGATATAAATATGCTGAAACAAACATAAAATACACCAGACTTCAGATTTCAGTTCCAAGTGAATCAAAGTTATAGGTATAGCAAAATAACATGTCACTGATTAGCAGCAATTTACAATGATGGAAATATAAACTAATATTTAAGATCTGTGATATTTAGGTAATAGTGTTGATCCATCCATCCAACCATTTTCTGTAACGTTCCTGTTCAGGGTCGCGGGGGGTCCAGAGCCAGTCCCGATCACATACATCATCCTATCCAACGATCTGTGCTACTTTAGGAAAAATCGTAACCGTTAGCTGATGTGACTGTTTGTGTCACCGTACGACGGTCAAATTATGCTTCCTTTAGGTGTGTGCTGAATAATAATTGAAATGCTGAACAGTTGCTTAAAGGTTTGATGAAGGCGACTATTCAAATTGCTTGTTAGAATGTAAATATGTATGACTTAAATTATAAAAAACTGAATAAAAACATCGCCAGAGGCGAGCATATCACGTGACATCTCAGTACTTGGTTCAGCTGCACTTCTCAGCAAGGCTGCTCGTGTACAAGAACACAATGAGTTAACCTTTTATAACTGCCATTATTAATGTCTCACTTCATTTCATCATAAATTTAATCTACAATTACTTTAGACAACGGTTAGGAAGCATATGCTCAAATCCAATAATAAAAGAAATTATACAGCAATCCCAATTCAATCGGCCTCACTGTTTGAAAGCCATTTACATGGCGGGCTTCTGTTGTACAGCTTTCCAATGCTGAGCTTACTGAGCAGGATGGCGGGACCCTAATTTACATTACAGTTGCCAATGCAAGTATAAAGCCGTTTCAGCAGATGTTCCGAGATGTACAGTCTTCGTTAAATCTGAAGTGCTGTGCGCGAGTCTTGGGACTTCATTTTGCTTTAAGTTCGAGAGTTTTCCCCTTGAAATGGGAAATTATCCTCCTCTGTTAAAAAAAAATCTAAAACCGCATGTTGACTGCATAAAAAATACGTCAACTTCTGTTTGTAATATGTCCTTCGTTTATCGCGTTTTAATCTGTTCCAGACTCTACCACGAAAAGTGAATTTCTGCAAAGTAGGATTCTTTATTTATAAATGAGTGTTTTCGTAATTAGAGCATAGAAAACCTGTTTACAACCTTCTAAATACGGTTTTTAACATTATAGCCCTCTAGACATGAAACAACTCCATTACACTAACCATTACACTCATATTACCCAATATATTAGACAAAATAAGAAATATATGTGTACATTTACAAATATATGTGTACATTTAATTACACACAAATGTACATGAGTGAAGCCACAAAATTCGAAGCGCGAAGTGGCGAGGGTTGACTAATGCATTATTAAATATGCAGCACTGCCTGTATATTTTTGTGATTTTGCTCCACCCTCGTCCAGTGCGAGCGAGCACAGCGTTATGGTACCATTGTTAGATAATGTAGCACTGACAGAGAAAGCGAGGACAGCCTTATGGTAGCATTCTTCGGTAAGGTAGCACTGCCCGATAATTGTCGGTTCGCGCTATGGTAGCATGTTTCCAGTGGGCAGCACGTCTCATGAGAACAAGTTTGCTGTAAATGTAAACAACATGGTTTACCATAAAATGGCAGTGCCAGAACATATTCGGTGCAGGTATGCTTGATAATGCTGCGTATGCGTACACATGCGAGGCATAAATTAAGAAAGTGAGATGGATCGAGTAATAAATTCATGCTATCAAACTTTATGTCTTTTGTGGAAATTTTTTTTGAAACTATAATGGACAAATAATGCCTCGAAATATCACTTAAGAATTTTTAATGCTTTTCAATGGCCGTAATTTTCATGAAACTTATCACTTTTCAATGCTTTTTAATGACCCGCGGATACCCTGTCATATCATGTATGGCAGCTATTGGTAGGGATGGCTGATATTCAGTTTTCAAACTCGATAAAAATCTTTTGATATCATATATCGTGATATATATTATCGTTTACAGTACTGTGCTGCATGGCAGACCTACAAAAGGGGCCAATGATGAGAATCAGGCTCTTTTATTAAGCCCTTAATATCCACTCAAGCACTGAGCAAGTACCGAACCCATTGCAACAGCGGAAATGCAAGGAAGTCAGATGCTGGACTGTCGGGTACACACGGTGAGGGGATTTATACAAAGCTAGGGACATATGAGGATCAGACAGGGTTCAAACATGACACAAGTAACATACCACAATCAAGAAATACAACTATTTACAACAACGACAGAACGAGGGGCTTTGTACACATCACCTGCAAGCATGCTGGGATATGATAATCCCCCTGGCGTTAAATTATTTTAAAAAAACGTTACTCATTAACAAAAACTGTAAAAAAAGACTTTTGAGCTTCGGAGGGTACAAACATAGGTGTTGGCTACACACTAGTGAATGAGACAATCAGAAATTTCATGCGGTTTGATTACTGAAGTGTCAGAACTTTGGAGTGACACTATTTGTTACATGGAGTCACCTGGGACTCCAGAGAGACTATGTTACAAAACAAGCCGGTGAATGAATCAAGTAACAATACAATAAAGGTAAAATACAAAGTAATTAAATACAGTTAAAAAATTCGATGAAATATACTTTACAAGTATATATACACATGTATACAAGTAAAATGCACGAAAATAAGATTGTCATTCCTAATCAGGATGGCATGCCAAGGCAAAATATGGACATCACGCGCTTTACACTTCCAAGGGGTTTTCGTTTAGTTTCCCCCATGCTTTCTGCAATCTGTGCAGGTCTTGCGCCCAGCGGTAGCCTTCATCCTGCTGCTCGGTGCCAAGCTCCCCCCCCAGAACTGGCACATGAGCACCGCTGGACTCCACCGTGTCACTCCACACAGCTGTGCAGTGAGTTCCTCCATGAATGCTTTGTGGGTCATACTATCACGAGTTCTTTGTGAAGAATGTAAGCATTGGTCGCAGCAATGTCCAAGAAATGAAGAAAGAGTTTGCTGTACCATTTCATAGTCTTGTGCTGTGTCTTGTGATACTGGAGGACCTGGTCTGACAAATCCACACCCCCTATGTGCTTGTTGTAGTCCATCACTGGTCAGGAGTATGGAAAGGACACCCTGTTTGGATTTCACTTTTCTTTGTATCGTTTCCCTGGTGTAAGCTGTATGGATGGTGGTGAAACAGATAGACACCTCGCATGTGTCCTTCCACTTCACAAAGAGGTCTGTCCCTTATCCAGCGATGCATGTACACATGGTAGCCAGACCCCCAAAACCTTTTGCCTATCAGTGACATGACAGAGTCATAAGAGTCCCTGGCTGGTGGGGAAGTTGTTCTTTCCTGTGTATCCTGAAAAGTCCACAGTGTACCCATTGCTCTAGTCTGCCAGCATGAATAACTGGAAACCCCACTTTGGTGGTTTGCTCTCATATACTGTCATGCCATTATATCCTTTGTAAGGCACCATCCGTTCATCCACAGCAAGATTCTGGCAAGGATGATAGAATGCCTTGTAGGCATTCTGAATGGTGTACATGAGGGGCTTGATCAGGAATAATCTGTCGTGGTCCAAGGTTCCCCTCTTGGCATAATTCATTCTGTCCTCTTCTGGGTCACTCATATGTACATTCCACGATATTGTCTGATTCCAGTCCCTCGATATAAGCTGTGATAGGAACAGGATGGAAAACAATACAAAATTTGATTAAAAAAAAACTAATGCAATATTACAAGATAAGTCAGCAAATAATAAATAAATAAATATTATAGTAAATAATGAGTAACGTTACCTGTGAAGGGAAAATGACAGAGAAGATAGCAGGTTACTGGCAGAAAAACACTATGTGATCCAGCTTGATTATGACCATGTAGAATATCAGTCCGATATATCTGTAGAATTCAGCAACTCCAGCATCTACCCATCTGTACCTTGCACCACTGGCTATGTTCCTAGCAGCTTGTTCTGGCAGAGGGTTTCCACAGCATACTCTGAAAATAACAGATTGAAGAGGCTTGCAGGTGTGTGATTGTCCCCCATCCTCAGCTGTACACCAGGCTCCCTTGCCGGAAGAAACCGCAGTGTTGGTGGAGCCGTATCACCATCACTGTCTACCTAACACGATGATGGTTTCTGATTGGGTCCGAGCCGTGCTTTTTCAGTGTGGGTGTAACGTGTTTGGCGGTTATCGATTCAAAGCGAAAGTTTTGGGCGATATTTCAATAGTATCGTGGCGATGTTGGCAGCCTTAACTAATGCTGTCGACTTTCGCTTTGTAGCGCCGAAGGGATCATATCCCAGCATGCTTGCGGGCGATCTATACATTCTGTAGTAGTTGTTGTAATTAGCTGCATTTCCTGATTCTGCCGTGTACGTTACCCATGTCATATGTGAACGGGGATGGTGGTGGCTGAGTGGCATGAGGCTCTGGTTATGAACCAATAGGGTGCCGGTTCAAATCCCGTCTGCCACTAGTGGGTCTGTGAGCAAGACCCATAACCCGAAGTAGCTCCAGGCAGATTGTAGTTCCCTGTGATTGGGTAATGTAAGTCACTCTGGATAAGGGTGTCAGCAATGTAAATGTGAACCATGTCTGATCCACATCCATCCCTAGGTTTGGATAAATCTGACTTCCTTGCATTTCCTCTGTTGTAATTGGTTCGGGGTCTGTTCAGTCCCTCAGTAGAGCTTGTCGAATACTTTATAAAAGAGTCACGCAACTATGTTTCCTCATCGTTCACTTCCCTTGTCTGTGTGCCCAGTGCCACAGTAATGTAGCATACCGTTTATGACTGGGTTTTTCTCCTGTCCAGTCTGCATCTGACTTGCTGTAGATTTTCCTTTTGCACTGATTTGGTGCTTCCCATGGCCAGTCTAGAAAAAAATACTTATGAATGTGTGTGTATGACTGTAGGCAGTGAAGTGCTGGCCTCCATTCTGCATCACAGTTTGACAATAAGAGAACAATATGGCAAAGATGCAGAGTCACACCATCTGTCATGTGGCAGGATTAAATCCCACTGGGGTGGGAGGGGGGTTGGCATACTCCAGCAACAAGCAGAATGGCCAGACTTTTCCAGAAACATCTATCTGAGCAGCCCTGCATTTTCAGATGATAAATGTCATGCCTTTTCAGAAGCATCTATGCAAGCAACCCTTCCATTACAAGCAATAATTGTCACACCTTTCCAGAAACATCTATATGAGCAGCCCCGCCTTTCCCGAAGATAAATGTCACGTCTTCCCAGAAAAATTTATTTGGGCAGCGCTGCCTTTCTAGAAACATCTATCCAAGCAGACCTGCCTTTCCAGGAGACTCTACCAGAACACACATACCTTTGGCCATGTCTTCATCGTTAAGGACAATTCTCTGGCATGACCTACACAGGGCTGTGAGGTAAGGCTTTGCCGCTTTGATGCCAGCCTGAAAGATCTTGAATCCTCCTGACCATGTTGAGTTCAGTGCAGTTCAGGGCGGACACAATGAGCTCAGGGCTGCCAACGCTCATGCAATGAGTGTGAGACACACTCATCTGACTGTCTTCTCATGCCATACCTCCAATTTCTCACGCTGAAAATCTATGGCCGCTTAGAGCGCCCGACCACGGTGAACTTAACCTGTACCGTCATTGGCCACATCCACCACAAAATCTCACTCCAAGGTTTTTGGAAAAGTGATAAACAGCCTGCAGTGCTGAACCTGATTCTGACGATACAGCCATAACTGATCACCTTCATATATGCAAAAGATCAGTGTCACTGTCATTGCTTGTTGCAGCCATCACCGCACTTCAGGAGCACTATCTTGTGCTGTGATCAACCTCCTCTACATCCCACTTTAGCACCACTCACACAGTGTATTTAAGGGGGCCCCCTCTTGGCCAGAAGTAGTTACTACTCTGGGGCAAAGTGACTTTTGGAATGCGGCTACAGAAACTGAAAGCTACATTGTGTATAATAAGAGCATGTGGGTGTGCTGGTGCTGGACTTGTGCTCAGCTGCTCCTGTGTACTCGGTACCTGCATCTTTTCCTCTTTCATCTAGTACAGTGCTTTGTTAATAAAGAACTGTCAATACTAGAGCTGCTGTTCAGGGCTTGACATTTTCACTCTGTAATGCGGGGATGGATTCAGGTTCCCATGGCTTAATCCAACGCATGATGACGTCACGAGTCGCTTTCTGTAAATGCCGCGTAAAGCCAGCGGGCCTGGGAGGGTGTGTGAAAGATACGCCGCGATATGCCGCGCGGAGGCCTCTGCGAGCAAGAGTGCCTGGCGGATCCGCCTCAGGAATGTGGCGTGTTAACGTTCAGCTTCTATCGCCATGGTAACCGGGGCCTTCTGCTTTCTGACACGTTCTGCTGAAGGAGCATAACAGAGCAGGGAATGCTGGGAAACGTTAACCAGAGCCCCTGTGGGAACTGTTGAGTAACTATTTCTATGGTGATAAGCAGCTGAAGTCGCATGGCATATCATTTGTTTGCAATGATTAATTACCCCATTGAATTGGGTGCTAGGACATTATAATTTCCCATAATGTGACTATAGATCTGTTAGACAATACAATATAATTTTTACCATAGGAACACCGTATACATTGTATTTCTTCCTATGCTGATTAAACTACATTCTTGCTGATGTTCTGAATGCCCATTATAGCTACTAAACATCTCCTACATAAAAACATCAAACGTAATAATTTTCCCATTTTTAGCTTGCTCTTTGCAGAACGTTCCAGCCCAGGAAGCTGTGGCAGCATCGTCCTTCACCTTCGGGAGGTGATGACCTTTCTCACACGTGCGTGTGTGACAGCACGCTTGTTCACAGTTCCCGTTCAGGGCACTCGCACACTGTAATCAAGCCTGAATAGAATGACAGAGGTGTAACTTCGCGCCCCGTTTTCTTCTGGTCTATTTCCTACTGTGAGGACCTGGCGACTGGTGATGTTAATAGCCCTCGGGGTCTACAACTGTCCAGCCATCTGGTGCCGACCTGTTTGTCCCACACCCCTCTTAACCCGCCTTTCCACTGTAAACAGGAGAGGCACATTCGCTTGGAGAAGGATTTTCCCCGTGCGTGATATCTCTTAGGGTGGTGCTGTTTGCAATCTGCTGTGCTCTGGCTTGAGAGTTTTGCTTGTGATTTACATTCGTTTTGCAGACGCTGTTATGCAAAGAGACATACAGTTGCACTGAGAAAGTGGGTCTGGGGTGGGACTGTCCATGGAACGATTGGGGGTTACAGGCATAACTCAAGGGCCCAACTGTGATATCACTCTGGTCAACCTGGGAATTGAACCAGTGACCTGCTGTTCACAGACATTGGAGCCACATACCCCGCCACCAGAGCCGGCCCAAGGCATAAGCGAACTAAGCGGCCACCAGGGGGCCCCCATGAGTGCTTGAAATGTCAAGATATCTTGATTTAGGTGGGGCGGGGGTCAAATAAAATTCTGCTTAGGGCCCCATAAAGGCTCGGGCCGGTCCTGCCCGCTACCTTATACAGCCTGATCAGTCTAACATGAAGCGACCGTAAGATGAAGCCTCATTAGCCCCCATATGAGAGGCCACTCCTCTGGGTTCTAAACCGTGCGCTTTGCTTCATATGAATATTAGCACTTGTGTGAGGCTCTTCTTACAGCCTGGAGAACAAATACCATCAAAAGCCACAATGTTTAGCAGGTGCAAGGCACAGCTCAAGGCAATGAATGGAGTAAGAATTCTGGAAAAGGCCTTCCCCCATCCCCGGGAAGGACTGGACGTTTGGTATACCAGACATTTTCCTAATGGACAATATATGTGTAACTTTATTGTCGGGGGTCCCAAAGTCCAGGCCCTGTCCCATCCACACACACTCAGAACATCAATTAACGCTGGATGCTTTCAGATATCTTTCATCAACCTGGTGCACATTCGTTAACCAAATTCAATTAAAACCTGTCAAATGAACAGTAAAGATGTCGGACATCACATGTATGCTGTGACCTGTCAGGAAGGTACATGGCATCACTTTCTTCAAACCTCTACAATATTTAAAAATATTTAATTATACGCCATGTACGTCAGGCCGAAGCTTTCATTCAGGTAACTGAAAAATAAAATATTTTTGCTCCTGAATATAGAACCTAAATGTTTAAAATACGGTGTACAGTTAATACTTGATTCTCAACCTATAAGATCATGGAAACAGAAAATTTCCCAGTGCACAAACTGAGCCCCGGGCTGTATTTTTATGAGTCGCACAGCTATCATTAGGAACGATGATTATCTCGGCTACCGCATTCTTTGTTCACGTCTACTCTGCGGCCGTTTTGAAGCCATCAGCGCAATAAATCCTGCAAAGCATTAGGTGGGAATGGAGACGAGCACAAACACACGAGTTATAAACAGCTTTAATGGCAGGAGGCCGTGGAAAAGTAAACTATGAATACAAAAGCGTTCTGAGAGAGCATGCAACACATTTTATTGCCTAATTTTTTATTCTGTTCCGATGGAATAGGATAAATCACATGGAAAAAACAAAGGAGACCAAGAAACTGGATTGGCCTTCATATCCTACAGTAATGGCCATTCCTTTTCAATCTGTATCAATCAATTGAGTGACACATTAAGAGTCACGATAGATGGTCACCTGACACAGTCTGGACTGTGGGATTCTGGGAAGCGGAGTACCGCAAATGAGTATAATTTAATGGTGCCATAGAATGAAAATCTGACTTTACCACAGCATGGTTGAAAAAGAAGAGCTTGGTAGATGGAAATGACATACTGTGAATCTCAAACGCTGTTGTTCCCTCTTTTAAATATAATTCCTGAATATGTAAAAGGGCTTGGAAAGCGAAAAAGTGCTGTTTCTAAATTCCAAGATTTTTACGGAAGAGTCTTAACTGTGCCCCCAAAATTAACATACGCCAGCCCATTTTCATGCTTCCTGGACATGCGCATTGTGAAGAATGAAACGGAGGACAATAGCCGGAATGGCAGGCTGTATGCATAGGGGTGATGGGCATCTCAGCACTTTTCATGTCCTTCACAAGGAACCGAAGTTGTCAGCAGGCATGGTTGACGTTCATCTTTAATATATGTCATTGTTCAGCCCCACAAAGCTTGAGTAGTATTGCTAATCTGAGACCAGTTTATTCATTTCATCACTGCCAATAGCAATTCCATTCTGTGCAGTACTGTCGCCCTTTAAATATGATAGGGAACATTTAAAGGGAGATGAAAATCATTTGGTCCACCCCCTGTCTAGCTGATATAGGAGAACCCCCTATCAGAATGTTTATATCCCAGATGTTTTCAGTACAGCTGTCCAACAGAGATGGATTCCAATAAACATTTAATAAATTAAGTGTGTAACTGTGTCATAAACATTCAAAGAGTACACTAAGTTCTAAATTATATACAAAGTCAAGTCTTGTATACACTGTATTATTTATTTTATTGCTATATACAATAATTAAGACAAAGAAACGGCTATAATGTACAGCAATGTGGCTAAGGAATTTGTTCTGCAGGCTTCCCTTCAGAAGAATACAGGTCTGGCAAAAACTGGACTTGGGTCAGCGACATCGAGAGTAATGTTAGAAGAACCCATTGTAGGCCCATTGTATCATTCATTTCCTTTAGCAAAACATCAGCAACATACTAATTTTTCCTATGTGAAGCCTAACAGGTGGAGAGGTGGCTCTGAGGCTCGGCATTTGTTCCAGTAATTGGGAGGTTGCTGGATAGAATCCTGTGAATACCTGGAAAACTTCCTCTCCGTTGGGCCCTTGAGTAAGGCCCTGCAATTGCTTTGTCCTGGGTATGACGTTAGCCTACATCTGGCCCTGCAAGTATGTCCTCCAGCTTCCGGGAAAAGTTGGGGGTTGGTGGCAGGGTTGGTCAGTGTGGTGCTGAGGTCTTACCCACGTCATGGCTGCACTCAGGTTCTCCTCCTTTCTGCCAAGGGAACTGGATGCTCAAAAATGCTAAGAAAATGAGGTGAAACACTGTGAGTTATCACAGGGCCTCACTGTAAATCAACCAATCAGAGCAGGGCTTATGAACATATTAATGGACCCATCAAATAAGGCAAAACAGCCTTTTTCATTCTAGGGCCAAATTTATATTTGTATATGGACCCGTAAAACTAGTATTGGATTTTTTTTGACCAAATCAAGTTCACATACAGTCTATGTTGACTTACAAATGAATAAATAAAAGCATTCCATGGCACTTTTAAACATTACACATCATACACATGAAAATGCATGAAAAGCCATGAAAACGCCCCGCATTGCCGATATTAAAAATATTTCTTATTTTCAAAAGATTTAATCGTTCCCGTTTAAACATGTGCTTCGGGCTTTCGACTGAACCCTGCTGAGAGGAAGATTAAATCATCCCGTAGAGAGGCATCATCTGAGCCACCACTCCCCCTATCAGAAAAATCCTCATTAGTGCTTTATTAGGCTGCGGGCGACTGCGCCGTTAAGCACTTCTAAGTGGATGCCATGCCCAAGTATCGTTAGGATTTAAGACAGAGCTGTTCCTGAGGAGAGCGCCTGGATCAGCCAGTCTGAGGCTTTTTAAAACAGTCCTATTAAATGATTTGATCTTAATGGTCTGGGCTGAAAATTGGAAAGATATAATCATGTAAGAATGGACGCACAGCTGGCCTATAAAACCCAGAATTTGTTTTCACAAAAAAAGGAGATGATTAACCAAAGATCAAAGTGCTTATCCTGGTCAGAGCTGTTTGGAGAATGGATGAATGGATTAGTATATAATTCCATAGGTGACTTGGTGGCCCACACCTCCAGGGTCCCTCCAGGTCTGCCTGGAGGTGGATGAAGTAGGCCACAGCCCCCTGCTCAATTTATCGTGGCTGGGTTGAAGCCACGCCCCCTGCCCATCTGACAATAGTTGGCTTGAGGCCACGCCCCCTGCCCATCTGACTATACTTGGCTTGAGGCCACGCCCCCTGCCCATCTGACTATAGTTGGCTTGAGGTCATGCTCCCTGCCCATCTGATCATGGGTGGATTGAGGTCACCATGAGCTGACCATGGGTGTTTCTTAATACCAAGAATGCCAAGATCGTATCTGTGGCCTTGGCCAGAGCAGTCTTGCTAACTTGCCTTCCAAGAATGAACTTGGGGGGCAGTGAATCATGGGATTTGTCTCGGTTGATGAGGATGCAACCAATGCATCCTTAATATTTGGGGAGGGGCAAGAACGACGCCAGGTTATTTTTACCTCTGTACTTCTGTTCTGAGTATCGGAACTGGTCTTTGGCAATGGAAGATGACCTGAAACGGGTACAGGAGAACACAAGTATGGTCAAGCACACATATTCAGAAACACCTCCCCCTGCCTAGCTAGCCATGCTGAGCTGCACATATCAGAACCATTTACACCTGTTTCCATTCGGATGCCCGTAAAGCCCCCCTGGAAAGGCAGAAGCAGCACTTTTTAAGACCCCTGGTCGACCATTTGTCCTTGGTCCCCCAGCCCCCAGTCGCCGCACCCTGTAGTCGTATTATAGAAGATGAACATTGATTGGCTGGGGAGAGAAAGGTGCCCCTCCACTAACGGAAAAATGACATGTTTAATATAATCTCGTTCCCATGCCGGCCAGATCCCCCAGGAGATCTGCAGGTCAGCAGCAGAAAGCCCACCCCACGTGCTGAGGCAGGATAAATTGAATTCCTGGGATGCTATCTGTATAGCTTTCTCCTCATCTCTGACTTTGTATGAGTCCTGGTCCTGAAAGCCTGCTGGGGGTGATTTGCATTTTTTGACAAGGTGCGGGCAATGCTCACACAGTGTCTGGAAGGAGCCTGACATTTGCATCCCCCCCGCCCCCCCCGCCACCATGTGACTAATCTGCTTGCGTTCAGAGCACAGCAGCAGGTATTGTGCTTTTATTGATGTGCAGTTTATCAAATGACCATCTGGCTGCTTTGAGGAACAGAAATCACTCAACCCACGATCCAAAGCTAAACCTGTGTGTGTTTGTGTGGGTGGGAATGTACACTCACATAAAGGATTATTAGGAACACCTTACTAATATGGTGTTTGACCCCCTTTCGCCTTCAGAACTGCCTTAATTCTATGTGGCATTGATTCAACAAGGTGCTG
>JAODKN010000065.1:52844-81562 GCA_026774425.1 Petrocephalus zakoni
AGTTCAGGAGATTGTCTTGACCAGGACCACACCCCTAAATGCATTGAAGCAACTGCCATGTGATTGGTTGATTAGATTATTGCATTAATGAGAAATTGAACAGGTGTTCCTAATAATCCTTTAGGTGAGTGTATATATCACATTGTGGGGACCAAATTAGAAAAACACCTGGTATTTTGACCTTCTGGGGATATTTTTTCTGTCCCCGCAAAGGGGACAAACTCAACCACACAAACTCAATTTATAAAAATCCATGTGTTATATGTGTGTATGTTTCGGCTTCATGCCATTACTTGCGTTCTGTTCTGCATGTTTTCCTTTATGCCTGCTGCAATCCATCCGTGTCAAAATCAAAGTCTCTTGTATGTCATCCGTGTGAAATGCTTGTGGTCTGGATCAGGTAACCCCCATGCAGACACAGATAGACCAAATATATAAAAAAAAAACGGAAATATAATGTGAAGAACTTAAAAGCCAGTATCAGAATCTTTGGGGGGGGGGCCAGTGTGTGGCTGAGTGGGACACTGTGTTTGGATGGTTTCTGGTTCTGTACTCAGACCCCTAGATAGCTTCACTATCACCTCTAGTGTATATCCACAAAAGAAGGGCAAGGTGACAAAACTCATTCCAATGTACCTGTACTCATATTTGTCGAAATGGCAAATAAATCTTCATTCATTTCAGTCTTCAGTCATTCATTTCAGTCATTGGGCCATCTTGGTGCATGTACCCATCTCATTGCTGATGGCAAGTTCAGTGATGCTGATGACTTTACCATGTACCACCCCCCCCCCCAATTCTGTTGTCCTGTTCCGCCAGTTCAGCTGGTTCCTTCCACCACGTGGCGTGACTTACTCCCACCACAATCACAGCAGCGGTGAGGCGGCCCGCCCACCCACCACATCAAAGGGGTTCTCCATCATGACCGCATTTATGCTTTGAGACACCCCTGCCCTTCACTTTTGGAGATGGCTGGCAGTAAAGCTGGCGACAGTCTTTGAGTGTAATTGAACATAGATCTGCAGTGAAAAGATGAGACTTGCAGTGGAGGCCCTGGAGAATATGATGCCACTTGAGTGTTGTTATATTGGAAGGATCCCCTCTGGAGTGACTCTCCCGCCCCTCGCTCTCCATCTCCTGGCTGTGTTTACTTCTCTCTCTGTTGACTCAGTCAGGCATTCCTGTCTTCCCTCCCCTCCTGCCGCTTGTTCCACATTTTCGTTCTGTTTATTCGACGCGGGCATCTGTTAGCACCCTATGTGTACAAAACGCCAACCCCCTCCCCCCCCACCCCCGTACTCACGAGCAACCAGAAGCATGGGATGGATTCCTGACTTTATTCACAGCGCATGTTGATGTTATTACCGTGGTACGATACACAAAGCTTAATGGATTACCACTATATTTTAAGTGAAGATACATTGTAAGACTATGTAGCATACCATGGCATATAGGAGGCCAAATTACAATGGTTTTACCATGGTGGCACTACTATGCCATTACTTTGATAGTAATAGTATAGTACATTTTTGCAAGGGTTTTCCGGTATATTTTCTCTGCTTTACATGCGTGTGTCCCTCTGTATTTCTGTACTGTAACACACGTTATGCTTCAACATGTAACTGTCTTGTGGGGTCTGAGTTTAGCACTTATTCGGTTATTCGGTTATAGGCGAATGACTGGGATTATGTTGTTATTTGATTTATTATAGTGACTAGATGATACTGTTATTTCAGTGAAGAAATTTCAGATGGCAGCTTTGTTACACAGCTAA
Source organism: Petrocephalus zakoni (assembly GCA_026774425.1). Taxonomy (NCBI): domain Eukaryota; kingdom Metazoa; phylum Chordata; class Actinopteri; order Osteoglossiformes; family Mormyridae; genus Petrocephalus; species Petrocephalus zakoni. Next base: position 54,619 of record JAODKN010000065.1, read on the forward strand.
TTTGGCACCTCCCAATCCCACTCCATGTTATTTTATGTGTCCAGGTCTTGAATACATTCCTCATCTTGGTACCGATGTCCTGCTCTCACTACAGCAGCACTTGTCATTTTCTATGACTCTTCTAAATAAATGATACAAAAAACACACACATGCCTTGTGGCCTCTATCCAAGGAGAGATTAAGCATCTTCTGATTGGCTCTGAACCCTCCCCTGCAGATACCATTCCCTGGAGTGAATGTGAAAGGTGTATTCTGGGTAATATTCTCACATTAGCATACGATTTCACAGCCTGAATGTGACGAATAGCAGAGCCCTGCATTTGGTATCTGTGAGGCGGGTCATGCACAGCAACACAAAAGAGATCAAACTTTTCATAACTAATAAAAAATGATAAGGCCCGCACCTTAAAATAAACACACCCTGGCAGAACAGCTCGGAGCTCTCTGTGTATATAAAATGTCACTCATTACATTCCTCACAGCATGATACTTCAATGCTGACCTACTTCAACTTGGCAGCCTGGGATTTTTAAACGTGGAGTGTTCCAGAAAAAACCCCACCAAGCTCTGGCTGCTAGCAGGAGGATGTCTTCAGGTTGCCTTTAACGTTCACCATAGCACCTCTGCAGGTCAGCCCTGACCCTGCAGGGAAGGGCATCCTTCCTTGAGTTTGTGACTGCTGTTGATCCTCATAAGCATTCCCTCTTCTGCTAACCTGGTTAAAAACTCAACTTCATAGCTTGTGGGTGTGCCAATTGATTTAAGCCAGCAGTTCAGGTTCAGGTTTCTCTCCCCAGTCCATTTAACATTCTTAATTAATCCTCCCCTGACAAGCCTGTAGGTGGGGCTGTGGGGGGCTGGTTTGAGAGTTCATTGGGAAGTTTGCGGTGGCATGGGAAGTAAATGGGGCAGGTGCTGTGTCTGTGATCTGAAAGTCGCTGGTTCAAATCCCACTACTAGAGTGATATTACTATCAGGTCCTTACCCCCCCTCCTACTTTCTCAATTATATGTTATTGTGGATAAAAGTAAGCTAAATAAATAAAATGCAAATCCTACTGCCTGTTTAGCCAGTAGCATGATGCAATCAGTTGCAGTTTAAAAATGCTCTTAGCTCAGAATTATTAAAAAATGCCTATTTTTAGCACACCACTATATATTATGCCGCTCTTTGCCATTGTAAGTGCTGTCTGCAGCTGTACTGAATGCCCTTGGCCTATTATTAGCCTATCAGGGAGGGGGTCAGGGCTACGTCTCGCGTGGGAGCTGCGTATTCACGGCCAGGGGATGGCTGCAATGCTTTGTGAGAAGCAGGATGCCTGGCCCGCATTCACACGCGAAGCATACATTGGGCCGTTTTTAATACGCTTGCATGCTAATGTACAGCCAAAGAAGGCCAGCTGCCCAGAGCTACTGGTATGTTTCATGCCAACAATAACACCAGGCCTAGAGCAGATATAGCTAAGAAAACTGAGCAGAAAAACAACATGAGCGTTCTCCTGGAAGTAACGTTTAAATTGCGTGGTTTACTATATAAACATCTCAGTCAATGGTGGGGTCAGGAAGCCAAGATCACATTCTGCGGAAATTTCTAGAAACCGTTCAATTTATCGAGTTCTTCATATCCTAACATGTTTTCTTTACAAAAGCAGACAGACTAGTACTGCCAACAAGTAGAGCCACGAAGACAAAATTCTAATGAAAATATGCAGAGAAAAACTCCGAAAATGAAAATCTGCAAGAAATTGTTTCGTTTGAGACCTTTTTTGTGATATGAATAGGAAGAGAAGACAGACTCACCTGCCTAGACTGTTTCAAAATAAAAGCCAGCTTTGCTCTAAGCTTGATAATGGAAGTGAGACACCTCCCCTCCCTCCTGTCCTCACTAAACCCCTGTCCCCTGAAAGGTCAGTATAATCCTCAACATCAAGGCTACTCAGGATGTTGTCATTCTCAAGACCCCTAATCCTCGCCCGTTCAGCCTTGACATGGGATCGCCAGGCACGACTGTACTTTGGTAATATGCCCAAGGGGCTTCTGCATTACATCGTGACACGTCAGCGGCTAGCAGGGTCTCTTAACAACATCTAGAATGTTCCACTAGGAAAGTGACATTTAAGATACATGTACATCTTCAGTCACAGCTTGCTCTAAACAAGAGCATGTGTATTGTATGGAGAAACCAAGCCCCAGGACTTTCTCTTCTGAACAAACCCGTCTCTGATTCTGTTTGTGTACTCAGTAAAGCCCAGGCTTTTTGTAGATGGGGATAAAATGTACCCAGATCACACATCACCTATTGCTGGCTTTACCGGGAGATACACGCCCAGGAGGCTGCTATTTCGTTGACTCTCAGTCTCCTGACAATTCCTGGATGATCAAACATTTTTCACAGAATCAATTGCTGCTAAATTCACCTATTTTACTTATGAATCTTAAATTCTTCCTCTGTTCTCACTGAACCTCACAGTGCTGATCCATAATATAACCAAATTCCCCATACGTCCAAGGTGCCATTCCATTTATGACTGTTTTCATACCAAAAAAGAAAGTAACTCTTATGGTTAACGTGTGCTTTCATACTGTTACTGCCATTTTGACAAAAATGTTGGCCCTCCATCTTGAAAACACAAGATATTATCACCAATTATTCAGCTGTAAGGGTAGGCTACACAACACAAGTTTTTTTTGCTTTCCGAATGTTCGCTTTACACCACTTCACTACATAAGCATCTGTTGTCGCTGACCAAAAGAAATCGGAATAAAGGAGAATTAGCATTTCGTATTTGCTTATCAACCAGCCAATTATAGGTGTACAGTCATGTGCCGCATAATGATGTTTCGGTCAATGACGGACCGCAGTGTTATAAAGGAGCTGATAAATTCCTGTTGTTTAGCGACGTCTTACCCACTGTAACATCATACTACAAGGCATTTCTCACGTGTTTCTGGTGATGCTAAAAAATATACCGAACTGACTTCATATAAAAGTATAGCACGTATAGGACATAATACTTAATAATAAGAATGAACAAACCTATAGCCTAGGTTTGTGTAAGTACACTATGATGTTCCCACAATGATGAAATCGCCTATACCTACAAATTTCTCAAAACGTATCCCAGTCGTTTAACGACGCATGACTGTATTGATTTTGGTAAGTGAAACTACACTGTACATACATTATTTATACCTTATATTGGCTGTGTATTTATCAAATCATTCCTGCTTTTATTATATGTTATTGTTATTTTAACTTTTATGTCTCATTTGGTATGATTTAGTAGGTTATTTTTTCAGTCTGGGATCGCTCAAAAAATGTTTCCATATGGATTAATATTTATTGCTTCTTTGCTTTATGTCATTTTAGCTTCCAGAAGGTTTCACAGAAAAGCTCTTCTAATGGGGGAAACCTGTACCAGCACTGACACCTAGGGGGCACCCTTTCCACTAGCTAGTGGACTCTTCCGTAAACCAAGTGTTTTAGTAGAAGCCTTTACCATCGGCAGTTAGATTATTTATTCAGGGAATTGCGAGGAGGATCCATCCTGCGATCAGAGATTGAGAACAAACGTTTTATTGCCTTAAGTCAGCATAATTTCCAGACAGTTGGGACATCAAAGCTATTGGGACAATATTTATCAGTTAAACTCTGAGGGCAACTTTTAAGTTCCTCTGCAGGGGAGAGAGTGTGAGGGACGTGGGCTTAGATTTTGCAGGAATGTAATGTACTATAGACAAATACACTGGTTAATTTTTCAGCACCTTGAACAGACTAAAATCGCCAATGTCTTCTTGTATTCCTGTGCTGGAGGGAGTGTGTCTTGGATATCAAGTTAGTGTGAATATTATATAGACAGGTCTATAGAATGATACATTGCTTTTGAGCTGAATCTGCAAAATGAAAATTAAGGGAAACTAGGTGACAGAGAGGCATTCTTGTCGTCAGAAAGCAACAGAAAGTCAATGTTTCAGAGACATATTATTTTGGGTATTTTGTGGAAAAGTGATAATGAGCCCACAGATAGAATATAATCAGTTCTGATTTTGAGATGCATCCTTCTGCCTGAACAGTAGATTTGGGTGACATGTTCCAGTTAATTACTTGGCCAATTGGGTCCAGAATCAGTTTGACTAGTTAAAAAGTGTCTCAGGGCTAATTAACTCATTATGTCTACAGGGTAAAAAGTAGTTGGATTTCCTTACAGTCACTACCAGTTGAAGCCTATGTGACGCCCCTGTCCACAACTGTGAAATCGGCTGGCAAGTCAGCGCCCACCCAGAGTGCAGTGCCCTTGGCATCTCCAGATGTCATCGTCTTGGACAATCGTGGGCCGAGCAGGCTGGTCGCCATTTCCAGTAGGGGGCTCCTGTTACTTCCCGTCTTTCATAATCCGTCAAGTTGTTTAAACCACTGTGGTCATTTTCTGCGCCAAGCAGGTTCTTTCATACTTCTGCTCTTTGACTTTATTGTGGTTTCGCTTTGCCTGGTGACGCTTTAAAAGCACATTCACCGCAGTGGCATTTCTCTGTCTGACACTAGCCCACTCAACATAACATATGACAGAATAGTCTATTTCCAACTCAAATTTGAATGATTACGAAAATATCCCATTCCCTTTGAATATAAACAAGAATAAAGTTTGTCTTTTGTGTTCCTGTTTTTGTAGCTACATTTACAGCTTCTCTTATCTCAGGAGACTCGCCACAAACCACCAGGCACATGGTGTTTTTAATATATGTTTTTACCTTAAACTATAAGATTTTGCAGTGGTTCTTTTTTGGCAGGAGTGTTAGTAATCCCTTAGTGTTGGTAATTCAGGTTATTTTTACATCGTGCCTTTCGCCTCACACTTGCTCCAAGACCCTTTTTAAGAGCGTGTGGCTACTACACGATTTTCATAAAATGAAATGGGGTGTGGACCAGGGAAAAGAGGAAAAGCGAATGCCAGAAGACAACGGAGGAGAGGAACCAAAGGCTCAGGGCGAGGAGAAAAAATCCTCTGAGGGTCGACTGGCTGTTCCCCCCCACTGAGTATGCAAACATTATAGAGTACAGAGAAAATGAGCTAGCCTGCTTTAAAAACATTATCCTATCAGCGAGCCTGTTTGCCCAAATCAATTCATGCTTAATTAACATTAAGCATGGCATGCAGGCTGCGATTTCACTTCAGCGTCTGCATTCCTTGCGAATCCTCACCGTGTGGGACATACACGCTTTCTCGTTTAGGCCCTGACACTGCGACCTGCTCGCTCCTTAGACAGTGCGGCGGGGGGCTTTGTGGGCGGAGCTTGGCTTCAGCACCAGGGGTCAGTTTCACTTTTACTGGAGGAACCGTGTTACCCCCCCCCCATCCTGTGATTGTGTAAAATGCACCCCACCCTTCTGATGCCCCGGTGATAGCATGGCGCGGTGATTGGATTTGGCAGCGGCGGGCCGGGAGGTAAACAAGTAGTTGAATGTGGCGATAAAACCCGCTTAAATACCCCTCTGCCTTATTTCAATTAAAAATGTTGCTTTTTTTGTGCATTGTTGGCAGGGTACGGCACCGCAAGCTGTCCTTAGCTGAACTTGAGCGTTACAAAGCGGGTCCGTGTCGAACAGCAGGGGGAGGCATTCCCGCTGTGGCTCCGTTTGCACGAGCAGCGTGTGAAGCGTCACGCGTGCATCAGCGTTTCTGCCAAGATCTACTAACGCTGGTGGGCTGCTCCCCACACGCTGCACATCATGTATGGATACAGGGTCACCATCATGGGGGGAAGGTAACTGGCAGGGTGTGACTCAGTGGGTTAGGCCGTAGTGTCTGTGAATGGTAGGTTACTAGTTCAAATCCCAGGTTTGGTGGAGTGATGAGGCCTTAACACCCAATTGCTCCAGTGACTGATCCTGCTTACTCAGTTGTACATCACTTGTTATAGAAGCTTCTGCCAAATAAATTTCATGTAAAAAAAAACATTAAAACAGAGTACAGGAGACAATCTGCCTTCTAAGATAAATTGAACTCTATTGACCTTAAGGAGAAGTTCTGGTGCATACAGCAGTGAGGCACATAAAATGCAGGCAAACAAACCACATAGGAAGCTATTACCAACATGGGGCTTGAACCCACAACCCAGAACCAAAGAGCTACATGCACTACCAACTGAGCAAGCCAACCCTAGGCCACCATGGGTTTAAAGAACAGCAATGAGATGGAATCAGGAAGGCTGGACGATCAGGCCGCTCGCACGCCATTTCCGATATTCAGCGTGGCATCTTTCAGATCAGCAAGGCTAAACATTCGAACGCTATCTGGGTTCCATTGTGCATATGCGCTGACCGAAACGTTCTCTGGTCTTATTTTAAATCTGATTATACTATCGTAGTACTCCTTAGTCTAGGTAAATATGGATTAGGATAATTTACGGCAAGTGTGGGCTTCTTTTTCCGGATTCAGATCAGAGCCGGGATTGATCCTCAGCGGGATTAGTGTGATGCATCACTGCACTGTATAAATAGATTGCTGCCGCTAGCCAGCAGAAACATGTGACCTACATCGGGCGGGTGAGGGCTCACGCCCCCCTCCCAGGGGCAACTAGATCATAACAAGGAGCAAAACATGGGAGGGGGGGCTTCTGAATAGGAGGTTAATGTGAGATGTTTTTTCGGGCAGGTCTCTGGGGTGACGAGTGGGATGCGCTGTCAGGTCAATGCAGTGTGGCTACAGTGCATTGAAAAGGGCATGAATGTGGTTCTTTTGGTGCTCAAAGCTGGGGTTAATGGTGATGCCCATGGCTGGGACAGACCTGCTAAAAATACGTATTATAACATCGGAACCTCCAGGGGGCGCTAATGCTACTGGGTTGAGGTCGGGGTTAGGTTTCGGGTTAATGTTCTGCACAGCGCCGCTAAACTCAGCCAGTTTAACGCCAAGGTCTTTGACCGACCGCAGGGCCCTCGATTGCTGGTTCCCTGAGCTTTCTCTGTTGCAAGGCAATCCTAAACTCCAGCTTCAACTATGGAGCTTTTAGGGTCCACTTGCAGAAATGTTGGCAAGCAGAAAGAAGCCATATTGCTTTATTTAGTTCTTTTTGGCAACATCTGTAGAATAAACAAACTGCATCAAAGTATATTTTAGCTGAACAAACAAATGACAAAATGGCTTCATGAATGATTATAAAATACAGGACACTCTTCAAAACACTTGCAATTAACTTTGAAGGGCATAGACCACCTTTACAGTGCCTAGGGAGAATGAGAGATTGGGAGAAATGCTCCAGCATTTGTGGCCATACAATTGTTCAATTGAGTAAGAGGGTAACACAGGTTTGTATGTTACGTGTTTAGGAAGGCGTGGCCACCAATTCTCACACATCTGGCATGACACTTGACACTCATGCTTTCAGACTCTCATGCAACAAATCATACAGCAAATCTATGTTACTCCATTATAAACTCAAAATTTACTACATCATAAGCATTGGGGCAGTTTATGTATAAATGTGCGAGCAGACTAGTCTCGCATTGAAAACATCACTCCAGCCAGGCAACCCTGGTGAGGCTGCCAATAATTTTTCATTGTGCCATCCTTCAGTCCCCATGTCATGTGGGTCTGTTCATTGTTGGGAACTTAACAGCTCCCTTATTATTCAAAATTTTATATTTAACTACAGAACAGTGCATTTTTGTGATACTTTCCAGGAAAAAAATGTTTGGGCTCCCATGAGCCTTAGGGGTTGGCCTATTTGATTATGTGCATGTATGAATTTTATTTATGATGTTCAGCTTAGGGTGTGATTGTACGTTCGGCTTATTAACGATCGCCCACACGTGTTGTTGAACGTAGTCATGCTTTACGTAATAGCTCTTCTGTTTTGTTGTGCCTGTGCAGTCCATTGTTTAGGCTCATGCTGCTCAGCTGAGGAAGGTGACCCGCTGGTCCCATAGGAAAGGGTACATTCGCTCTCAGTGTCCCGTGAGACAATGCTCCCTTTGAACCCTAAAAGAGCAGCGATTGTTATTATTGTGGCCCTGCCTCTGAGCTGCCCAGTTCGTTAATCAAGTTCCCTTGTAGAAATGACCGCGGTGCTTTCAAACATACCACATCTAAATCCTTTTACAAACATTAACTCTATTTGTAGCAGATGCTTTAGCTCAGAGTAACGTACGAATGCGGATGAGAAAGGAGCATTAGAGAATGTCCCTGCAGCAACTGGTAATAGGGGTCCAGTGGTGATATAATTACTCCGGCAGCCATGGGATTTGAACGGGTGACTCTCTAATCAGGAGTACAGAGACCTAAATTGCAGAGGCACACACCAAACAAGTAGCCACTATTGCACGGGCTAACAATTATCACCTTATGGAAAATATTTATGTATGTCCATTTGGCCATGCTAAGTTTCCTGTACACTCTACTCGGCTATGAAGAAGTTAATTATCATGGAGTGTTTCTTCCAGAAGCATTTTATCAAAGTAAACATTGAATAAAAAAAAGCCCAAAGGAGGGACTGATCTAAGTATTTTAAAAACATAGTGATATAGGCGTGTTGCTGTTGTTCAGATTGGGAGGTTTGCATTGTTTCAGTTTTTTTTTTTCCTCTAAGCAGACGGTTATTTTGCTTATCGGGGTCTTTTTAAAATGAACGATGTCACTTCCTGTCTTGTGAGGAGTTGATTCAAATGCAAACTTGTTTTGGTTTAAAACAGAGAGAGCGAGAGAGAGAGAGAGAGAGAAAGAGAGAGAGAAAGAGAGCGAGAGAGAGAGAGCGAGAGAGAGAGAGAGAGAGAGAAAGAGAAAGCACGAGGACCCCAGATGTTCTCAGAAATGTGAAGCCACATGCCAGCTGATCCCTGATTTCCATTCCGGTGACGTAATAGGCTACTGTGAGACTCACAGGAAACAGTGAACCCCCCCCCAAAAAAAAACCCCAACAAAACTCCCAGCCGCCAAAACTCCCTGAAGAGTGGGGGGAAAAAGGGGAAGACAGACCTCGAAAGAGCGTTTTCTTCTCTCCACTCCGCCCTCCCCCGAATCCATCCCGGAGCATTTCCTGCAGTTTCATCACATTGCTGTGCAGCTGCCGATGGAGTCTGACAGTTACACTGGTGACAGACGGGGGGGTTAACATCTAAATGTGGGAGCGAGATTCCTATTTAGAAAAAAAATAAAAGAGATATGCTATAGATTTGTGACTTAACATCAGAGACGGCAGTACTGTGGAAAGGGGGCATTCATCATTGGTCCATAATGTGAACATGTTCTTAAAAAGGTTTGTATTTAGGTTGTGAATGAAAAAAAACTGCAACTTATTGTGACCACAGCAACATTCACGTCCTCTTTTTTCTCTTTTTTTTGAAGGAAATTGGCCGCGTCTTTCCTGACATTTTAATGGCCTTTCATTTTCACTCAGTAATAAGACCAACTGAGAAAATCATGCTTGTTTGCGATTTTTGAATTCTGAAGTGAAATCCTCAGCGCTTTTAAAAATGATGACAGAATCGCTCACGGTTTATTTTTGACATTTATTTGTGAAACATGACGACCAGTAAGCAATGCACTTTGGCAGTCAGGAAGGCCTCTCCCCTGGCTCGCAATCCAAAATGATATTCCATTGCATTTTCCTTAAATCCATCCATTTCCTAATTTATATTTACAGAATTGTGAACTACACGCGGACAGGGGAGTTTACCTTTTTAACATAAAAGGAGGCTCAAATCCATTAAAGACATTCCATTTTTCCATTGCAAGGATAGAAAGAGTATAAATATTTTTTTTCTTTTCAAATTAAACTTTTATGAAGGGTATGTTTATTTCAATTTAAAAGTTATTAAAAAGAACAAAAAAAAAACAAATATACAGGCAGTTGTGCAATAATTTAGCAAATATTATTAACAATTATTAACTAAGAATACGTTTTCATATTGCTACACACTGTAGTTCTCAGTTGGGCCACAAGGGGCAGTCACCAGCACGGGGTGTGACACACCAATGGTTACGGTGGCAGTTCCATCGAGCTGACATGGTCACATAACTCACTGCCCCGATCCTTTCTCGTGTGTCTGTTTTTAGCTCACCTGTTTCAGAGAAGTGTCCCTGTGGCTAAGGCCAGTGAGGATTTTGGGTGGGGGGGCAGGGAGGGTACTATACAAGGTTGCTACAACAGTGGAGATTTCCCACTGTACTGCGGGAATGATTTGTGTGGGAGATTACTGACTGACACACTGCTTCAAGGCCAAGAAGCGAAACAGGATAACCTCAACTGTGCTAAGAAAACCAGTTAAAACAGTTATAACAATAATTACAATAATACAGCTAACATATTTACAGTAAGACAATAGCTTTTCGTATTTGTCGCCAAATACTCTAGTTCTCAATGACTGGACTGGAATATCGTAAGTTTGCAAGTTAATTTACGAGGACTGATGATTTGAGCTTGAAATGGTTATGGTTCAGGTTCAACTTTTCCCCTTTGCTTTTCTCACTTTGTCCCAGGAGAGTGTCCCTGGTAGGGGGGAGGGAGGGAATGTAGTATTTGGTCATGCGGTCATGCTCCAGACTGTTTGGTCAGCTTGCGTTCTTTCTGCGGTCGGACTCTCTTTAAGCTCCGGTCGGATTCCTCAATTACTTTTTCTTACCATCAGATTAAGTCTGTAAGAAAAAAGGCACTGACGTGACCCGCTGGAATTAACCGTCGTCCGTTTGTTTTAATGCTCTTCGTCAAATCGGGGTCGACGGGTGTGACGAGCCAGGTGGATTCCCGTGATCGTTAAGGTACTGAGGACGCGGAGGTAGCCATTTTGCAGACAGCAGCATTAAACGCAGGAGGACAGTAATTTCAGGTTCACTACCTGCCACTCTAACTACCGCTGTGATCTGTATGTCTGCTCTCTGCGAGACACTAAAATAGCGTGGCTGTCGCTTTAACGAAAGCTGGGACACCGACACGAGCTTCACGTGCCTAAGACAATCGGCGATGTTGGGAGACGGACAGCGGGAGACGAGGCCGGACGGCCAATCTCGGGCAGCACGAAGTCGGCATGCTTGGCAAGAGATTCCTGCTGTCTTTAAGGCATCTGCCCGGAAAGCCCATAAACACACACCGGTCTTAAGCAGAGCGCCAAAAGTGTATAACGTGAACTGCTATATCACTATATAAACACACTTTACGAAACCTGTTTGTCCAGCACCGTCAAGACTGAAGATATAAATGTTTAAAAATAATTTTAAAAAAGTAAAAAATAAATCCCTCAGTATCAAAAGAACTTAAATATTCAGCTTTCTCCTTTTTAGTCCTTTTAAAATTAAGAAGTTAAACACCGACGTAGAATATGTCATAATTGATGCTGTGATGGGTGCATGCGTCACTCCCGAAGCTGATACGCTTCAGTGCCAGGAAGTGACACGCTGTCCCGGACATCCGTCCTGTCCCGGTCGTTTAGGTTCACCACCGAATGCCTCCTGGACAGCGGTGGACCTCAGTGCACAATGAAAGAACGTGAAAACCATAGATAAATAACAGGGTTGTGGTTCAGAAAGGACGGAAAAACGAATGATCAAAAAGGTTTTTACTGTACTATTTGGTTGACCTGTCCACTGAGGGCGGTTCATGATCCTGACCCGGCGTAATGTTTACAGCTGGGTTTGGACCGCCGGAAATCGTGCATAGCCTCAAAACTGCATGTGTCAGATGTGGGATTGACACTGTATCCTGTGAGGTATACTGACTGTATACAGTCCAACCCACTATAATAGCTCATACTGATAAAAAAACACCAGTTTCAGGGAAGATGGGCTAGAGGGATTTCTGTAAGTGACTTTATTTCTCTAACTTTTATTGGATTCCTGGCCTTCTACTAAGACCTGCTAAACGGAGTTCTCCCTGACCCCTTGTAAGTTTGATTTCAACCCTTCCCTCTGCTCAGGCATTTGGGGGGGATTGAACGTGGACATTTTTCCAGGCACAGGTATTAGAATCTCGATGGCCCCCTTCCTTGGCGTGGGGAATGAGGCGATCACGGAATGTCTGGATTTATTGCCTGGAAGGAGGAGAGGATAATTCTCCTTTTGCCTTCTTTGTTGTGAGGAGGGAGTTGCTAGAGAATGGGATGGAGAGGCACATTAATTCTGGGGTGGGGTTTGACAACTTTAAGGAGTGAGAATACAGCACAAACAGTCAGTAGAGTAAGGGTAGGTGGATTCCCTGTACTCTCGCTCTGTCCTGATGATGTTGTTTTCTGCTGGTAGTCCTCAGTGGTCTAGGAGATATAGAAGACAAGGTCTTCTTCCTTGGCGTTAGAATCCGACATCTAGCCAGTGCACCTCCCTGCTTGGGTGCCCCCGGCCCCCTCACTCGTGGGCCATGTCCCCTTTCTCTTCAAGGGATTCTAGCGAGCGCAGCTTGCAATGGCCCGGAGTGTGACGAGCGGCCGAGCGCGAAGGCCGGGAGAAGCAGGAGGTCAGAGACGGGGAGGTGCAGTCGCAGGCCAACTCCTGCTTTGGGGGAAAGACAGTGCCATCAGGAGTGGATCTACATTTGACGCTGCTCGAGACAGTTTCCTTTTTTAGGAGGCTAAACTAGGGGTTGCTCGGGGACAGTTGCCATGGTAACTTACCTCCGACACGGCCTGGCCTTGCTCATCCCGCTGACTCTGCTTCATGAACCTCTTGTTAACAATCTTTGTGACATTGTCGTTCCCAGCCAATGTGGTGCTGTGGGGCCACTCCGGCTTCACCTCATCGGCTGGCATCCCCTCCCTGTGTGACCTCTCCCCTGTGGTTGGCATGGGGGTCTGCGCCCTGCCACACACGTTGCGAAAAAACTCATGGACAATACCACATCTGTGCATGCTGGACTCGCTGCTGGGCTTGCCAGCTGCCTTGGGGCTAGTGCTGGTGGGCTCCATCTTCCAGAGGGACTCCACACTGCCTGAGTGCTCCACCACATTAAAAAGGCTGGACAGGCCGTCGTTGAGGCCACTGAGCACAGGACTATCACGGGTTGTGGTGGAACGGGCCCAGGCGGAACCATTTTGCCCACGGTGGTGAAGGTTCCACAGGCTTCGGTCCTTGGATCCATCCAACTTGGAGGACGAGGTGGACACTCTGCGTTGGAGCTTGGGTGAGCCGTACTTCGGCGAGCAGCACGGCCTCTCGATGCGGCTGTGGACCTTCTCGAGGGAGCTCGAAATCTGCCGCGAACGTGTCGATGCCAGAGAGGACACCCGGGGTGGCAGGCCCTTGGGATGGAGGCTCCTGGGTCCTTCAGTCTGGAGTCCTACACTGACAAACTGGGCTGTCTGGGTCCCGGTGCTAGCCACACCCACCGTTTGGCACGCAGTATCCTTACACTTCCTCTCCAGGGAGCTGGAACGGATGGCCTGCCTGACACAGTTGGTCATCTCCTTCATGTCATCGCTCAAGTTACCTGAGATCTCCAGGTCATGGAACGGTGAGGGTAGGCTGGCTGAGGCCACGGAGGTAGGCCCATTCTCCAGCAGTTCCCTATGCTGCTTGGAGAACTTGCAGAGCCACCTGTCATAGGTATTGGAAGTAGGTTCCTCCTTGTCCCCGGGCCGCCGAGTCCCTTCACCAATGGACGAGCTTCCTGGCTCAGACTGTGCCGTTCCCTTGGCCAAGCACCTCTCCATGCGTCGTACAACAGGTGGGCTGTAGTAAATGCGGATCCCAGTCTTGTCGGGAGCCGTGTAACTCCTCTGGATGTGCTCGAGGCTCGAGTCCAGGCCTGGGAAGCTGCTGGTAGTGGTGGGACAGTCCCAGGTTTTGAAAGGATCTCCCTTCTCCAGGAGAGCCACCTCACTGGTGAGGTACTTCCAATTCTTCTTGTTCAGGTCCTTCAAGTCAGTGTGGGTTAGGAGGTTGGGCAGGGCACCAGGCTGCCCATTCCTTCCCTTAATATTGGTTCCATTGATTTCCCGCATGGGGACAAAAGGACAAGTTTCTAGAAGATTCTCGAATTCTGGCACCGATGAGATGGATTTAGTCCTGCAAATTATAAATGAACAAATTAAAGTAGTGAAGAAGACAACTGGATGGTACCAGGGGAAACCAGACCCAACTTCAAGTGAATCCACACAACCAATTCACAGCCCTCCCAGCCCCAAGTGGCAAATTTAATCATCGGGAGTTACCCTCACCCCACCCACAGTGGACCTTGGCTTTGTGTTGCTGATAGAATTTGAGGAAAATACTTGGAGATCCCTGTTCTAAAAGATCTGCACAGTCGAGAGGAACCTCACCTCTTTACATCTGCTTCTGATGAGCCGCCCTTTTCTGAAATCTTCTCTTGCTGCGAGACATTAGAAGAATTGAAAGTTTAGAAAAATGTAAATACTCAGGAAGGAAGGAAGGAAGACATAATAACCTTCTGAAATGGAACATCTATCTCTCATTTGACTGTGTGGAAATGATCTAGAAATTCCAGCTGTGCAAAGACTAGAGGGAACAGGACCCTTATCAGTGGCACAGTTGTACTGCTAATTTGAATCCTGTATTCCTGCTTCCACAAGGTCATGGAACATTAACCAAATGACGGTCTCTGATCGGCAGATGTGGTACATGGGACCCTCGTGTATGCTCTTCATGTACACTCCTTGTGCACGCCGGGTGCCCTACTCAACCTCCTAGCCCATATGTAAGAGGCAGAAGTTGACAGCGCAAGGAACCTGCACAACGCTTTTCGTGCTGTTGCCTTCTGCCACTTGCGTGTTGCAGCTTAATTTTGGTTCCTCTCTGCATTTCTTGGGTTCAGCAAACAAAGAAAAGAGCCTGGACTGACTGCCTAATGGCCCGGAAAAGGCAGAAGATCCATGGGAACGCCGCTTTCCTGTTTTTTAGGAATAGGCCTCAATCTGCAGCAGACTGGACCAAGTCCAGACAGGCAGTGGGTCCTGCCAAGTGGAGCAAGGCTTTTTGTTTTAGAGACCCAGAGCTGACTGGGGCCCATTAAATCGAACAGGAAGAGAGGCGACCAGATCAATGCCTGAGGGCTCTTTTCATCTCTGGCACATGAATGGACTATCACTCTTTAGGAGTTGAAATGCTCATGGCATACTTAGTGATAAATAAAACAATAGTGAAGCAGGACGTGTACGACACAGGATTTTCAACAGCTGGCCGTCGCAAATACCAATTGACCTTGATCCATTACAGGATTTAATTTAGGGGTTGCCAACGGTGACAAACGTTTCTGAAAGTGCATCGCAAGCCCAGAAATCATCCGTAATCACTCAACAACAATCTCTACTCTCTGTGACCAAGCAGCGTACTTCCTGCATGACTAATTCCCAAGGCTTCTTCAAAGGCGCATGTCTACATTTCATGCCACAGCACATCATGAGATCATGAGGATCCACTTCCTGTCCTCTGGCTGCGGCTGAATACCCGTGCGAGAGCTTCCCCCACATGTTATCCCTGGACCTGCAGCTTGCCATCACGGTAGCTGCCCGCAGAATTGCCTGTTTATGAGTTGTCAGCTTTCTGGCGAGAGCCGCCGGCGACATGAAGTCACTACATATGCAACCTAATGACATGCTGCATCGCTGTGGTAGCTCGTCGGTGGTGCCATTGTCTCGGAAATGTTCTCCGGAAATAGCAGACACACAAAAAAAACAGTAATAAGACATGGAAATAAAGCAGGAGAAGTGGAAGGGAATGCAGGGCAGGTTCCCAGGGACCCAGCGGAGGTGTGGGTGCTGGCGGCTGACCTGGCCGGCCTTGGCCTGTGCGTCTCTCAGCCGCTGCTCCCACTGGCCGCGCTCCTGGTTTAAGCGCTCCAGCAACTCTAGCTTCTCGCGGCTCCAATTGCGCTCACTGATCTGCAGCTGCTTGGTCAGGTCCATGACGGCGGCGTAGGAGTCGGCTAGCAGGTGCTGGTGCTCCTCGCGCTCCCTTCTCAATGCCACCTTCAGCTCCGGGGCCTCCTTCTCGGCCGCCATTCCCACTTTCCCTGCCTTGGACTCCAGCTGTGGGGGAGGGGTGGCTGGTTAGCAAATGGCTATGAGGATGCCCATGTTTCCAGGCGTTAAAAATGGCAGATTATATATCAAAGGCCCAGAAAAAGACTAAACCACAAACAGGGAGAAATTCATAGCATTTCTTGATGGTGAATAAAGAATTAAATACTATGTGTGAATTGCAAAAGAGACAAAACAAGACAATATACAGTACCAACTGTCTCAGAACCACAAGACTACAAAACTTGCGAATGCATAATTTACAGTAGGTATGTTTCTAACCTGATCTCCCTTGGTAGAAAGAGGACTTCATGAGAAATGATGTCTGGCTTAACAGCTCTTGCAGATAACTACAGAGTTACAGCAGTCCCATGATCAACGCAAGACCCATTCTGCCATCATAACCAGCATTAGCATTAGAGGAGACTAATGCTGACTCCTATCTCAGCATGCAATCTGATTCTTTCAAAAAATTTTGAAGCAGGCCTTTGATAGCTCACACGGGCCACAAAACCCATCAGTGGTACACTTTTTCCAGCACATGAACATTTGCAAAACAAATTTGGGAATAGTACTAAGCCATCCACTTTTTCTGGGCTCTGGTCAAAAAGCCACCCAACCCTGAAGACCCAGACCATGGGCCACTTGCCATTGGCTTGCAACCCCTGCCTTTCACGCTGCGCCAAGGTGAGTGCCAGGATGGAAGAAACAACGCTAAAATACGGCTTCCCGAGTGCAGTAAATTTGCCATGCTGTCCCATCAGCGCGATGCCTTTGGGGTGCCCGTTTTTCTTACGCCCCGTCTGCCAGCTTCCCGTAAAACACTCAAACGGCACCTGGCTGCCGTCCTTCACGGCGGTTCTGAGACCAAATTAACATTGCTGGCACCAATCGTTATGGAAGATCCTCAAATAGGGAGACTGTCGGCTTTGGGATAATGACTCATCGCAAACTCTACAGAAAGCTTAGAGAAACAGAAAAGCTTTACGACCGGCTGAAGATACAGTCCAGTACAATGGTTTGGCTCTGCTGGAGCTTTCTGAGGAAAGACCAAAGCTTGCTAGAGATTCTACTGAACCTATTACCTGCGCAATGTGACCCTTAAGCTCCGTGCGCTCTGCCTCCCATGAAGCCTTGGCTCGGGCAAACTGCTGGGTGAGCTCCTGAGACCCCTGCCGCTCTTCTCGCAGCTCCGTGGTCAGGTCCTGTAGCGCCCCCTTCAGGTCTGCCAAGGTGCTGCTCAGACCACTGGTCTGTGAAAACTTTGTAGTTTGATTATAATGAATTAACCGGCATTTCCATTCACTGTGATCTTAATATTTTACACAGCCAATAATGAACCATCATCAAATAGCCAATGTGGGACAAGGAAGCCATTTGATTCGTTGTTCAATGACACCAGGAAAAACAGTTCCTTTATGAAAAGTATGGATCATATTATAGCCATTTTTAATGTTCTCAACCTGTACACTGTGTCAGATGCATTTCTCCTGGCCCGGCTTCACGGGGGGGCCAGGGTGGGCCTGGCCCACCCAGTCACAAGGCTGGGCCAACCAGCCTTAACATAGTTTTTTTTATATGTAATTGCCCCCCCCCCCAAAAAATCTTCCTGGCCCAGCCTGAAGCCGGGCCTGCTATTCTCTATTAACTCTATTCTCAAAGCTCAATCTAGCTCTGTCAAATTGGTCAACACATCCCCTCAGCTCTGGGAGAGTTATGACAGACATCTCAGGGGGCTGCCACACCTGCTTGATGGTCCGTTCCAGCTGACACATGTCCTTGGCCACAGGGCCGGACTCCTCCTCTGTTAAAGAGGCCTTGTTGTCTCCCTGATGGGACGCCAGGCCCTCCTCCTCCAGCAGCAGGTAGAGGTCCTTCACGTTGTTCACCTGAGGGCGGAATTTGGTTTACTGCACAGAACTGCTCAAACACAAATATTAGATTTAAACAAACTCACTCAACTTCCCCTCTATACCTATTACTGCAGCACTGAAAGAGTTAATGTAGTGCCCTATAATGCATGTCAAAATAAAAGTCACTTGTGCCTGCATACCTCCAGGATGTCCTTCCCTTCTCCCTCCAGCTTCTTGCCCAGCCTCCACTGCTTGAGGAGCCACCGCAACTTCAGGCTGAGCAGCAGCAGGTTCTGCTTCAGCTGCTGGGACTCCTGCACCATTAGGTTCCTCTCTTGGCTCCAAAACTTCTGCTGGAGGCGCGTCTGCAGGCTCAGACTCTGGAGCTGAAAGTCCCTCCGCAGCAAGGCCTTCTGGTGCTCCTCCTGCAGCTGGGGAGTGAGGGAGCCGGGGGGAGTAAGAATATGGGGGGATCGGTGGAGGGGAGCAGATCCCAACAGAAAGTGGAGAAGGAATGGGTGACTGGGAGGAGACTATGGGGAGCTGTGACGGGGGGAGGGTTGGGGGCCTGATGGTAGTGTGTGGGGGGTCCATGGTGTTGTTGTCTTAGCGACAGCTGATACCTGCGCCAGTTTTTGGGTGTCCTCCCGGTGTGCCTGCCTCTCCTGGGACAGCTGCTCCTGGGAACTTCGCACACCCTCTCTGGCCTCCAACAGCAGTGTCTGCAGCTCTTGGATCTGCTCTAGCTGTTGCAGAGGAGAGATGGCAAGGATGTCAGGCACGAGGTAACCCCCCATCTGGGGGGGGGGGGGGGGACAGCTGTGCCTTTTGTCTGTTTTATGGGGCTTTGGACATGTGCCGGGCCATCATCCCGGCTTCAGGCAATCCAGAGCATCCCTGTAAGGCTGTCCCGGGGACGAGCATTGCTCCACTTATGAACAGGTCCAAAGATCCAGAAGGAGGCTTGGAATCAGACACAGCTGGGATAGGAACAGACTGTTACTGCCGTGTCTAGTTTCAGCCCGACCATTGCTGCATGTGACCGTCTCCCAATTTGGTGGACAGCCTTCGCTGAGCCACATTCCACAGCGTGACCCCGTAACACTCCAAAATGAGCATCTACTCTGAAGGCGGTTTGCCTGAAGGCTCCATCATCGGCACTGGCCATCCACCGACTCGATGCCGTGAGGACTAATGTTTCCAATACGAAACCAGCTATCAAAAGTAAAACATTTATTTAGATCATTCTGGAGTAACCCTTGCGCTGTTCAGTCTAAAATGAACTCCTCCTAAATGCTAATGTTACTAGAGAGACGCCGAGGCTTAGCTCGGGGGGAGTGGCCGGTCACACACCATCGCCTTGCAATTCGGGAGAGGTGCAAGACTCTTGAGGGTATGAAGTCTACAGCAGAACAAAATGCCTCACACCAGAAGTGATTTTCATTTTATTTTCTGCTTTCATGAACAATAAAAGAACATCCCGTGGAAGGAGGTGGTGCCATTGTTTTGATCTCAGGCATCTTGGCCTTGTAGCCTGAACAGACTTCCTGTTATAACCTATGTTACCATGGAGACTGTTTACCTAAAGGTCAAATCAACAAAGCTATGGGCAAGCTCTTGACGGCTGTTCCAGAGCATTTCTAGGGACTAATCTGAGATTTTCCAGAAGGGGCACCATGTGAATGTAAGTCAACTGACACACCTCTGTGGTGTCGGTCTCCTTCCCCTCCGGCAGCTGGGTGTCCTGGTCCTTCTCCTTCTCCTTGTTGTCCCCCTCCTCTGCTTTGCTCAGGTACACGTTCTGACCTTTGACCCGATGTTCTGATTGGTCCCTAAAGTTGGGCTGCTGCATGCATGGGCAAGTTAATGACAACAGAACAAAGGATAAAGAAAGGGGAGGCAGGACAGAGGAGGAAGGAGGAGGAGGAGAGCAGGGGGAGGGAGGGTGTTATGGACCACAAAGGGGGAGAGGAGGAACAGGAGGGGGAGGAAGAGGAGGAAGAGGGGAGGGAAGGGGTTCCAGAAACAAAATGGAACAAATTGATGGTTTTTGGTAAAAAAAAACATCAAGAGAACTTACAAGACGAAGAAAAGTATGTAAAGAAAAAACAGTTTTGCCACAGCGGCATAAGACAGCATGGAGAACAGAACCAAAACAAAAATGAGGACCAGGAACAACGACTGGGGAGGTGCAGGAGGCGGGAGAAGAGGAACAGAAAATCAAAAAAGAATAGAGGAGAAGAGCAGAAGAAGGAGAAGAAGAGAGGGTGGAAGTAGGAAAAAGAGAAAAACTTGTGCAGGAACTGTCGGCTATGATGCTCATGCAATGAATGGGAGAGCCATGGGGGATTAGCCTGTAATGGAGCTTTCCAGAAGCCTCCCATGGCCAGCTTCAGTGCGATGCACCTGGCCTCATACCAGGAGAAGCTAGATGCTTAGGTGCCTACCTCGGCTGATAACTACACCAAGAAGGTGGAGGTGAACATCAGCAGGTCCACACTTATATTATCCATCCACCCATGTCTAAGAAATACTTATCCAGTAGAGAAGTGTTTCCCAATCCAGTCCTTGGGAATCCACAGGCAGTCCACATTTTTGCTCCCTGCCAGACAGTCCAAGTTTTTGCTCCCTCCCAATTCCCTGCCATATAGTCCATGTTTTTCCGGATTGGAAAACACTGAAGTAGAGGATTACAGCGGGCCTGCAATCCACCCCAGGAAGCACAGGGGATGAGACAGGGACACCGAAAATGTGACGCCAGCTGAGGTGGACATTTCAGGTCCCGAAAGTAAAAATCCAGACCGAAATGTCCACCTCTGGACATCAGGGTGGTTCCATATATAAGGACAAAAATGCTGCTAGTACCATAATGTTCTGCTCCTAAATGCTATATAAAATACACAGCTGGTCATTAACTTCCATGCTGAATATTACAGTCAGATTAGATATTCAGTCTAATGTGATATTTTATGAAGAGTGTATTTTGGGGAACTCCATCAGAGGCTAATAGGTGTCAGTCAACGTGTGCGTAACCATCATGCGTCCGACTGTGGCGGTTTACGTGTAGCGGTGTTAGTGAGCTTTGGGATGGGCTATATAGCGGAGGGAGAAACAAAATAATGTCGCCAAGGAGAGGAGCGTTCATGGAACGGGGGAAATCAAAACGAAGAGCTGGGGCTCAAAATGTCCTCACCTTCTGCTCGACTGAGGTCTCCCTGGTCTTGTCCTGGTCGTGGGCAATGCCGCTCTCTGGCGAGGGGGAGGTCCCGTCCAATGGCTCCCTGGCCCTCAGGTCCTCCACCCTGTCTATGAAGGACAGCAGCTGGGTCTGCAGGGTGCCCAGTCGGCCGTTCAGTGCCTCCATCAGGGGCAGGTCCTGGTTCTTCTCTGGCTCGGCGGGGTCGTTGGGGCCGGACGCCGTCTTGCGGTAGGGGGACGGCCAGCCAGAGCCGGACGCGGTGAGGAGCTGGATGGCGGTGGTGACCAGGCGCGCTTGGTCTCTCACGGCCAATAGGGCCTCGTAGTCCTTCAGCTTAAGGCACTGCAGCTTGGCCTCGACCCGCCCGCTCTCCAGCTCCTCCGGCGCGCCGCTCTCTCCGCCCACGGGCCCCTCGCGGTGCTGCTGGCACGGCACGCACTCGGCGGAGTCGCCGGCCTCGGCGTCCGTCTCCATGGCGAGCCGCGAGTAGGACGCCAGGTCGCAGCGCTGCAGGTTGGACAGCAGCACGCGGTTCTCGTACTGCAGCTTCTTCACCTTGCCGCTGAGCTCGCCAATCTGCAGCTGGGCGTCGCGCAGCTCCTCCTGCGGCGGCTCGCCCGCCACGCCGTCCTCGTCCGCCGGCTCCCCCTCGGGCTCCTGCTCCGATTTGTAGCGGTTCAGCTCGTTCATGAGCAGCTTGTTCTGCTCCTCCATCTCCAGCAGGGAGCGACGCAGCAGCTCCGCTTCCTCCTCCACAAACTGCAGGTGCCTTTGCAGCTCCACGGTGCCGTCTCCCGTGGCCCCGCCCCCTCCCAGCGCCAGAGGCCCCACCCCCCCGGGCAGTTCCTGGCACTTCATGTCGTCCATCTCGGCCCGCAGGCCCCGGTTCTCCACCTCCAGCTCCACGATGCGGCGACTCAGCAGGTTGGCTTCTTCCTCCACCAGCTTCAGGTGGACCTTGACCTCCGCCTCGCGGCTGTGGGGCGAGTCGGCCACCTCCTCCACGGACAGGGAGGTGTCCAGGTCCCCGTAGAGCGAGCGGTACTTGGCCAGCTCCTCCCGCATGCCCTCGCTGTCCTTAGCCATCTTAGTCAGCTTCTTGCACATGAGGGCCGATTCCTCCTTTGCGAAGTGCAGCTGGCACTTGAGGTCGGAGCTGTCCTCCTGGGGACCACAAGCGACACCCCCGGTTAGCAACCCTCACCTCAATGAGACAGCTGACCCCCCCATTCTGCATTTGCTGTGGAGACCCCATGCCATATCCTGCATTTATGATGGACAGATATAGCCATCCATCCATTTCCTATGCAGCCCCCCGAAGCCTATCCCATAAGCTATAGGCACAAGGCAGGGAAAAACCCAGGGTAGGGCGCCAACCAATCACAGGGCACAGCAACCATTCACACGATCTGACAATTCCAGTTAACCTTGGCATGTTCTTGGACAGTGGGGGGAAACTGGAGTATCCAGAGGCAACCTCATGATGACATGGGGGGAACATGCAAACACTGAAGGAAGCATCACGCCTGAAATGCATCTGTGCTCTGACGTTCATTAAACTACACGTAAAGTGCGATGTGTTATTTTTCACAGAAACTCCACACCCATGGAGCCATGCTGGAGACTCGAACCCTGGAGGTAACCACAGTGCCACCCTTAAACACATTAACTTTCCATCAACTCCTTCATCTATTTATTTTTATTTATTTCCTTAATATCCTTTTTAGGATGCTGTACTTGTGGACTGTGTTTTTTCTGTCTGCATCTGTCTGCACTGTGTGTTTATCTTTGCACTCTGTCTTTGTTTTGTACTTTATGTTTGTTTGTTTGCCTGACTGTTGTATGCAGCAGAATTTCGCCTGGGATCGTGTTTTATCTCATCTCCTAATATCTCTCTAACCAGCAACTCGGGATGAAAAACTCAAGAAAACTTGGAACTGTTGCTGATTCCTTTAATGACTCAGGCCTGTTTCTCGGAAATATCGCAGAAAGTGCTCGTAGGTTTGACAGGGAGTTTCAGAGATTTCATCAGAAGTTAGAATTCCCAAGATGGCACGCCTGCCTGAGTAAGATCAGTATGGTGTTACGCAGTGCACGAAGGAGAAAGATAAACTCATGAAACGCACAGTGTGCTTTCAGACTGCCTCTGCGAAATATACACGTGTATATTTGTGCTTTTAAAATGAAACCGGACTCGTTCATCCGAAAGTTTCTATGAAATGAAACACGGTCCATTTTTATTACTGGTGGGGGGCGGAGGGCAAACACATTCCTCACCTAAAAACCCACCCAGGGGCCTGAAGTCAGAGCGAGAAACATAAACGACATGATTTTCAACATGCAGCCATTCGGGGGTGGTGATGGGGGATCGATTCTGTCTTTACATGCGGTCTCAAGGGGCGCGGCCTGGGCTGCTGGCTGCCCCCACCCTACCTGGGGAGAGGCCTTCCGCTCTGCTTTGTTCAGCTGCCGGGAGCTTCTCTTCTTCAGGGAATTCTGTCAAAAGAATGAAAAGAGATTTACGGCGTGAGGAACTCTCATGCATGCGAGACGCGCCCCGTACACGCCGGGGGGTGTCACTGCACAGGCTGGAGACACACACACACAGTTCATACTGTATAGTCCTATAATTGTGGGGACTCTTCATTCAATCCTATAGGCATAACCCTAACCCTAACTCAAACCTGCCGTAACCATAAGTAAGCAAACAATATACAAGACTTTCGGCATGTTTCGTTTTTTGATTGCAGTCACAGATTCACAGATTGAGGTTTATATTTTGGGGACCTGAAAAATGTCCCCACAAGCTTGAAAAGTAACCCGTCTCACAACACGGTGAGGACACGATGTGCTCAATGCAAACCCCGCACACACACCGCTCACAAACATGCATGTCGTTTTCTGTCACGCTATGCGGTATCTCCTGCAGCCATCTCCATGGCAACCGCCCCAAAATGATGAATGCGCTCCGGCGGACAGCGAAGCAGCCTAGAGATTATTCTCCGCTGGAACGTCTGCCCCGCTCTCAAACACAAAGAGTGGAATAAGTCAGAAGCAGGCGGGTGGGCAGGCGGGCAGGCCGGCTGCAGATGCGGCGGAAAAGCTGCGAGGTCTGCGAGCAATCGGCTGCAAAGCCGCAGGGGGACAGCGGCTCCCCCTGCATGTCTGCTCGCCTGCAGCACGTCGCAATTCGGCCGTGAGAAAAATCAACGGGCTCGAAACCGCGCGGCTAAATCGATTAACTCTCCCTACGCCGTGACTACGGCCTTTCCGATATATTTCCCCTCTTGCTCGTTTGATCTGGTCTGTTGCTAAGGGCAACGAGGGACCACACCTTCCCCAGTGTACAAACGCAGGGCACATGAACTCCCAAGCTTCCCGGGCTGACGCAACCTGGCCAAATGCCCGAGAGAAGGAGCCCCATCGCCTCTGGGCATTTAAGCAAACCGCCCTGACCTAATATGGGAAACAAACCCTGATTAATAAGGTGACGCTGTCATGCAGGACCGAGGGGTAAAAATGTGGCAGAGGCGAGCGAGCTACACAAGACTGCTGACATCAGCTACCTACCATGCTGAGACGGCCCCTCCCGACCGCCCCCGTGTCTGCAGGGGACTGTCACGCTACCTGCATGGTAATCATACACCCCACATGCCTCAGCCATGTACCAGCAGAAATCTGAGCCCACTACCAGGCCCAGGCTGAACTTTGAAAGCAGGTTCATAGAGAAGGACATCGAAAAAGGATATTTTCATGACATGACCTGCAAAGCTCAAGTTCAGGAAGTGAAACCTACAAAAACTGGTATCTGCTGCAGATTCTATAAGGAGAAGAAAAGTCTGGTTTAGCCATAAAATGCAGCCACACTGAACATTAAGGCACCATTTGTCTTCTGTTGACACTCCTTTGAGCAAGTTGACACTCCTTTGAGGAGTCAACTCCTGTTGACTCCTCCTTTGAGCAAAAGCACAGCAGTCACCTGATTGGTGGAAGGCATCTGTCAATCATTCACCAAAACAAATCAGATTGATCTGACCACAGTACAGTCACAATACTCGTGACCCTCTTGGGTTAAAAGCAGTTGCTCTGAAGAAAGGCATTCTGGGTGTTGCTTGGTAAAGATGAGGCAAACTAACATAAAACAGGCCCAGCATGCTGACCAGTAAGTGTGAAATTGGGCCAGCCGACAAAGAGCCACCTGTGAGTCGTGTGTGCGTATGGCGTCACAAAGGAGGTGATTTAATGAGGCCTCCGCTTACCGCACAGCTGCAAAGGGTTAGACAAGAGAGGCCTGTCACACAGCAAGATCACCTCTGTCACACAGGTTGCTTGGAAATGCTGAATAAAGAATTAACAATGTTATGGGTCTCAGCCAATTCAGGTAGATGGTGCTATGGCCTAAGGGGGGTGGGGGGGGCAGATTACTCTTACAGCTACATTAATGCCTCCGTCAGACTCTGAAACAGTAGTTGGCACTGTGGACACTCCGCGCTGCCCCTCCCTTCCAAAGCAGGAGCTGGAAAACATGGAGTCAGACATGATGCTGAAACAACAAAGCCACAAGCATCGGGTTTCATTCGACCATGAATGCCACAGGCGTCACGGGCAGCCACAGTGTGGGGCCCTCTGTTACGGCCTCCCCACGACTGCTCTGCTGGGCTTATTGAGGCTGGGGGGGGGGGTGGGGGAGGGCTCCTCAAAGGGCTTTGAAGATCTGAGGCTGAGGATGAGGGGTGTTTACAACCCCCCCCCCTTCTCTATCAAAACACAGGCACTACAGGAAAGAGGCAGGGATTACAGAGAGCTGCCCAAGTGGCTCTTTGGGGCATTCCTTATTAGCAGCACTCATGTGTCACATGACACAAGCAGGGCAACCGAGATGTCAACAGTGCCGTCCTATGATGCTGGCTCACTACCAGGTCCCGAAAGGAGAAAGGGGTACCACCAGGCCCTGTCAGGGGAAACGGATATTACCAGGTCCCGACAGGGGAAAGGGATACTACCAGGCCCTGTCAGGGGAAAGGGATACTACCAGGTCTCGACAGGGGAAAGGGATACTATCAGACCCTGTCGGGGGAAAGGGATACTACCAGGTCCCGACATGGAAAAGGGATACTACCAGGTCCCGACAGGAGAAAGGGATACTACCAAGCCCTGTCAGGGAAAAGGGATACTACCAGGTCCTGTCAGGGGAAAGGGATACTACCAGGCCCTGTCAGGGGAAAGGGATACTACCAGACCCTGTCAGGGGAAAGGGGTACTACCAGGTCCCGACAGGGAAAAGGGATAATACCAGGTCCTGTCAGGGGAAAGGGATACTACCAGGTCCCGACAGGAGAAAGGGATACTACCAAGCCCTGTCAGGAGAAAGGGATACTACTAGGTCCTGTCAAGGGAAAGGCGACCTTTTGTAGTGTGAGGACCATGTGGAGATATGCTGATGATGAAAATGCAGAAGATACTGATGATGACGATCATCCTCTGGATGCTTCTACCGGGCTGCTCCACTCATAGCCGCTACAGCAGACCATAATCGGTCTCCATGACAACCCCTCCTGCTGCCCTTCGGGCTAAGTCACTAAAAGCGAAGCCAAGAGCCAGTTGGGGAGATAAGCCGGGATTCTCCCAGGGTGAGATGACCGTGCTCATCAACACAGGCAGATGGTGCGATGGGGGACAGGGCCCCGCCCCCTTCCGCCGCCGGACGCCGTGACAGGAGGGGGAGTGGCCCATGCCACGCATATCACACTCCTGATTAGATTTTATTATAGGTGATTTGCATTTCTTTGTAGCAGGTGAGAGTAACGGATGAGGAATTAAGTAAATGACACGGGGAACCATAAAAAAAGGCCAGGAGAGATGTGTTCTGGAAAGGACCTGGCCTGGTGTTGGGTCTGGTATCCGCGTTTATGTCATATAAAGTTTCCATTGTCTGCAT
>JAODKN010000065.1:81662-92528 GCA_026774425.1 Petrocephalus zakoni
CATAGCCGCTACAGCAGACCATAATCGGTCTCCATGACAACCCCTCCTGCTGCCCTTCGGGCTAAGTCACTAAAAGCAAAGCCAAGAGCCAGTTGGGGAGATAAGCCGGGATTCTCCCAGGGTGAGACGACCGTGCTCATCAACACAGGCAGATGGTTCGATGGGGGACAGGGCCCCGCCCCCTTCCGCCGCCGGACGCCATGACAGGAGCGGGAGTGGCCCATGCCACGCATATCACACTCCTGATTAGATTTTATTATAGGTGATTTGCATTTCTTGGTAGCAGGTGAGAGTAACGGATGAGGAATTAAGTAAATGACAAGGGGGACCATAAAAAAAGGCCAGGAGAGACGTGTTCTGGAAAGGACCTGGCCTGGTGTTGGGTCTGGTATCCGCGTTTATGTCATATAAAGTTTCCATTGTCTGCATAAAAAGGAGGGGGGGGTGATTCACTAACTTCCCCTCCCCCACCCGCTCCAGGACATCTGAACCGATGGCAACTGTTGCCAAGGGAACCTCAGTGAATCCGCACTCGCTCTGCACAGACTCACAGCTCCTGAGCTCACCACCATCTGCCTCGCGTAGCGCGGCCGCAGAGATCCGGCCGGCATGCGGCTGGGGCACGGCGCTGAGAAGCCCCCCCCCAGAAGCATTACTCTTAGTCGACGAGCACAGTGGAAACGCTGAGCTTGCAGGACCCCACCTGGCTCTCGTCCTCATTGGGAGGTATCGCACCAGGGTGCCCATTAAAAGAGGCTTTATTCAGTTCAAAAACAAAGGGCAGGTTCGCGCGTGCATGATGCTGGAGGCCGTCATGCCGTTCCCTGGCACGGCGTGATCTCTCACATCCTGCCATGACCTCATCTCCCTGCTCAGGTGGGCAGGTTTTTATCCGGCCGGTGACAGCGATGGAGTAATCCTTGCGGGTGACCAGTCATGGTGGCAGGGCGGGGCAGCCCTCCACCCGCCGCTAAAGCCCCATCTCTTTGATACAGCAGTGGAAGGTCGCGGGACGCTGGAGATGCGGTCACGCCACCCACTCACCCACTGCCCCCCCATTCCACAGCCTGTCCTATGTGCTCAGCACAAGTGGTTCACATCTGTTGGAAGGCACATGGTGTCCATGGTGACTCCCTTAAAGGGAAGGCAAAATAATGAACTAATTATTTTAATTAGTCAGTTTATGTCTGTATAGGGGGCAGGGCATGTTGTAGGCCCACACCTGTAGGTTTTTTGTAAACATCTGCTGCAAGAATTCCATCCATACGTCCATTTTCTGAAACCTCTTATCCTTCTGGGTCGCCTGGAGCTAGTCCCGGAAGCTACGGGCACGAGGCGGGGAACAACCCAGGACAAGGGGCCAGCCCATCGCAGGGCACACTCAACACCAACTAGCCTCGGCTGTTTTTGGACTGTGGAGGGAAACCGGAGTACCCGGAGTACCCGGAGGAAACCCCACAATGACACGGGGAGAACATGCAAACTCCACACACATGGAACCTGGGCGGAGACTTGAACAAGAGTGCTAACCACTGCACCACCATGCCACCCCCTACAAGAATTCATAATCCTCAATATCTCATTTCCATATAACTACAGATGAATAAGCAAAAAAATTTAGTCCCTCTTCATTCACCTGACACATTTTTTCATCCCATAATAGAAAGCGGACATATCCTGCAGCCCTTTCATTCAGAGACCAAAAACTGCATCTTTGCGAAGCACGGTCCACAGCAAAGAGGGCCGACCAGCCCGGCTCCATCAGAACTGGCTCAGTCATTGACTGGTACGGTCTGTTTTCAGCCAAGTCATGCGGTAAAAGCAAGGAAATGCAAAGCTGGAATGCGAAGATCTCACCGGGCTGTTTGTGGTGCCCAGCCTAGGGCTCTTAATTAAACCACTTTGCAGTTTAACCAGCAGTAGAAAGCCCACAAAAGGTCGTTGTCCAAAAACAAAAATCCAGTCTCCTCTAGAAAAGTGTATTCAAGACCACAGGCTCCAGGCTTATTAGAGACCCCCGAGAATTCAGCGCTTATTAAGTCCTCTGGCTGGCTTGGTGGCACCAGAAGGACGTTTCATCACGTTACTCCATTAGCACTTCATAGAAGCTGCCTGCTGTCCCCGGGAACTCGGAGATGGGCAGGAGACTGAGGTCAGCCTCTATTTTAGAGTAGAAAGATTTAGGACCACGTTGCCCCAACGTTGGGTCTTGGTTTAAAGTCGTGCCACGAAGCTGGCGTTTTCCACAGCATGCTTGTAAAGGCCACGTGGAACAGGACGAACACGGAGACCATTGACCACTTACTGCCTGACCACTTCGGGCCTGCCGAACCTCCCTGGAGCTGACGGCCTTGCTCATGCAGAAACAAACGCAAACGTTTGCTCGGAAAAATCCATCATTCAGACCTCCCCGCTGTCTGCTGTGGAAACGGACTGGAGAGCGTCTGCATCTCCTCCGAGCGTGCAGAGGAAGTCTTCCACGCGCCAGTGCTCTCCTCTCCAAAAACCTGGAACAAATCGCTGATGCCCTGTCTAATTTTCAGTAGGTGCTGCACCGGCCTAGAGTCCGTTTTCTAACGTGTGCACCTCGTATAGACGATGTGTGAGCCTCCATCGTCATGCGAAGGCAAGGTTCTACACTGAGCCTGGACGCATGTCTGAGTCCTGCTGGCACTTCAGTGGCTCGGTGCCCTGGGAAGTACGTTTATCTCTCTCACTCTGCTCTTCCTTTCATCTTATTGGCATGTAGCACATTTTGAATCCGTCTTGGTGTTTCACCCAAAAATCTCCTTGAATTCACCATTCCCTCCAAAATCCATGGTTTTCTTCATCCACACCCCTCTGAGAGGGTTTAGGTTTGTGATCACCAGTGTTCCGGACTCGGCCCTCTCTGTCGTCAGCGTTACGCAGTCGTCGGCCTAGCAGCTGTGTAATTAAGGTGTTAATTAACAAGGGCTTTCAAATGCCTCACATCTCTCAGGCAGGCTGAGAGCAACCTCTCCAGGGTGACCCCATCTCCCTGCCTTTTTCCAGTGAATCCCACGCAGAGCCATGAACATCACGCACGAGCCTCCGCTCGTGGGAGCTTTACTTATGCAAACATGTTCTGAGGGCAGGATGAAAAGAATGACTGGTTCGGAAAGAGAACCAATCAACTTGTAGAGGAGATGGGCCCAAACAACTAAAGGAGGCGGGACCAAGACATCTGATTGGTCGGCCTGATGTTACACAAAATATGAACCAATTATTTTTCATTCTGACCTCAGAACATGTTTGTATAAGTAAAACTCCCATGAGCCCAACACTGTTACTCAGAAACAAAAGGCATCCTCTCTCCTCGCTAACATCTTGTTTAGTGGCGTTTTTATTATATTGCTTGAGTCTTTCATTTTAATTACAATATAGAGGCAGTTCTGAGGGGTGCTACTTGTGTCTGAAATAAATGTATGATTACTATTCTTATTATTAATACTTACAATCATATACGTGGGCAAATATTTTGTGCGCTGGGAACAGGTGAAGCACATTTTCTTGACAGACTCCCAACGCAGGTGCGTCGGGGGGGGGTCAAGGTGCTTTAGTTGGTGAAAAGCGAAGTTTACAACAAAAAAAATAATCAAGCTTGTGGAAGCAAGACAAGAAAGCAAAGTAGGTTACATATTTGTAGAAACTGTAAAACTGCAAAGCGCTGCATAAATAACATCAGTTTAACCAGTGTAAGTAATACATTGAGTACATTAAGGTCAAATTCATCTGCCCCCCCTAACAGAACAACTGGCCCCAGTCTGCCCCCGTCAAAATAGTCTAGGACAGCCACTATGACAATATCATTATTAGTCTATTCTTATAATATTATTTTGAGCAAAACAGATGAGTAATGGCGAGATTCACGTTTACCCGTTACACAAAAACATCACCTCTCCTCAAAGCATCTCCGTTAACCAGCTCCTGGGGGTATTTAACGGGATCTGGCATCGGTTTCAGCTTCCTGTGTGGTCTGGCTGGGTTACGTCTGACTGTGGACGTCAGGCTGACAACGGAGCAGTGAGGCGAGGCGCGGATCTGCGAATGGCGGAGCCCAAACACAGCCCGGGAGTCATCGCGATCACCCGTAAGGGGAGAGCCCTGTCCTCCATCGCCCGCCGCGCGTAAACGCGCCTCTCCAAACGAAACCCCCCCATCAGCGGACCGATTAAATGCGGCCAGTCAACGCGATCCGACAACAACAAAATGCACAGCGAGCGCATCAAGGTTTTTCCACTGAATGAGATTGTTTTTCTTTTTAATGCGATGATAATGTAATTAGCTTTCACACGGCAGGTGGCGAGACAATCAGAAAGTCACGACGGATTGACTGTAAAACGAATCCTATTAACGGGGACGATGGGAAGATAAACAGGGCAGCTTGAAGGGGTGAAGCCAGATTACCATAAAAAAATCCTCTTGCTGTCTCCCCAGTGAATATTTGCGGAAAACTGACTTATTTACTTTCTGAAAATTAATTAATCATCTGGTATTAAATGAGCGTTTGCCGCTTGCAGCCCGGCAGCCGGGTAAATAAGCGAGAGGCGATCCTGGACCGCAGATTTGACAGAAACCAGGGGGAGCAACCTTCGCTGAGCGGGGGTGGGGGGGTTAGAAAAAGAAGCACAAAAACAACGTGAGCTGAGATTAAACAGAGGGCACATAATGTGGTGGGGGGTCGTGGGGGTGCCTGAGAAAACAACAGCTCGTCAGGGCCTGACACCGATATGCACGCCTCTTGGGAAAGTGTCAGCCAGCCCACCGGGTCACCGGGACCAGCCGACCGTGAGAGGAAAGGCACTCTGGGGGGATATCACACGGGGACGCCGAGCAGAAGGGAAGCATGAAGGATTTCACTCTATCAGTGTAAAGATACAAGCACGCCACCATGCATGAGACATGGCTCATACGAGGACACGCAGCTCACTGTCACAGCAGCTACGGGACTGCTTCATGTGGCCGGCAATGGCAGCGAGACGCGGGCCGAGGAAGGTGGGGGATCAGGCTTGTCAGTGACCGCAAAGCGGCAACCGCAGGGCCTCACACGGAGCCTCAGATCCTCCAAACATGTGACCAGTCAGGTCATTTTTTTCGGCCTCGCTACTTCTGGCTTCATTTTATAAAAATCTGTGAGTGTAATCAAACACTAAAAATGGCAAAAGTCTTGTACTTGGGTTGGTTACTTATGGTTAAGGTTAGTGCTGGGTAGGTTAAGGGTGTCCTGATTGGGATTAGGGTTTTTCCCATAGAAATAAATTGACGGTCCTCACAATAGGGAGGAATAGAAGCGCGTGTGAATATGAGTGTGCTCTGTGATGTTCTGCCATCCCGTCTTGTGCCCTGGGCTCAGTCCAGGACTTGCGTGACCCTGACCAGGATAAGCGAGTGGAAGATAGATGGATGGATGGATTCATCTATTTCAAGGTCATAATAATCATTTACCTGATTAATACTTACCTCCCCCTGCAGCTAATAATGCTAGTCATGCCTAATATAAATATTAACACCCTTTCATGTTTATGCATTATATTAACAGGTTTATGAAAACTGCACTGGGGGAAATAATCCACTTGAAATTTTTAATTAACATCGTTAACATTCTTATTTTAATTAATGTTGAATGAAAGCATTTTCATTAATGCAGATTGTCATTGTGTGCAGCACCATGCACCATCAGAATAAAATGCATTCAGACAGGCAGACATACCTAACTCGACCTACCAGCCCCTCATTGGCTGTCACTAATGGATGGATGGATTGCACTAAATGTAGACTGACAACAGCAGTTCATTGTTCAACAATGTGAGAAGGTCAGGCAACTTTCCTAATTTTTATAAAGACTAGCTGCTTTAACTGGAGTATAGATGGTGGAGATATGACTAGATCTGGTAGCTTATTGGGGGCATTTTTTGTGCTGGTCAGCCAGGTTTCCGCATCACTGGGACGGACGCGGGACTCAAAAAGACTGAGAGAGAAATCGGGTCTGAGCACCGGGTCAGGAGAGGTGTCAGCTGGCTAAAGGGAACCGCTATGGCTGGATAGCAGGGAGGAACGCGGCGGATCACTGGTCCGGGCGGCGCAGTGGGGCAGGACCATCAGGCCCCTGAGCTCTGCATTCAGTACACGCCACTGGGGGGTCAGCTGGACATTAGGTCTGCCCTCCCAGAGGCTGCTGGGAGCTATAATCAGAATGGCAGGAGGGCCTTCACAGTGACTCAGAGGGACTGTTTCAGCTGGCCAATCATGACTGGAGCGTCTCGGAAGCCAGCGTTCGAAGATCCAGGATCAGGCAAGGAGAATATGCAAAACAAGAGCTTGGCCCAGATCTGCAGGCTCTGGATGTGCTCCAAATATGTCAAAGACCCAGCGGGGCTGGGTTCTGCCCGCGCCTCTCTCCCATGGCCTCTGGATGGCGCTATCCGCCGACACCGCGGTAAAGCACGTTCGGGTTTCTTGCAAGGGAAGAGTGGGGGCAGCAGGATGCGTTGGCGAATCCGCCCAGTCTCAGTGTTTTTCAGAAAACAATGGGCCAAGAACCACCCCCCCCCCCCATCACCCCCTCTGCAGGAGGCTGACATTCACACCAAATGCGACACCTATGAAAGGCTTCATGTGGGCCCAGGGGTCTCCCAGTGCTCGCAGCCATCGATCTCGGCAGCTTAGAAATTAACCTCTTAGAGGTGAGCGTACCGACCCGTGGAGAGAGATTGGTTTTCTTTTGTCAGGCGGCCTGCAGGAGACAGAGCCGGGGAACGCTGTGCAGATTCGCTGCCTGTTTATCCCCCCCCCCCCACTTTGAGGGAGGGGCTCCTGTGCCGGCTGCCTCGCCCGCGGAGCCGCTTTGTGACCGACTCCTTGAAGTCATCGGGCGTGACGCCTGCGAGCCTCATTCTTCACGTGAAACAGTCTGACTGCTGTGAAAATCACGCCAACCGCCCTCTCCCCAGCGCCTCATTCCACTTCCTCAGAAAGGGGGTTTATAAGAACGTGCAGGTGCTCTAAATCTGAGCGGCGACGTCTCTCCCCTGCAACAGCACCTGTTTGGGATGAGTTGTTGCGACGGAGACCTCCTATTGGATGATGTCATGCAATGGGAGAGCAGCCAATGGGGCGAAAGGAACTCGGAGGCGTGGGCGGGACCAGAGGAAGACAACAAATAGGACAAAGAAAGAGATTTCCTCCTTTTCCTCCTGGCTCGCCTGGAGGTGTATTGGTGTGTGCTAGCACTCCCCGTGCTTCGGTTAGAATTTAACGTACATTTAGAACATCTGTCGGAATATTCAAATCCCCAGCTGAGCGACGGTAACAGACTGCATGATGATCTGTCTGCCCCTCCTGTCTGCCACTCGCTTATGAACAAAGAGCCGCCAGGCCCGAGGGAGGGGCGATCAGAAAGGGAAGGATAAAACTGTAAACTGACACAGGCCCTGTACTGAACGCTGTAAGCGAGCGCTGACTGAGGCTGTCCTTACCTTGAGAGCCCACTGGGGGGCAACACCCCCTCCCACCCACCTTGCCTCCACCTCCACCCCTGGTCATTCTTGCCAATCCCCCACTGTGCCCCCCCCCCCACCCCCCCACCACACGGCTAAAGGAGCAATGGGGAGAAGAGAATTAATGTGGGGGTGGGGGGGGGTACAATGTCAGTGCAGCCTTCCTGCTGTTACCATAGCGATGGCACATGGGGCTGTGGCCTGAAGCGACACCCACGTCCCCTTTAACGCATTAGGTACTCTGACGGCACACCGCTGCGACGATTAAGCTGTTAAACGTGTTTAATTAGGGCCGCCCTCCCCCAACCTAATCCACCCACCTCCCGGTCAAAGTTACGAGAGACCCTCCAGACACACACACACACACACACACACAGAGCTGAGGTCGGAATCGAACCAGCAACTGCTGGAGAGAGGAAACGATGCATCTCTGAACCACGGTGCCTTGTCCTAAATTACGGCTATTTAATGTTTTAATCAATATACAAGTGAACTGTAGTTCCTTTATGCCTGACTGTAATGTTTTCCAGCAGACAGATTAATTCACGGTAATTTACAGTGCCTGTCCAGTGCATTACACTCACACATAGACCTGTCTCTCTGTATCCACGACTGGTGGACAGACCGATCACAATCCATCAGCCAAGCGTGGGTAAACCCCCTAAATGTCAAAACGGCCATTCCGAGCCAGGGAAGCAGGAGACGGGTCGGCATTCCTAAGGGGAGATGGCGCCCGCCTCCCACGGTCGATGCGTCACCACATGGGGGACACTCCAGCCTCACTTCACCTTTCAACTTTCGTCACCATGGCAACCAGGCGACAGACACGGAAAGCACTACAAAGACCAGCGTCACTGGGAAGGGAGGCAAAATCCGGAGTGTAAGAGGTCACCAAGGGCATCCATGTACGGAAGTTATTTCTGGGACAATGCTGCTGTTTATTTTGGTCTGGGGAAAACAGTCGGAGAGACTTTATGGATCAGGAGAACGTGGACGACCTTAACATCTACCAAGAGGTTCCTTCAAAATATTTAAAAACCGTTCCTGGGCTGGCCAGCCCTCCACAGTGCCCCAGACAAAGACAAACTGACAAGAAACCTTGCCACCCCCCCCCCACCGCCCGCTCCCCAGCCTGCAGGTCGTACCTCCCTGGACTTTTCCATCTCGGTCTGCAGGACCTGCTTGGAGACCTCGAGATCCTGCAGCCGCTGTCGCAGGTCCTCGTTCTCCTGCTCCAGCCGGGACCTCTTCTTCTCCACCGCCTCCAGCTCATTGTGCAGGCGGATGGAAACATCCTTCGCCACCTTTTTTCGAACACAGAAGAGGAAAGTTGCGCTTAGGTCACTTCAACGGTGCATTATGCTTCCATGACTTCTCAACATGAATTATCTGCCTGCGTCTGGCATGTCCACAGAGACACAGAAGTGCTAATTTATTCGAGTTATTTACATTGATCGCTTCCTAGCTCTTAAAAAAGTTGAAACTTTAACTATAAATACGCCTCTGCCTGTAATCATTATGTCGTGTTTGATCACCTTTAAATTTGCTGTGAAACATCTCTAATTTCCCCAAAGTAAGATTCATGCACAAGGCAAAACGTCTGACTGAAAGATTGTTCTTCCTAATTCCCTGGGTCTGTCAGAGCTGGAGAATGAGGGCCAGAGGTCTGGGCTGATGTAGTTTTTGGAGAATATGAAGATTTAAGGACGCTCTGTGGCACAAGGTGCAGAGACCCATCAAACTGTCTGATCTTAAACATGGGCATCACAGCAAGGATGATTTCATCATGGGTTATAAGAGGGACCTGCAGTGAGGACAGGCCCATAGGCCACACCAACATGATGACTGATTGTATATTAGATAGATAGATAGATGGATGGATAGATGGATTGATTCTCAAAGCTGAGAATGACATCCTTCTGCTGGGAGGCCTATCATCCCGTCTGATGGCAGCTGCCACTGGAATGCTTGTACACCAAAACAGCTCCTGACTAATCAGGAAAAAATCCCGCTAATTGCAAATGCTCCCAAATGCATAGCAGCATGCAGCTGTGTGAGAATCTGCTCTCTCTCTTTAACCGGTAGCCGGGGGCTGGGAAGGGGAAGAGGAGCCAAAATGTAGGGAGGCGCAGAATGCGAGCGGTAGGGGGCTGCCTGGGGAGGGGGCCTCAGCAGAGTCGCCGCGATCCGGGCGGGGGGGGGAGTGGGGGGGCACTCAGC
Source organism: Petrocephalus zakoni (assembly GCA_026774425.1). Lineage (NCBI taxonomy): Eukaryota > Metazoa > Chordata > Actinopteri > Osteoglossiformes > Mormyridae > Petrocephalus > Petrocephalus zakoni. The sequence goes on from JAODKN010000065.1 coordinate 91,400, forward strand.
CGGCACTGGCATGGCAGACAGCCCACATTGCAAAATCAATACCCTTTTTCATTAACAGCCCAAACGGCTTCCCAAGGCAGCTCTTTAAGTGTAAGGCTGCATTTTATAGCAACAGTGGCTCTTGGTAGCAGTAAACCAATCAAACTGACTATTTATACATGTACAAATCCTGGCCAATCAAATGCTTCTATTAATGGACACTCGTCAACCAATCAAATGCTGCTATTTCTGGACAGTGACTAGACTTGTTGACAGAGGGCTGATTTGCTGTGGATTCCCTCCTCCCCCCACCCCACTGTTCTGCTGTATTCTCCTTTTATTTGGTTTGGATTCACCCTGAAGGCGTTGCTTTGAAACAGAAGCCACTTCTGAGGTGTTTGGGGGAGGGGGTCGGTGTTATTTAAGGTGCTGAACAGCTGGGGTGTAAACTGCAGACCTCTGCTGTGTTTGAGGATGGTGGTAATGGCGTCGTCGTCGGTCACCGTGGCAATAAACACCGCCGCCTGCTTCCTGCCAGTCCGTGATTGATGGCAGCCTGCTGTGTGCGAGTCGCTTTACCGCCGGGTGGCATCCTCACCGCCACAAGCCCCGGCCGGCCGCTCCTAACGACCCCACGGCGGCTTCCAGCTGCGCGCCCATCAGCCTGACAACGGCCCACGACGTCTCCAGGGACGAGGCCGAGTGCCCCCCTCGTCCCAGGGGGCAGTCTTCCGAGGACTGCCCCTGCGACGGCAAACTGGCCCCATCCGCGACTTTCCGAGCCTATCCGGATGAGTAATGAGCCTCCTGTATCCGCTCCAAAGGTGGAGACTGCCTCACGCGATGATCCTGCCCCGGCTGCTCAGGAAAGAGGATCTGCCTGGTGGGGGGGTCCGTCCATCACATTAACATCTATTTGTTGGTAGCTCAGCAGGTAAGAAGACTCTGTCTGTGATCAGAAGGTCACCAGTTCACATCCTGTGGTCAGCAGAGTGATGTCACCACTGGGCTCTTCAAGAAAACCCTTAACAACCCCCCAAATTGCTTCAGGGACTGTCTGACCCTACTTCCTCAGTTGTACATCGCTTTGGATAAAGGTGCCGGCTAAATAAATGAAATGTAACTGTAGTCTGCCATTCTGACACTGAGC
>JAODKN010000065.1:133576-151283 GCA_026774425.1 Petrocephalus zakoni
GGCCAACAACCCCCCATTGCCCTTGCGCCCCCCCCCCAATAACCCCCCGGGCCCCCCCGCGTGCCCTCACCCCCCCATTGCCCCAGTGCCCCCCCCCCCCCCCCCCCATATACACCCCTGGCCAGTAGACTGCCCTACTTTCTTCCAGTGCCCCTCTATATATCCTTGGTCAGTAGGCTGCCATACCCTCCCCTCCAGTAATCCTGAGGCCCCACCCCTATATAAACGCCTGGCCAATAGACTTGCCTACCCTTCTCCAGTGACACTGAGGCCCCGCCCCTATATACATCCCTGGCCAGCAGGCTACCCTACCCTCGTCCATTGCCCTCCCCCACCCCTATATACACCCCTGGCCAGTAGGCTACCCTACCCTCCCCCACCCCCTTCTCTCACCTTTGTGGAAGCTTGTCGGCTGGAACTCCTCCCATGTAGTAAACCCCACCAAAGTTGGGCAGGGAGACAACAAGGCTCTTTTGGAACAACAACACCCTATTTTTGCGTATCACCACCCTGTGTTTGATGCCACTGTAGAGCAGGATGATCTCCACCTTGAAACAGACAAGTGCAGTCGTGAGCCCAACCTATGGCTCAGTCTCACCATCTCAGTTACCGACATCCAAGATAGCCGCACGGCAGATGGAAAGCAAAAGGAGGGCGAGGTCTCACCACATAGCTCTTCCCATCACTAATCACGAGGTCCTCCGGCACCCGTTCCGGCAAGAGCATCTCTTCCTCCATCCCAGCACCGAAGTCATAGAAGAGCTTCAGCCTCCTCTGGACGATGGCTAGACACAGGAATTTCGTCTGGGAAGAAAAGATGGGCAAACGTCACAGAGGAAACGGCCCAACGACGAATCGTGGTACCACATACCTCCTAATAGACACGCCTACGGAAAAAGCTGAGCTAGGAATGAGGAGCTGACCTGGCTTTGGAGCAGCAGCAGGATGCCGCTGTGCGAGAGCACGCGGACCTCTTGCTCTAGCCGCTTCTGGCTGCTCTCTTCCACTGACAGGGGGATCTCCGCATACCCAGTGCCGTCAAAGTATGCACCGTCATTGACCCAAGGCATGTTCAAGACCGGCTTGACCCTAAAAACATAAGTAGTTGTGAATGAGGATTGTATAAAAATTCTAAGCGGAACAGAGCTGGATGCTAGCTGGGTGGATCCTGGGATCTTCTGGGGGGGGGCGCAATTTTTACACCAAACCACCAGGCGCCACCCACACCCAGTCGAAAACTTGTACAGTTGCCACCCTGACTAGGCTCACTCGGCACCCCTAGAGGGCCAACTGGGATACAACCAGTACTGCTCGAATCGGAATGAGGTACTTATATCTGTGCACTTTTATACATTGTGAAAAGGGCTCGAGGACTCTCATAAACACCAGGATAATAGAATCCCCCTTGGGGGACCCTGCAACGACCCAGGAGGCCGACAGAGGCATCATGCCCACCTTCCGCAAGGCCTGACAGCAGTGGTGTTCATCTGGAAGGTCTGCTTGAAGTTGTAGAGGCTGACTGCTTCCTCGTTCAGGGTCTCCAGCTCGATGCAGCCCTCAAAGCCCGGCAGCCGGAGCTGGGGGGGAGGCTGTTAAGGAAGAGGAGGAAGAGCGAGGGCTTTAAAATGGCTCCCATGGCCCACACACCAGGGCCGCATCGAAGAGCAGGGCCAGAGCTGGCCGCACTCACCGTAAACGTGTCGGGGTACCCCCCCACATAGAAGACGGTGTCCCCCGGAGGCAGGTTCAGAAGGCCATGGTCACCTTCGGCCACCAGCTCCCCCATGGTGACATTCTTCCCTAAATAGAGATCGGTTTCCCCCAAGCCGAAAGCGATTTGTCCGTACTGCAGTGTCCTGGGAGAGGCGTTCACCTCCATCAGTCACTCCATCAGTCACCCACGTAGAAATACTTCATTCCTCATATCAGTATTACACACCATGGCAAATCTCTGTACCTCTCTAAAGGTACCTCTCCAAAACAGATCATTAACACATTACCAGCAATTATCACTAAGGACAGACGGAGTAAAAACAGAATCAAGAAACAGAATCATTTACCGATTCTTACATCATCCCGACAAACCGTCTTATGTAATTACAGAAAATACAGTAATTGATATCGCAGCTCTATATATTTGTTGAAGCTTTTTTTTAATTTATTTATCTCTATTTATCCTTTTGTATTATTTCCTTTCGAGCATAATCCAGGGAGAAGGTGGCAAAAGCGTCGCACTACACAGATGTACGGTGTATGTTTCTACATGTGAGGAATTAGCCCTGAAACCTGGAAGAACAGATACTGGTAAACGAGAAGGAGCCTGAGCGTGTGCGTGCATGAGCGTGTGCGTGCATGAGCGTGTGCGTGCATGAGCGTGACTGACCTCTTCAGGATGACGTTGTTAAAGCTGCCGTCCGATTTGATGTCCTCCTTCACAGTGTCCTCCACTGTTTTCCCACCCAGGTTGTACATCCATCGCAGCTTCGTCCCCTCGAGAGCCAAGCCCAAGAAGTCCGTGTCGGACTGCAGGTCAGAGGAAAAGCAAAAAAAAAAAAAACAAATAAACGGCAAATCGTCTGAATAAAATACGCCCCCTGGTGGAGAGCTGGGTCAAGGCATCACTGCCCCGTCTGTCAGGGAATTACGAAGAACAGAATCACGTCATACGCTTACGCCACACCGGGGTTTCCGTAAGACACAAGGAAAACTATATTTACATATGAAAACTACGTCAGATAAAGATCAAGTCCTGAGAATGAGCCACCTAGACAAGGCCTGGAGTGACGAAACGAACCAGCAGCAGGACCCCCGACCCAAACTCGAAGCACCGCCCCCCGAGTATGCTTACACTGCTGCCTCCAAGGTAGAGTACGAACTGCTTCTTCACCTCCGCCTGCCTCCTCGTCCTCTGCGCCTCTGGTAGATTAATGTAGAACTTGAGGGAGGTGAAGGCGCCCAGGTCCGCCAGATTCTCTGGGTTCCGGACCTGGACGGCTGAGCTGCCGTTAAACTTCATGGCCACGTTTACCTGAGGGAGCAAAACGAGATGCGGGGTTAGAGACCGGCCACTGGGACGGGTGAGAATGCCTCCTCCCCGCCCCCCGTCACACCTCTCCGCCCCCTCACCCTGCTGGCTGCCCGCCGGGCCTGCTCGATTAACTCCCGGATCCTCATGATGTTCTCCGAGATGTTGGGTGTCTGTGTCGAGTGGTTCTGCAGCCCGTCCAGCTTCTTAAGCAGCAGCGGGATGGTGTCAGCCAGCATCCCCACTGCAGCAGGAAAAAGGAGGGGGAGGGGCCAGGCTGAGCATTGCTCCGCCCCTTTCCCCATCTGCCTGACGGTGTCAGCTCCACATCATGCCTCACTTTGCAGATTGTTTAGTTATGCCTTCCCAGTTTATCCCTGCTGGCAGCCTGTGCTCTGGAATCTTTCCACAAGACCTTTACATGAAAACTCGCCTGCACCAGATCATCAGGATGTACCAGCTAATTCCCAATGATATCGCGCATTGAGAGATGACTAGGGCTGCCTGTACACAGCTATCTCCTATTACAGTGTTTCCCAACCCGGTCCATGGGAACCCCCAGCCAGTCCACATTTTTGCTCCCCCCCAGCTCCCAGGTAGGGCCTGGGCTGGGAAACACTGTCATGATTCATGATTTGCACTTTATGGACTTATGTGATTTTTGTGCTTGACTTGGCAAGTAAAAAAATAATTTACTGTACATAAAAATACGTAAGTAATATGTCAGTGGCTAGCATTGTAGTCTCATACCTGTAGGGTTATGAGTTTGATTCCTTTCCTCAAGTGCAGGGGTGGGAAATCTAATCCACAAAGAGCCAGTGTGTATGCATGTTTCTGGGATAACCTTTCGATCAGCTATTCAAACCCAGGTGTGAGAAGTCTTCGGTCAATCAGTCCACTAATTAGTAACCTAAATAGGGAGTTGCAGCGAAAACCCGCATACGCAACGGCCCTTTCTGCCCACCCCTGCTCAAATGTGTATTACTGCCGGTTGCTGCTTTTGGCCACTTTAAATTGTGTGTTCAGTGATTGGCCAAGACCCCTGTCATTCCCAGGATGACGCCCCCAGCTGGCCATGACCCCGCCCCCTGACTACCTGACTTATTGGCCTCCATGAAGGCTTTGTCCAGGTCCTGGTTGGTCATGTTAGTGTCGCCGTACTGCTTCTCCCATTGGTCAAGCTGCTGTTGGATGGGACGCAGCTCGTCCACCACCCGGGCCGCCGTGGCGTTCGCCTTCTCTGCTGCCTGCTTGGCGTCGGCGATGTCTCTCGCTGTATCCTCTTTGGGGGCGGCAGAGAGGAGCGGGGCAGAGGCGTGGGTGCGGGTGCAGGTGGAGGCTACGCAAAGTCACCTATTTCAAGTCACGTGTCATATTTACCTCTGCTGAAGTTGAGATTCTTCCTGAGCATCTCAAGATCCTGGGAAAGAGAGTCTTTTTTGTTTCTCACGCCGTGCAGCCGGGCGTTTCTGGTCTGCAGCCGCGGTTTCAAATCTGCAACGGGGGCAGCTTTTTTTTAGTATAGTGATATAGTCAAGCAATTTCCATTTGTGAAACTTAATCGCACATTTAGTTCTTTAGCGGACGCTTTTGTCCAAAGTGAGCCTGGAATTAGAGCACAGCTGACATCCTTCAGCCCCGGAGCAGGTGGGGCCTTGCGATGTGATTACTCTGCTGGACCCATGACCTTCCTGCCTTTAACCCCCCCCCTGTATGACATCACCTTTAGTGAGCCTGTCCTGTAGCTTCTTTGCCTCCTCCATGAGACTGTTGCTCCGGTTCTTCAGGGCGCTGGCCAGCTTACCAAGGTTGTCATCTAGCACAGTCTTAGGAGACCAAACCAATCAGACAGGCCTTCTCTAAAAACCTCCAATCGGTGCCCGAACACTCACATGTGCCTGCATTATATATTTTTTTTAGTATGATGTATCTTAAATAATACTCCTATCCTCAGCATCAGTTACAAATAGCCATAGATCTATCCGTATACTTTTAAATACCCCCCCTCCCCTCTAAAAAGTTCAGAGGTTATGAAGGTGTGGAGCTTCAGGCAGGTTGCTGGACAGACCTTCAGCGCCTCTTCGCTGGCCCGTAGTGCAGTCCTGGCGGCTTCCTCCGCCTCCCGTATGGCACTGATGATGTTGTTGTAGGCACGTGACGCGTTCACCACGCGCTGGATGAAGGTGTCCTGGTTTGTGCCTGCAATGACGCTGTTGATTTGGAAGAGAGTGACAAGCCGCTTACAAACCACCGTCGAGGAGAATCAGGGTAAGCCTTAAAAATGCTACAAGAGAGAAATGTGCACTGAGACTGCTCCTCACACCTTTCGAGAGGTTTCCAAATATACTGATGTTTTACACTCTTCTGAAACCCTGAGCTAATCCACAGTTTGCTGCTCGGCTTACAAGCTACTGATCATCTCTGATAAATCATCACCCAGGATCAAGATCTCTCAGTATCCCCAAAGGGACCTAGAGTGATGGACTCTGCTCAGCACTTTAGTTTTTTCCAACTAGACGACAACTTGACTAAGATCAAGACGGAGACTAAGGCCTCCCTCTATCCTCCTTAAGCCCGCCTACTTAGTGAGGTTATTGGCCAGCTCGTCCAGCAGCTTGGCGTGTGCTTCTGCATCTTCCACCAATGGGATCTTGGCTGCAGGGGCAGACTTTTGCACCTTCTCCGCCACAGCCTTCCGAGCTCCATCTAACTTGGCAGCCAGGCGCTCGTAATCCTAAGAAGAATAAACATATTATCAACAAAGTCAACATCCAAGGAAGCTGATTGAAGGAAAGTGATTTAGTCTGCCTCCTGTAAGAACCAAGCTTTTGCTGATGCCTCTGTAGAAACTGACCTCCTTGGCCTCCTGTAGCATGGACAGAAGGTCATTGACCTGGGTCACATCATCCTCAGCCATTTGTAACAGGTCATCCACGATCTTCTTCTGGTTCTGCAGATCCCGAACTCTTTGCTGAAAAATGTTAAAAGTGAAGAACAAGAGAAGAAGAGCAATGTAGATGCTAGATCAGATACAGCAGAAGGCATGTAGGTCACTGCAAAATCTATGCAGAACTTTCTAGAATTGTACTTTATCTGCACTATACAAATGTGTAAGCTGGTGGCCTGTGGCCCTCACCAAGATGTCCTCCAGCTTCTTCTCGTTGAGGTTGTTGGTTTCCGTTGCGTGGGCTGTGTTGTTCACGGCTTCATTGAGGGCATCCCTCAGGTCCTTGAGTTCATCATGGAATTTAGCAAGCCGGTTTCTGATGCTCTTTACCAGGTCTTCGTTGCGGGAAAATAGGTTGGCTATCTCCTCCTTTACTCGTTCCAATACTGAGGCAACAGGGAGGGCAGAGAGAGGAGAGACCATGGAAAAGAGAAATGAGGTCAGTATGAAAAGGCAGCAACTGTAAATGCCGAACCCCAGAAGCAACAATCAAGATGAATCTTAAGAATAGGAGAAGCAGCAAATGCTGGGAGACTTAGCAGAGTTTGGTGACGTTCAGAAGGTCACTAACATTTCTTGGCCTCAGCCAGCTCTGTGTCTGCCAGGAACTTCTGGTGCTGGAAGCCCATCAACCTCATCTCCCGCAGCATGCCCTCCACTAGGGCCAGCTTGTCGGACAGGTCCTCCACTGATTCCTCAGCCGTCTTGTTCATGGATGTGCTGTTAGCTTGGGCTATTAAGTCTAGGTATGGAGACAGGGCAGTGAAATGGACGCATTATTGCCTGTAGTATTAAAAGTGAACTTTCTGTCTGGACTAAAGAAATCTCTTCTAAAACATGATTTATTGTCTTTAACCAAATATCCCTCCAGGCAAGTAAGCAAGTTAGTAAGAAGGAAGGAATGAAGAAAGGAAAGACAGAAAGAATTAAAGAAAGAAAGAAAGAGATAAGTATCTCTCTTTCCCCATTCATTTGTATGGAGTTTGCAAGCTCCTCCCACGTTTCCATGCACTCTCTGACTGCCTATATGTATGAGTATGTATTTCCCATCTGCACTTCCTGGGATAGACCCCAGCTTGCCGCTGTAACACGGGATAAGCGCTTACACCATGCGTTTAGACGGATGTAGCAATGGCTGCGTACCTTTGATTTCCCGCGCGATGCCCTGGATGTGCTTCAGCAGGTCCTCGGCACGCCGGTGAGTCTCGTTCACATTGCGTTTTAGGTCGGTTGCTTTGTTCCTCGTCAAATTTGCCTGGTCGGGTCGAAATACAGTGAACTTTGTCAAATGGTTTTTCAGTGGGTGGACTTTACATCACAAGCCTGTGGGATGGAAGGTCTTTCTGAAGATCTTAGAATGTCATAAGGACTTGAGCTGACTGACCTTCCCTTCCAGTTTATTCGTGTCCAAAATGATAATCTGGGCTTCGCTTTCCAGCATGTCCATCCTGTTCCTGCTGTCATCCAAAGTCCTGTTAAACTTCTCCAGGTCTTCCTGTGGCAGTGACACACAAGAGCGGGAATCAGAAGATACTGAATGAGACACCGATGGAGTGACCACACCTGTCATGTGGCCTGTGCTAATAGGAACTCATGTGATTCCCCCCCCACCCCCCCCAGGACAAATTTCACTGGGAGAGTGGTGCCGAGAGTTTGATAACTTGGAGCCCCATCAGCAGGTCTGGGATGTGATGGCGTCACTCACAGCCACAGCAGCAATGGAGATATTGAGGTTATGCAGCCGTGTCCAGACAATGGAGCTAGCATTCAGGTCGCCCAGCTCGAAGTGCACATCCAGGCGCTCCAGATCATCCAGCAAGACGGTGACACAGCTGTCACATCCTGCCAATGATGAAGGCCACAGCCAATCAGAATGTGCCCCGGCACCGGTCACGCCCACAAAGCAGACTGCCGTGTATTTCATTACTCAAAGCCAGCAGTAAATTAACAATGGAGAGGCTACATGATAAGTGATCAAAAAAGGACAGTTTCAGTGGGACTGGAGGATCCCGTAGATGGTGGTTTGACCAGAAGGGGGCGCCACTGCCCACACTCACGCTGGCAGTGCACCAGGTTGGCGGCGTTCAGCACGGGGACACTGTTGCGCTCCATGCAGTGGTCACACTGCCTCCCCACCAGGCCCGCACTGCAGTGGCACTCCCCCGTGCGGGGGTCACACAGCCCTGTCCGGCATTTACACTCTGGGGGGGTAAGATGCAGTTATACACTGGATCACAGTCTGAGATGCACTTTGGTTGCAGTGAAAGAATCACTAATAAACAGAGTATAAATATGGAGGACATTTACACATGACTATTGAGACATGGACATACGAAAAATATAGTAAATAAATAACGGAATATACACTCTCTATTATTGAATTCAGGTGTTTCTATCAGGCCCATTGCCCCAGGTGTATAAAATTAAGCAGCACTCCATGATCTAACAAGGTTAGGCTGAAGCTGTCCTTTGTGCATCAACTAAATTTGGAAGTTATTTCTAGACTGAATGAACATAGAATATGTCCTTGTGATGGTATGGTAAATGTATGTATTTGTGTCCTTATGTCTTTTTTATTGGTTTTTTGTGAAGTCGCAATAGAGCTGCTGTAATGCAAGAAATATTTCAGACTTATGTCTGACAACAAAGTACCAAACCATACCACACCATATCAAACCATACCACCCCACACCACACCATACTGTATCAAACCATACCACCCCACACCACACCACACCATACCACCCCACACCACACCATACCATATCAAACCATACCACCCCACACCCTCCCTCCTCCCTTCCTTTCATTCCTCCTTCCCTCCCTTCCTCCCTGCCCTGTCTTCCTCCTTCCTTCCCCTCTTCTTCCCTTCTCCCCTTGCCTCCTTGCCTTCCTCACTTCCTCACCTTGCTTCTGTAAAGTGCTTTGGGCGTCTTGGGAAGTGCTATATAAATGTATCATTCATTCATTCCCCTCTTCCATTCTATTCTCTTTCCTCCCCCCCTCCCGTCCCAGTTCCTCACCCTTGCAGCCGTCGGGCCCGTAACCCCAGTACCCCGGGGCACACTGCTGGCACTGGGGTCCGTTGACACCGGGCTGGCACACGCATGCTCCGCTGCTCTGGTCACATGGCAATGTGAGGGCGGCCGCCGCATTGCAATCGCAGCGCCGGCAGCCGTCACAGGAGTTGAACCCGAATGAGCCGGCCTGTAGGGGGCAATGTGGAGAACAGTCGAGTTTGGCGGGCGTGACTGTGAGCCTCCCAACCGGCCATGCCACGTGACTCACCTCGCAGTGATCGCACAGCGGCCCCGTCACACCGGGTTTACAGCGGCACTGTCCGGTGTGTGGGTCACATGATGCGGTGCCACATGGAGAGCAGCTGCATTCTGGGTAAATAAAGAGGAATGAACAGAGGACGGGATGTTTCACACACACAATGCATCTCTGCGTTTTTATGATGACGCTGCAGTTCAAATAACGATAAAACCTAAAATATTCAAAGGTATTAAAAAATTTTACAGGAAACGGGGCTAAAAAGTAAAAAGCCGCTTGCTCATACTGGTGCAGTTCTTGGCGCCGATGGCATCGCCGTAGAAACCGGGTGCGCAGGTTTCACACTGCGGCCCGGCGGTGTTCTGCATGCAGCCCCGGCACATGCCAGTCAGCGGGTTGCAGTCGCTGAACAGCATGTTGGGGTCAGTGTTGCCGTGGCACTGACAGGGCTGGCATGTGCTGCCGATCACCATAGGGTTGCCATAGAAACCAGGGGCACACCTGGAGGAAGCAAAAAGCCACGGTTACGGATGGTTACGGTCATCCGCGGTCATAGGCAATCACATGCTGTCATACACGGTCAGACCCAGTAATACGCTGTCATACACAGTCACACGTGCTCATACACTGACATAAGCTGTTATACAGGGTCATAAGCTGTCACACACAGTCATATGCTGTCATTCACCGTCATACGCTGTCATAGATGGTCATATGGTGTCACACGTGGTCATACTTGGCTAAACATAGTCATATATAAGCACTGACCTCTCACAGTTGGGGCCACTGTAGCCTCGCATGCACAGACACTGCATGTGGTCTGGGCGATCCACACAGCCCACTGCAAAACTGACAGGGAGGAAAGAGTTGGGACCAGTTAGCTGGAAAGCTCCTCTCGACCAACACAGACCTATTGTCAGAATGCTAACCAACAGACCTCCTGCCAGAAAAATGACCTCCCCTTACAGATTACAGACCTCCTGTCAGACGACTGACCCCTCCCCCCTCATAGGGTACAGACCTCCTCTCAAAATATTGACCCCCCTCACAGAGTACAGACGGCTGGCGGAGTGCAGACCCCCTCTCAGAATACAGAAAAGATCATGGACTACTAATCGCTGGCAGAATATGGACCCCCTTAAACAGGGTGCAGACCTACGTGTAGTGCCACACAGACCACGCCGAACCGAACCAAAAGCCAATAAGCCGTCACAGCCTACAGAGCATGTCATCTCCCTCCAATCACCCCCCCTCCCCCCAATACAACAGAGGGCCGCACTGACTTGTTCGAGGTGACCTGCAGGGGGCAGGGACAGCTGGTGCAGGAGTGGGTGTGGCCGTCGAGTGTGGCGTTGCCGAGGAAACCCCCGCGGCACTTCTCGCAGTGCTCACCAGCCGTGTTGTGCTGGCAGTCCTGTGAAGAGAACGACACCAGTCTCTGTAGTGAGGCAGGTGGCCGCGGTGGGGCGTGGCCTAAAGGCCCAGGGCGGGGCCCCCTCGGAGATGCTCCTCAGGATGAGATTATCAGGAGAAATTGTCACACCCCCTCAGTCAGGGACCCAAAATCTGTAGCGGCACCCTTGCTCCCAGTAATACAAGTGCTAGCCATCACTTGACTGTCACTTTTAGACTTTTATCTAAAGTGAAGTACATTTTAGAGACCAGGGTCAGACAGTCCCTGGAGCAATTGGGGGTGAAGGGCCTTGCTCGGGAACCCAGCGGTGACATCATCCATATACATTCACAATATTAAATCCCAGAATCGGTGGGTTCAGCTTAACTGTAGGCAGGCAGGCAGATAGTCAGTCTGTTACAGATGGTACGCACACACACACACACACAGTATATACTCACGATGCATATCCCTGACCCATCCAGGCACTGGTCAGAGTGGCCGTTACAGTTACAGGGGACACACTTCCCTAGGAACAAGCCCTTGCCGTCCCTGTAGTACCCGGGGGCGCAGCGCTGTGGGGGGGGGGGGGGGCACCCATGTTTGACCAAAGGCAGAGGCAGCTGGATGTGAAATCACACTACATTTTTCATTCTATACATTGTTATATACGTTTTTTATATATATTGTTTATGCGTTTGTCTTGATGGTATGTATACTCCATGCTACCACCTTCACCAAAACAAATTCTTTGTACTTTTTGTACTTACTGAATAAGTACAAATATTTTAAATATGTTTTAACATTTAATCATATATGCTTATTTATTTAGTTAACTTTTCATTAATCCTCAGACTATTCTTATAAATCAGAATATATTCTTTGATTTGGGTGTGTTATACTCCAGTTCAGCAGGGGGCGCTATTTAAGGCTGAGTATGACTTGGCCTGACAGTAGCAAGCAGCTTAGCATGTCAGAGCACCTGGCAGGAGTCTCCCTGGTAGCTGGCGGGGCAGAGGCACATTTCAACACTGCTGGCTGGCTCCCCGCTGGAGGAGCGGTCTGCAACCTCCAGGACCACCTGGCGCAGGGACACGGCCAGCGACGACTGCGCGTGCAGTGCGCGGATATGCAGGGCCTCCAGGCCACCAAGCACCATCATCAGCTCCTCCCTAGACACAGCGTTGCCCGTCTGAGCGTGCCGGAAACTTCCCTGGCAGGGTCACAAATGAATGGATGCATTAAGGTGGTTCAATAAGGAACAATGTCAGAATAAAAGGGTGAGATCACACAGGAATGAAATGCTGTTTTGGATATACTACCTGTCAGAAAATCTTTCATTTCATTTAGATCAATAAAACTCATCCATATTCATTTGATTACAAGAATCAAAACTTACTTCTTCTTATTTCGGCGGGAAAAGGAGAATCTTAGACCTAAAACTCTGTATAAAAGCTGTAAACCTCCCCACATCCATTATATACAAAAAGAACTACAAACACAGACAGCAGAACTACAAACACAGAGTTACCTCCACAAGGTGCACTGCCCCCTTGTGGGGACTGCCGGGATAGGGGTACTCCTTTTCTATGTACACCATGGTCATCTGGTTCCCCTGAAAGCAGAGAGACACATGTCTACACCGCCCAGATTTCACCACGCCGTTCATGTAAACTCACAGGAAAAATGGCAAGAATTCAGCTCTCAGTTTTAATTCAATTAATGGCCCCTGATATAATGAAATATTCAGTAGTTTAATTTCATTTTTATTGTGTAGATGTGTATTGTGCCATCCATCTATCCATCCATTCATCCATCCATTCATACATCCACTCAAATATCCAAATATCCAAGTCAAAGTAGACTCGAGAACAGCGACGTGGTTTTGGCCAGGATCTTGGTCCCCATGGCCCGGAAACCCACAGCTGGACGCCGCCAATACCTTGAGTATGACGTCGGGCCGGAAGGTCTCTGACGGCAAATCCAGACCGTCACCCCTTACTTGCTGCGTCTGGGAATGCAGGTGGTAGCGTAGGTACCCGCCGTAGGACGACACCTGCAGGAACAACAGGGACATCAGGGGTGAGATGTCAAATCACCTGCCCCATCCGATTGGCCCTGTGCGAGCACAGGGGCGGGGCCACAGTGGCTGCCATCGGCAACCAGATATTCATGCCTTAGATGCCCTAATTAGACATGAACTGAAGTATTAATCCCTTGTGCTCCCCACCCCACCCCTAAGCGTTGTTTTTTGGCAGTCAAACGCAGCTTTTCCAGGACTGGTACACACCTCTCAAACAATGAATTCAGGAGTTTCATTCAGACCCATTGCCACAGGTGTATACAATCACGCACCTAGCCATGCAGTCTGGTTTGCAAACATTTGTGAAAGAATTCAGTGAAGTCAAGCGTGGATCTGTCATAGGACGCTACTTTTGCAATTAGTCCGTTTGTGAAATTTCTTCCCTACTAGATATTCCACAGACAACTCTAAGTGGTATTATTGCAAGGTGGAAGCATGCAGGAACAGCAGAAACTCAGCCACCAAGTGACAGACCACGTAAAGTAACAGGAAGGGGTCACTGAGTGCTGAGGCGTAAAGTGCGTAAAAGTTGACAACACTCTTGACCAAACTTCCTTCATAGCCTGAAGCTTCATGGAATGGGCTTCCATGGCCAAGCAGCTGCAATCAAGCCTCACATCACCAGGCACAATGTCAAGTGTCGGATGGAGTGGTGTAAAGCACATCGCTTCTGTGCAGTGACGAATCAGGCTTCCCCGTCTGGCATTTGGATGGAAAGTTTGGTGAAGGAGGGTAAGGGGTTGTTTTTCAGGGGTTGGGCTAGGCCCCTTAGCTCCAGTGAAGGGGAGTCTCTAAGCTTGAGAATACCAAGACATTTTGGACAATTCTACGCTTCCAACTTTGTGGGAGCAGTCTAGAGAAAGCCCTCTTCTGGTCCAGCATGACTGTCCATAAAAACATTGTGGGTGAGTTTGGTGTGGAAGAACTTGACTGGCCCGCACAGAGCCCTGACCTCAACCCCATCAAACCCCTTTGGGATGAACTACAACAGAGATTGAGCACCAGGCCTTCATGTCCAACATCAGCCTAACCTCGCAGATGCTCTTCTGGACGAATGGGAAAAATCAGGCACTTCCTAGAGCAGTGGCAGCTGTTATAGCTGAAAAAGGTAACAAACTCCATATTGATGCCTATGGATTTAGAATGGGATGTCATAAAAGTACCCGTAGGTGTAATGACCAGGTGTGCCAATTCTTTTGTCCATATAGCGTTAGACAGCACAAACTCCTGCTCTGGTGAGTTAAAGTCAGACATGCCTAAATTAGCTGTAATGTTTCCGGGAGGCCGCTGCAGAGACATATCGTGCAGAAGCACAGGATGACGGCACCTTGTCTCCCAGGTAGCTGCGGGGGGCGTGCCAGTGCAGGTCCTGGTAAACATCAGGCACGTCCCTCAGGTCAGCCTCCACCAAGTCCTGCTCCAGGTCGGTGTAGACAGGGACTTCCTGTCTGTCGCCTCCGTGCAGGGCCCACCCGCCCATGTCCATCAGCTGGAAGGCCATGGGCAGCGTTAGTGTAGCAAGCTAAGGCGTTAGCATAGCATGGTAATCAGACCTCCCTCCTTTAAAATGAGAATAAATCTCAGTGGCTTCTACTGTTGGACCCTTGAGCCAAGTACTCAAACTAAAACACTGAGCTATTTAAATCACTTGCAGTAGAGGCCATGTTTTTAAAAGCAGTAGAGGAGTGGAATATGTCGGGCAGAGCAGGGACGCCCTGGTCGGGTTCTGAGGCACAGCAGCTCCCCCTGGTGGTGTACCTGAGCGCGATGCTTGTCTGAGCTGCGGCAGCGATCCGTCGCTCCAAAGCAGAAGCAGCTGGTGCAGCCGCTGGGGTTGGCGGGGTCCAGGAGGAAGGTCCCAAGCCGGCACTGGTCGCACCGGGGGCCCTCCACGTTTTCCTGGAGATGGGCAACAGGGGTGGCAGGCGTCAAGGGCTTAAATACGACGGAGAAGTCTGTGGCTGGGCAGGACAAGGGGGGGAGCTCACCTTGCAGAGGCACCGGCCCGTGAGGGGGTCGCACACGTCTCGCTCTGTGCCCTCCCCATGACAGTCGCACCGGCGGCAGTGCGGGTAACCACAGAAACCCGGCGCACATCGGTCACACTGGCGGCCCACGATGTGGTTCTTGCACCTGTGATAAAATAGCAGGAAGTGAGGACTGTCACAGAATCTTCTGGAAGCGCGACCAGATGCTACCAGGTACCAGGGCGAGTACGGACACATGGCTGGTTACCAGCACATTCCCGGGTTCTTTCCTCGGAATACACCTGGAGTTTGAGGGCCCTTGGGAAGCTCTCCGGCCCCAGGCGGCACGAGGCCCCCATCATATTCTGACACGTCTCTTGAAATGAGTCGCGAATGCACGCTAAGAATGTGGCGTCACACAGTAGGATTTCGGCACCCCCTCCCCAGGAGAAGAACTCTGCACCGATCTCCCGGCCCCCCATCCTGACAGACACCACCCATGTGGAAGTCCTGCAGCATCATGGAAAACCAGCCCAGGGACAGGCTCCCTCGGGATCAGGAAGGTCTCACTCCCACACTCGGGGACTTGGCCTGCAGGCTGGAAAATTTGATTCCACCAAACCGGAGCACAAGGACTGATAATGTTTCCTGAAATGGCTGTGGGTTATTTTTCACTGGCATGTCAGGAAGGGCAGCCGACGTGTCTTGCGGGCACTGGGCGGGGGGGGCACCATGCCCCAACAGAAACTCTAGGTGGATGTGCCCAAAAAGGGAAAACTCAAATCAACAGAGTGCCTACTGTAACTGCCATGAAGGGGGTGTTCAGACCTATAAATGTTCAAAGAAATAACATAACTTTGCCATGAGATTCTTAAAGGAGCCACGTCCAATTATGCCAGACTGACAAGCAGCCCCCATCGATGCCCATGTCCCACCCCCATGGTCACACAGCACCTCGGTGATGCGCTGCCCCCCACCTGCACTGTCCGCTATCTGTATCGCAGTTGATGTCCATGGCAGTCACTCCGTGCTGGGAGCAGTTGCAGAACTCACATCCGACCAGTGGGTGACAGCCGAATGTCTGGGGCTCGCACCGCACGCACTCCGGGCGCAGCGTATGCGGGGGGCAGATGCAGTCCCCTGTCATGGGCTCGCAGAGCCGCTCCCCACAGTCGCAGGCTGAGGAGAGAGGGTGAAGTCAGTGGGAGGGGAAAGGGTGGAGTCAACAGGAAGAGGGCGGGGCCATTGTGGGTGGGGGCGGAGTCAGTGGGAGAAGGTGGGGTCAATGGAGACGGGGATGGCGTCAGTAGGAGAGGGCAGGGTGAAGTCAGAGAGGACATGGTCAGCAGGGAATGGGCGGAGTTAGCAGATGAGGGTGTGGTCAGTGGAAAAAGTGTGAAGACAGCAGGGAGAAACAATGTGGAGTCACTAGGCTAGTGTGGTGTCAGTGGGGAGAGGGTGGAGCCAATAGAGAGAGAGGGTGGAGCCAATAGGGAGAGAGGGGGGTCAGCAGGGAATGGGCAGGGTCAGACACAGAGATACGATCATGTGACCGTAACAGGTCCTCACGCCCCGAGGGTGTGGCTGCCACCTACGTCTGCAGTTGGGGAAGCCCCAGTAGCCCGTGGCACACTGTGAGCAGTCCCGGCCAATCACGTGCGGCCGGCAGCGGCACTGGCCGCCGAAGGGCTCGCAGGTGTCGCTGTCTGCCCCGGCCTCGTGGCAAGCGCACGGCACTGCGCCGTTGTTGAAGAAGGCCGAGAGAGACACCGCTGACGTCCGGCAGAAGCGCGAGGACGTGGTTGGGCTGGCGGACCGGAACCGGATTGGGGTGGCCGCGAGGATGAAAGAGACAAATGGGGGAGGATAGAGAGAGAGAGACGGGAAACAGGTTTCATTAGGGATGTCTGCCATTAAGCCTGATTTCAGCAAAACGCTGATTTAATGCACTGGGATGATTTAACGCACCAGATTTAATGGACCTGAATAATTTAATGAAACCCGAATGACATTTTTTCAGTGTCTGCTTGGTCACAAAGATATCTTTTTTGGTAAAGAGCTTTTGGGTGAATGGGAAACCATTAATGTAGAACTTCCACTTACTTTATGTAAAAGCTGTTTTGGCCACAGTTGCTGATGAAGTCGTAGGACTTATCAAGGGGCTCTTCATCAAGGTAACCAGAGCTGTAACTCTCTTCAGGGACCAGCAGCACATAATCCTGGGGGGGGGGCAGTAATGTTATTAAAAATATCCTGATTCTGTACCCTAACTACGATGAGTTACCTGCCATCAAGTGACACCAATCTATACAGTTAAAGCTTAACAAAAAATTCAGACAACTATTAGTGTTTCCAAATTTTGCAATTAATATTTGAAACTTACAGACACATTACATCTCAGACACCTGAAATTGAGAATAATTATCCTTAATGAGTCCCCTAAACGACCTCCCTAATGAGCCCGCTAACGACCTCCCCACAGGCCCAAGCTCCTCCTACCAGCCACAGTGTCTTGCCGTTGGGCACTTGCACGGTGAGGAAGATGTCGTTATCAGTCACATCGAGGATGATCTGGTTCTCGGCGACCATGAGGCTGCGGCAGCCGTAGGCGTGGGGGCAGAAGGTGGCGTTGGCGTGCCCTGGAATCACGCGGCGGATGGTTAGCGCTCGGCGCCGAGCCCGGCTGGACCGCGGAGCTGCTTCTACTCACCATGCCAGATACGGCCGCCGTTGAGGAAGACTTGGAGTGTGAAGGTGGGATGCAGGGGCTGGTGGTGATGCAGGATGACGACGTAGCGGCCCAGGGTCTGCACTCGCGTGGAATAGATCACTGCGTTCTAACCGGGGTGGAGGGGGAGATAGCAGGTTAGCAAATAAAGCTAACAGACTCTCTGGAAGCTTGCTAGGAGGAATCCCATGTGTGTAAAGGAATGAGATGCATAGGAACACACGTGTGAAGACACGTGTGCGCCAAGGGTAGGCCTTCAGGTGGTGGGGGGGGGGGGGGTGATGCCGG
>JAODKN010000066.1:34569-46658 GCA_026774425.1 Petrocephalus zakoni
GACTCAGGAACAGCTTCTTCCCCAAAGCAATAACCACACTGAACTCACACATGCACTAACCCCCACACAATCTAACCCCCCCAATATATATATTTAATTTCATCTACTCTCTCACAAGAGCAATGCCTGCACATCAGGTTACTGTGCAATATACCTGTGCAATATACACTATGAACTATTAAGTATGTGCAATATATATATATATATATTTATTATTTATTGCTGTAATACTTTATATATATATATTTATATATATATATATATATATACATATACATATATATATATATTCTTCTGTCTGCACTGGAGGAGATGCTTCAATCTCATGTACAGTGTACTTGTACTTGTGTACAGTGACAATAAAAGGCATTCTAAATATCAAGACTATCAAGGCATTCTGGAGCAAAATGTGCTGCCCAGTGTCAGAAAGCTTGGTCTCAGTCGCCGGTCATGGGTCCTCCAACAGGATAATGACCTAAAACACACAGCTAAAAACACCCAAGAATGACTAAGAACAGAACATTGGACTATTCTGAGGTGGCCTTGTATGAGTCCTGATCTAAATCTTATTCAACATCTGCGGAAGGAGCTGAAACATGCAGCCTGGAGAAGGCACATTTCAAACCTGAGATAGCTGGAGCAGTTTGCTCATGAGGAGTGGGTCAAAATACCTGTCGACAGGTGCCGAAGTCTCATTGAGATTTACAGAATTCGCTTGATTGCAGTGATTGCCTCTCGCGCAGCAAAATATTAAATTATGGGTACCATAATTTTGTCCAGGCCAGTTTCAATAGTTTGTTTTTTAAAAATGATTCTGTTGAATCACAATTCAAAAGCAATGTCTGATTTTAATTAGTTCATTTTACATAAATTTTTATGTATTATTACTTTGTCAGTTTCAAGTTATTTCAGTGACCATTGTGGGTTTTTCTTTCTTTACCAGAAGGGTACCAACAATTTTGTCCATGTGTATATGCCAATATAATTGTAATTTCTGTACTTCTGGATTTCAGACAGCTATCAGTTTCAGTAGTGCATAGGTATGACAACAGTGTGTGGTTTTGCAGGCCAAACCTCTATACCTGTGACTGGAAAGTCACCTGTTCGAGCCTCAGCTAGATAGTCTGCCTATGGCAAATGGTGCCTGTGGGCCCTTGAGCAAGGGCCTTTAGTCCCAACTCCAGAGGACCTGCACATTGGCTGACATTGTGCTGTGCATTGTGCTTACTCATTGCCAGGCAACTCAAGTGTCAGGACTAACTTGTGCTTTATATGGAAAATGTGAAATTTGATGATATATTGGCACAAATGCCTCGTACTACATATGCACACACCTAAGCATCTTTAAGAGTAAGGGGCAGACGCTCTGCGCACCTGTCTCCACAACTTCCTTCATGTACACAGCACAGTATGGACTCAGAACCTCCTCATGGTATGCCAGGCCTGGGTCCATCTTGAAGCAGGAGAAGCCAATCTTCAGGACAGCTGCCATAGCCTCTTGTTTGCTGGCTGGAGGCATAAGTACATCATACAATATTAATTAACATGGAAACAACTCTCAAACATTAGCTGTTTCAGGAGATGTACTTCTGAATATTAAACTAATGAAAAATTAGGGATGCATCGATCGATCGGTCAGCGATTGGAATAGGCCGATTTTCAGCCTGCACTTACAGACACAATGAAATGTCCGTACTTTGGAAATTCTTCAGTGTGAGCAAAGCAGACGCAAAATTCTATATCTGCAATAAGTCCCAGGTACACCGTGGGGGAACCAATGCAAAGACATTTGACACAACAAATTTAATTGGACATTTAAAAACTCATTATCCCAGTGAACATGTGTAACAGAGTGAATGTGCACTTGCGTTTATCCTATATAATTATTTTTTTTTATTGCACTTTATTGATCCCCATGGGGAAATTTCCTTCTCACCTCCCCCAACCTTGCTCTCCATGAGAGTAAGCTTGGCCGTGAAGAGCAGCCACTCCTGCAGCGCCCAGGGAGCTGGGGGTTAAGGGCCTTGCTACCCAAAGATCTACCCACAGATCTACCCAAATTACCCAAAGATCTATCAGAAACTTTTATTTTAATACCTATCTGTAGGCCTAATTGTTTTCACAATATTTTCCCCTCCGGCTAGTGATGCCTTCCTGCTGCCTGGAGGCATGGAAGGAGGTGTCCATTTATCCTCAACATATATCAGCGGTGAGTGTCTTGTAATTGCTGTAAATATTGGAAAAATCGGTTTCGGCCGATCGCACTTATAAATAAACGGTGATCAGGATCTGCCAAAAAAAATTGCACAATCAGTGCATCCCTAATGAAAATGCATTTATAGGAAATTTATAAAATCTGCATATGTACACAAAAGAGGTACCTCTAGAAAAAAACAATGAGACCACAGCAAAACTTTCAGTTTCTCTCATTTCTCAATTTAGGAGTATGCACTTCCCCGCTTCTCATTGATGAAGGGCTTCATCATTGCTTTATAGGCCTTCAATCCTGCTTCTAGGAACCTGTTATGAATTACCCTAGCAGTGCACCCCACACCACTTAATGTTTCCCGTTCTTTTTCAAGGTCATTTGAGGTCATCCTCCGACTGCCGGATAAGTTGATGGTCAACTTGCTTCTGCCATCTCTCTAGTTGGTTTTTGGTCACTGCCAGTATTTCCTGCTTCACTTTGTTCTTGTGTACTGCTGTCTTAGAAACTTTGAACCTGGAAGTAGCCAGCCATGCAGTGTAGCCTTCTGCAGGCAGAACCAGAATTAAACCAGGATTTAAAAAGGCAGATTTTTTAAAACTACAGATTTTTACTAGGGCTGTAACATACTTGGCAAATAATTATAAAACAAGATTAATACTATCTTAATAAAAATAAAGCTGATCAAAATAGACACTAGGTGGTTATTAAGTTCCTAAAAAACAAGCTTCTTGATTTCACTGGCAATCCCTTTTTTCCACTGACACTAAAATGAAGATGCACGTGAGTCTTTTTGATCTTGGGAAAGGTATGTCACTTGTACCTGTTTGCATATCTATGGGTTATATGTGCTTATATAACAGCAGTAATATGCTTCTTTGCATATTCATACTCCTCTCTGCTGTTTTTCAAAGAAACAGCCCCTGTGCAGACAACAACACTACATTAGCAGCTACAGTAACAGAACTACACATAACTGCATTCTAAAACATAGCTGGCAACTTTCTATCTGATACAAAATTATAAGTATGTTTGTGAAACCAATAACTGGAAGCAGGCTGTTTAAGCAACAATACACATGAACCATCCATTTTCTGAAACCTCTTATTATTCTGGGTCATATCCCAGAAGTTATGAGCATGGAACAACCCAGGATGGGGGGCAGCCCATCATTGGCAAATTAGTAATTCCAACTAGCCTCAGCAAGTTCTGGGCCTTGGGGGGGGATACCAGAGCACCCAGAGGAATCTCCACAATGAGACACACATGCAAGCTGGGCTTGAACCCCAGTCCCTGAGGTGTGAGGCAACAATGCTAACCACTGCACCACCATGCCACCCCTGAACCATGAACCAAAAGAGGAATACAAATTTCTAATGAATGCACCCCACTAGTTTCTGGGCCCCTGAAATTCTTCCTCTTTCTCCCCCCTTAGAAACAGTGATGCAGAGAGTTGCCTGTCCAATAAATTCAGGGACATGCAAGAAGCAGAACTTGGCACTCGAAGAATCGGGAACATTGCGAAGGGTATCTGGGTGGTATAATCAGTGGTTTAGCTGTGTGCAAACAAGACAAAAGGGAGCCTCTGAGTTTTTTGATAGAAATACGTTGCTGGTTAGATTTATGAACGCATGGATGAATGGACATTTATTCTCACACTGCCACTTTCTAAAAGCCCTTTCCAGTGGCCTTCCCAAAGTTTTAATGTTTTTATGGTAACGCTTTATTCGAGGGGACATGCTGTCAAGAACATACCAAACCAAAAAGCGGTGATATAACTCTAACCCATGTTGGCCTTATTACCTGTTCTGCTAGGCTAAAAACAGCTATTGTAAACAGCAGATGGCGTACACTCTGAAGTCAAAGAACATAACGGAGCACACTGACATTATAAGCCAAAAACTGTTTCCCTGTCTTCACTTTGAAGTTGAAAACGAAAAGGCCAAAACGCACAGAAAATGCTGTGTTTTTAAAAGCACCCAAGCACCCTTTTTTTCTTATGTTTGTAACTTTGCACTTGCTGTTATGTGAACAAATTTCCCTTGAGATAAAGTATTTCTATGTAAAATGGAGCCATAGGCTTAACTACACATTTAGCTTTTATGTATTAATGATGTATTTAAAAACATGTGTAACGGCACACTCCATAAATGAACTAACTTTCAGCAGAGCCATACTTTGTGTGCACACAGCCTAGCCATGTCACATGATCGTCTTAAGGAAGGCTCTGTGAGACCAGCTGTCTGCAAGTCAAGAGGAGACCCAGAGGGTCAGTGTGCTATTAATAATCATGTAACACTACACCCTCAAGCAGAAATCCATGCCCACACATCACTACAGTTCACAGCAAAACACCAAACTCCAAACAAATGCACAATGATTAAAAAAATATATATATGACAAACCACTTTTATACTTAAAAATGTAGGAAAAACTGTAAGTCACTATCTGGAGCTGTCCATACAACATTGGACCTGCAAGTCCTGGATTGCTTTATCAGGGTTACAACTTTAAAAGCAATGGATGAAGTTTGGAATTAAGAATCTCAAATGCTTTATAAAGGAACATTTGTCTTGATTTTGGTTTTGCATGCAGGCAAGCAGACAAACCTTGAGCCACCAAGGCACTGACGTAAGAAGTAAAAGAGTGGCATCAGTGGTGGAAAAAGTACTAGATTTTCATACTTCAGAAAAAGTACAGATACTATACCAAAACGTTACTCAAATAAATATTATTCAGTGAAGTACTACTCAAGTACAAGTAAAAACTATTTGGTTTTAAAAGTAATTGGCTTAAATCTATTGATGTTACAAAAAGCAATCTATCCTTTTAAATTCACCCGAGACAGTTTTGAACATGGCATTGTAAGGTTCAGTGCATCACAATAAGGAATACTGAGTTGCAAGAGGGTAAGAGGATATTTGCCTTTTATTCACCAAAACTTGGACACGGTTAAAGGCCATTGCAGTGCCAGTTGGGTTAGCACTAGGCCTGTGTGATATTGTGATATGATGATACTATTGCTAACCAATGACATCAGACTAGTAACCTTGTGTCAGTGTCTGACATTGACTAATGTGCGATTATTACCTTTGTCTGGGAAGTAGCCTTACAGCTAGCACTTGTTTGTTGTTTAGAGCTTTCGTCAGAAAATGTAATTGCTGCTTATCTAAGTTACAATGATGAACAAACATATCTCTTTTTGTACTTATATTATAATGTTTTGTACATATTTTGTACTTTTAATTTTGTGTACATATTTAATACAGCATTCAAAGATTCACAGTTCAGGCAGGAAAAAGTATGTGACTCCCTAGGCTAATGAGTTCAACAGAAACTAACCAGAGTCAGGAGTGAGCAAACCTAGAGTGCAAGATTGGAGGTGTGGGGTGGGTGACTTGATACTAATCCATCATATCATTAAAACCACTGGCAGGTGAAGTGAATAACACTGTGTCCTGGCATTCATGTAGCAGAATGTATACATATTGTGGCAATGGTATTTACTTATGACAGTGGCCTCTTTCAGCAGATTAATGTGCCCTGTCACACTACAAAATTTGTTCTGAAGTTATTGAATTTGCTATGAAATGATTTTTTACATGAAAATGAGTTCAAGGTGTTGACCTGGCCTTCAAATTCCCCAGATCTGTCAAATGCGGTGGGACAAAAATGCAGGATCAAGCAGAATGAATGAATGAACGAACAAACCAAAATGGATGTATTAAACACAAAAGACACAAAACTGATAATAAACAGAACAGGGTTTTTTAAGACATTTAAAAAAATAATAATAAAATTTAAAAAGGGAATGCAAGCACAGGCTACACAAGGGTACAGACTTCACTGAAGGATCTGGGAAACACAGGACTGGGAAGCACAACAAGCCATGCCAGGGAGGAGACAGGAGGATTATGAAGACATAGCAGGCATGACATGACAAAATCTCAACATGACAGAGCATCTGTACTGAACAAGTTGGATCCATGGAGGCCCAACTTTGCAACTTATAGGACTTATTGGTGCCATATACCACAGGACACATTCAGAAGTCTTGTGGAGTCTGTGCCTTGATGGGTCAGAACTGTTTTGGTGGCACCAGCGGGACCTACATAATATGAAGTAGGTGGTTTTGTCACACCCTGCCAATGCAACCCTCCTGTTTCCCCCCTATTTTGGCCCTAACAAGCCATATATGTTAAACGCCTGTCTTACCTCTTGTTCCTGCTCTTGTGTTATTCGTTCCAACTGCCTATTGTTTGCTCCCTTGTTAGCATTGTATAAAGGTGCTTCCCAGTCCTGTGTTCTCCAGTTGCTTGTGCCCTGCTTCCCCCCATTCCCCCTGTTTTGATCTATTCCGATTTCTTTTTCTGAGAGTAATATACCCCCCCTTTTTTTGCTTTAACACCTGCTCCCAAGTCCTTCATCCCATCCAGCAAGACAGTTTCAGTATTATGGCTGATCAGATAAGGTATGCAACAAATGCAAAAAGTTGGGATGCTGTGTTAAATGTAAATAAAGACAGAATGCAATGATTTGAAAATCATATAAACCCACATTTAATTAATAACAGAAAAAGACAACGTATCAAAACATTAAAACTGAGAAATGCTATTGTTAATTGACAAGATATGCTTGATTTGGATTTGATGCCAGCAACACGTTTCAAAAAAGTTGGGAGAGGGGCCACAAAAGACTGTAAACGTGTGATTCCTAAAACAAAACACATGGTTGAATAACATGTTTCTGGAATTATTCAAATTGGGCATATATTTGTCATAAAACAATAGCATTTCTCGTTTTCAACATTTGATATGTTGTAAATCATTGAATTTTGTTTTTATTTTGCACAGCATCCCAACTTCTTTGGAAACAGGGTTGTATATAATCTGAAGAATGGCTATGTTTCACTTGAAAGGATTCTGACACTGATATGTTTTGTAAATTGAAGTATTTTACATTTATTTGTATTTATATATTTAAATTTTGTATACATACCTCAAGTCACTAGCAACCCCGAAGTCACATTTACAATTCTCTTTTGAGAGTTGGCCTTTCTTTAGTGGTTATCGCGTTTAACCACTCCAGACTCTACCGCGAAAAGTGAATTTCCACAAAGTAGGATTCTTTATTTATAAATCAAATATTTTCGTAGTTGGAGCATAGAAAATCTGTTTACGACCTTCTAAATACGGTTTTTAACATTATTAGAGCCCTCTAGACATGAAACAACATGTAACACCATTACACCCGTATCACCCAATATATTAGACATTACAAATATCATATTATTATTATACATTTAATTACACATACAGTTCTTACACAGAACCACTAACCTATGAAAATAAGAAGAAGCAGCACGTTTAGGAGCCATCGTGGGGCTTAGATAAAAGTTCCCCGAAATCGCAAACACAAGAGCAAAGATGCTTTCATTGTGTAGCGATGTAGAAGCGTGTATGAGAGAAACGAACTTGCGTGAGGCTGACCGAGTCAGTGGCCAGGATAGGAAGAGGATATAATTGACTCAGACAACCGAACGCGCGATGTATCATTTTTACTGTCTCGATCAACTTTTTAATGAATATACAGTACTGTATATACTTTAATGAGCACAGTACTGTATTTGAAAAAAACGCGATAGAGTGAAGCCGCAAAAATCGAAGTGCAAAGTGGCGAGGGACGACTGTATTGAACTTGATTTTCTGATTTTTAGCCAACATACTGGGAATAATAATTCCATGGGCTCACTCACGCCCCCTTCAGTGCGGCAGAGGCACTGGCTGCCTCACCTCGTGCTTTTTTGAAGACTAAATTTCTTATACACATTAACAAAATACATTACCTATTCTATGGAAAGTGAGGACATATAATATAGGTGTCTGCAAACATGACATTGGTGACATACAAAAAGAAAGGCATGCGCTCAGCGCCGTTAGTGAGGAATCGTGGGCTGGGCGATGAGGCTCCGTTCCTCACTGCCACACCTCTCACAACTCCTCTCTCAGTGTGACAAGTAAAACACTTATTATTTACATGCGAAAAAACACAGAGGCACATATGAATCATGACAGCACAATGCAAGGTGTGCCAGTATCCTGCATAATTATCTGCCTGGACTATGATATCACAATATGAACAGAATAGTATTTAAAACATTTGCCTCCATTGTTTGGGAACAAAATAGGTTTGTGTATTGCCAAGCAAGTATGCTTATTTTACGATTAAGATTATTAACTTCAAGCAGATAAATTGCAGGAGGAAACCTGCATAACATAGGCAATACATGCAAACTGCATACACACAGAGCCTAAAGCAGGATTATAATCCCAAATCCCAGGAGATGTAAGGCAACAATGCTACCTATTGAGCTACTAGGATACCCCATAGCACGTATCTCTGTGTGTGTTGGTATATGCATGTATGGACCCTGTGATGGACTAGCAGTTCCGTTCAGGGTTTAGCCTTGTGCCTTGTGCTGCCTGGAATAGACTCCACCCTGCAACCCTTTCCAGGACAAGATGCAGGACACTGCACAATATGGAATGCTGTTGTGCTTCTACATCCAAGCACCCCAGGAATAC
This sequence comes from Petrocephalus zakoni, assembly GCA_026774425.1. Taxonomy (NCBI): domain Eukaryota; kingdom Metazoa; phylum Chordata; class Actinopteri; order Osteoglossiformes; family Mormyridae; genus Petrocephalus; species Petrocephalus zakoni. Next base: position 43,360 of record JAODKN010000066.1, read on the forward strand.
CCAGCTTTAAAAACTCCATAGTCAAAAGTATCAACTGATGATACAACACCTATTTGGAAGGAGAAGTTCAAACACCTGCAAGGCCTTTCATCCCCTGAGATAGCCTCCATCAAAGGACAGTGTTAAGGTCAAGCACTGAGACTATCATCTCCATTGACCTTTCAAAGTGTTTATAGGTCTGAAAGCCTATAACCCCCCCCCCCCAAACCCCTAACCCCCCACCCCAAACTCTGAGTTCAATCACCTTAATGAATATTCTGTATTCGACATGGCCTACTGAAGAAATTTTCTTTATTTCTAGTGGATAATAATACACTTGCATTTATGTGTCTCTAAAACACCAACATAAAATCCCACTGCTAGGAAATTTAATCCTTATCTCATCCAGCACTATAACACAGGGACCAATACTTCCATCCTCTCTGTACTAAAATGTAATACCCATTTTCTGACTCAGATTTCACCATAAGTCAATACATTCTTCTCCCACCAGACTGACAAATGGATCTGTTCACCCTGTCATTTACTGTAGGTGAATGACTTGACCAGTCTTAGCTTCTGAGGCTGAGAGTCATTTGTCATCGTGTCATAAGATCATCCCCATATGTACTCAATAACAAGCAAAAAAAAAATTTAATCGAACTAAAATGCAATCAATATAGATTTTTAGAGGTATAAAAACTGACAACAGTAATCTGCAGCCACTCCTATTAAGGTCAAATACATTAAACAAGACTATAATTTCTAAAGGGATGCTCACTGCATTTTATGAAAAGACACCAAAAAGAGAAGAAACTTGAATTTGCGCCTTAATTAACGTAATGATTACCAGTAATCATAATTATCCTCCAAGGTCGCTTGTATACAGCTCTTTGGAATTCCTGTCCCTGTTAAAACAAATTTACCTGTGAGCATTTAATTTGCATTATTCCGAGAAAAAATAGTATATACAGTAACCATGGGTGATCTCGTGATATACGGGAACGATCCCAGCGCATACTACCGATCGCGAGGCATAGCTGATTTTTAACATTTTGACACTGTATTTAATGCAGGGGGTTATCCAGACAATTTTTCTTAAGTCTTTCTTAATTTATGAAACGTGAGTATTTATGAGCTCAACAATGGCTGCAAGGTGACTGTAATGCAACAAATCTGTTTCATATTAAACAATTAAATGTACAAGCTTGATATGTCGCGGTTTAACACACAATAAACCCCTTAGAGTCACGTGGGTAATTATAAACATCTGCTTCGCTCAGTCATCGGACTAAAAAAGAAGTAATGGTGAAAAGAAAAAAAAACAAGGCAAGTACAATGTTAATATATGCTCCACCGAGAGACATAAAAAAGCAGATAATATAAGAACATAAACGATAGATCTATCTAAAATACGTACCTTAAAGTGTGATAAAATTAAAGGATATAATGTTAAAATCCGCAGTGTCGTGCTGTCATGTGGGCTTTATGTGAACTCCAAACACTTCGGTCAGCTGTGCAGTCACTGCTCTATAACACGGTGGGCACCAGGCGCATGTAGTCACGCCTCTGGCTGCGCCAATACTAGAAATTACTTTCAGGGGTACCTCCTCCTTTGTAAAAGTGACCACAAATAGACCTCCGATTATTAAATAACGTCGCGAGATTAGTGGAATACAATACAGTGCATTACTATGAGTCAATGAATAAATGACGGAGTAATTCAGTTATTTGTTCAACCATTATTCATTAACCTACTGTTTATGTATATTTAACATATTTCTAAAATCACACAGTAAGATGTTAAATTTCCCCTTCTGCTGAAATATGAATAATGCACTACACCACACCGTCTGTCTCTTCTGAAGTCCACAATGATTTCTTTAGTTTGTTTTGGTGTTGTGGATCAGGTTGTTCTTGCTGCACTATGTTGACAGTCTTGCCACTTCATCCCTATATGCAGTCTCATCTCCCCCCGAGATGAGCCCAACCAGGGTTGTGTCGTCTGCAAATTTAATGATGGCATTACTTGGATGGATGGTGAGACAGTCATGGGTATAGAGAGTGTACAGTAGGGGGCTCAGCATACATCCCTGTGGGGAGCCGGTGTGGAGGCTGAGTGCTGAGGAGAGGTGGGAGCCTACTTTGACCCTCTGTGAACGGTTGGTCTTTAATCCAAAGGCAGGTGGAGTGTGAGAAACTAAGGTTGTATAATTTGGTTAGCAGTCTGTTTAGGATGATAGTATTGAAGGCAGAGCTAAAGTTGATGAAGAGGAGTCTGGCATAGCTCCCCTTCTGCTCCAGATGGGTGAGAGTTATATGGAGGGCTGTGGCTATGGCATCCTCTGTCGACCTGCTGTTCCTGTATGCAAATTGGTACGGGTCAAACGGATGGACTTTTAGTGATGTGGCTTCTGACCAGTTTCTCAAAAGACTGCCAAATGCCAAATCCCTGACGAGTCTGTTAGCTGATAGCTGTAGCCTCAGTTCCTCTCTTTTATTCACTATTGATCTTCGTGAGTAGGAGGCTGGGAAATGGCAGCTTGTATGGATTTCTCCGTAGCCTGTCCAGAGTACCCACCCGGCATCCCCGCTTCTGTCTTTTGTCCCTGTGCTGCCTCCACCATCTGCTTGCCAGGACAATGATCCATGGGTATATTATGGATGCGTAGAAACTTGGTTGTCTGTTCACTCTGTAATCCTAATCTCGAGAGGTCTTGTTAGCTATAGATGGGGTTCACCCAGCAAACTGTGATGGAGAGGAGAGATAGAGCATACAAAAAGTATCTATAAAAGAGCTCGGAGCTACAGCGTCTACACTCACCAACCACTTTATTAGGTATACGTGTCCAACTGCTTATTGACGCAAATTACTGATCAGCCAATCACATGGTGGCAACTCAATACATTTAGGCATGTTGACATGGTCAAGACGAACCGCTGCATTTCAAACCGAGCTTCAGAATGGGGAAGAAAGGTGATTTAAGTGACTTTTAACGTGGCATGGTTGTTGGTGCCAGTATTGCAGAAACTGCTGATCTTCTGGGATTGTAACACACAACCATCTCTAGGGTTTACAGAGTATGTGAGCAGGAGTTCTGTGGTCGAAAATGCCTTGTTGATGCCAGAGGTCAGAGGAGAATGGCCAGAGTGGTTCGAGCTGATAGAAAGGCAATGAATGCACAACATGTCGAACCTTGAGGCAGATGGGCTACAGCAGCAGAAGACCACACCGGGTGCCAGTCCTGTCAGCAAAGAACAGGAAACTGAGGCTACAATTCGCACAGGCTCACCGAAATTGGACAATAGAAGATTGGAAA
>JAODKN010000068.1:43211-59526 GCA_026774425.1 Petrocephalus zakoni
GGCCATTTGTCCTGGTCAAATAAAGTTTTAAAAAGGGCCAGCCCCTCCCTGGAGTGGGGTGGGGGTTGGGGGGGTCACAAGGGTGTGGGGGATATTTAGGGAGATTTTCCTCCAGAGCTCACACTGGAACACTTCAGGAACGTCTCAACGTTGTTAAACGGGTCCGTCTTCATGTCGACGGAGATGATTGCCTGCTCCCTGTTTGAGCCTGTAAAGCTGGTCCAGCTGGACCCGGGACATCGCCTCCTACGTGTGGGGTGTCCTCACGCCCCCCTGCTCGCACAGAGCCACATGCCAGTTCGTCTAGAACTGTAATGACGTGGAGAATTTCTAAGCGAGGCCTGTGCCCTGCTCACGCGTCCTGAAGTGTCACGCGGACTGCTGTAGTTTGTTTCTGCGGGTTGCTCCTGCGGGTTGCTCTGATCTGCTAATGGGGGATACTTGTGGGATATCCCATTTCTGCTGGTCAGACCTGGTTTATGACTGGATCCTCAGAAGTCTAGGCTAAAGGGAAAATGCCATCTCATTACCGGTCTAGTTTATGGGCTTGCAAACGCAGGCTGGACTTAAACCGTGCCAGTAAAGGTTGGTCATCAGGGGCCCCCGGGGGGGGGCGCGCTTTTTATCTAGGGGGGACTGTTTGGAGCTTTTCATTACCTGGTTCTTGTCTTTTCTTATACTCTCATCTGACCTTTGGCTTTATGGCCCGTTTTGCCCGTTGAAAGGAACAGAGACTCTTCTGGAGCTTTCCTACCTGGCCTCCCTGGCTGGCGGGGTCACTGCTGCTACAGTCACTGCTTAATATCAAGGGCTGCTCACGTCCCCCTCCTGCAGCACTCCCCCTTCTGGCCACAAGGGCGGCACCGCGCTCAGCTTGTTTTTTTTTTTTTTTCTCCCTTTTGGATTGAGAGCCGTTGCAATGAGTCCGACCTGCCCCCCCCCCCCACCTCATCTCCACCCCCCAGAAATGCTTTGCTCATTTGTTAGTCCCCCACGAGTTAACCTTGGTAAACAAACCGCACTCAGTTCCCTGCCAGTAAATGCCCACCCCCAGCTCAGAGTATTATCTTGCCTGACCTCTGACCCTGAACTTGTGACCCCCAGGCCTTCTGGAGCCGCTTCGTCCTACACCTCTGATTGGTTGCTCCATTCCCTTTGTCTCCAGGGGCCGGCATGTTGCAGCGTTTGGCCGTTTCTTTCCTCCACACTTGGCCCCCACCTTCTATTCATGCAGTGTCACTAAGCCTCGTCTTCACCCTGCAGCCGTACTGTCCTTTTACGCGATTATGCCGTCAGATCGGTTAATCTTTACCTGTTCAACCTCTTAACATGTTTTAAACCGATTTTCTTTGTTATGTTGAATGTTCTTAGGAGAGTGCATTAATCCCCTTCTTTTGAAACGTGTTTTAGCAGCATGGGTGCTGACCTCCCATCGCACCCAGCAGGGGGCGCTAGGACTCGCGGAGTGTGTTGGTGGTCCAGCCCTTGGCCCATGTCAGGTCTCCATTAGTGGGTGGTAATCGTGGGCCTTGTTGGGCTTCTGGTCTGAATCTGATGCTTTGTTTTGGAGGGTCTGTGATGCCGCCCGGGCAGCAGCACCATCGCAGCGAGGTCGCGAAGGTCTGTGTGTGTTGGTACATTTGGATTGGCTGAATGTTTGGCCGGCACCGGTGGACACCGGAGGAGAATGTCTGGATGCGTGCTGGGGTGGGGAGCGGGCGGTGTAGATATGGGGGTAGGTTTCCTCTTTCTACTGAAGCCCAATAATCCTGTTAGCATAGCCTACATACCTGCCCAATGGCGCTAAGCGCGGTCTCTCTGCGCCCTCCGGCGACCCGGATCATTCTGTGTTTATGCACAGCTGGGATCCTTATTAATTAGAGTTGTAACAGTATTCAAAATTCAATGGTTCATGGTTTGGTGCAATTTCAATACAGCAGGGAAAATTTTGTTTTTAAATTTAATATTAATACTGTAAGCCTAATTGGGAACAGTTGTAAACCAAAGGTTATACGCCTGTTGATGCCTGAGAAATAAAACCTAAGAGATGCTTATTTGTACATTGTAAAAACAATTATGTAAAAAAAAAAAAAAGAAAAAGAAAATATGTAACACCAACAGTCATAATGAATTGTAAACGGGATTGTACGCTTTAATGTAGACAATGACTGTTAACAGGGTTTTTTATTTTTATTGAGCCATTGGTCGCCATATTTGTTGATATGAAGAAACGTACAGATTTGTAATGGGTGAAAATTGTGTAAAAACATCTTTTGTGGAAGTTATTACACTGAATATTTAGCTCATTTTAACTGGAAATAAGACTTGTGTAGAAATGTAGAGTGAAGGTGCCTGTCATTAAATATTTAGTAAATGTTGTCATGGAATCAACTTTCCCCAGTAGGATTTGCACTGCTTTTTAGTGTTACTAAACCAAACGGGCTTTAGTGCTTGGTACCCTGGCCCCGTGCCCCCACCCTAAATCTGGTTCCGTCCGGTTGCGTCCTGAGGTGCTGGCTGGCACCGCCCCCCCATTATGGCGTCTGACGCGTGTCTCACTCAGTCTCTTGGGATTTGGGGCCTGCTGTGAATCGTCTCTTATTCACCCCTCCCCTCCCCGCTTCCCAAATTTTACTGCCCCTTTAGCAGTCCACCTTGAAATGGCTGCTGCCGGGAAGGAGAGACCCCCCCCGCCCAGCCTTTGTCAGGCCCTGTGGGGTTTATGCACGACTCAGCGTTTGTGACCCTGAGTTTGGCGGCTCTCCTATGTCACAAAGGGACCCTTATCCCAGTGTGATCTCTGTCACACTTGTGGGGGGGGGGGGGGGTGTATGACCAATCCCCCCCCCCTCCCAAGGCCCTGGCAGAAGGAGAAGCTTTGTCAACAACAGCCTTTCAATGGTGACAGGAATGTGGTCGTTGTGAATTAGTGATGGATCCTTTGTGGTCCTAATAAAGAGCTCCACGCATTCATTTCTATTGCTATCTGAAGTTCGCTTGAAGTTTACTTGAACACAGCTTTGACTGGAGTAAATGTTTGGAGATGCAGATAGCTGCAGGACCCATATACTTATATCTGGAGTACAGTGTCCCTATTTCTGTTTTGTTTTGACTTGGTCAGTCTGTCTTCTGGGTCTTTAATTTGTTGGCCGAGGCTAGTCGGCTATACTGATTTAAAACCCTGTTTTGTTTAGAACCAGTAAAAATGTTAACTGTCTGGGTCCCGAGGATCGGATTGGGAAACACTGGCCTAAATAAATAGCCTCTCCTATGTATGTGTGCTTCAGCTCAGCATGGAGAAGGTACAAGCCATCGCTGAGCAGGTGGAGATCAAAGCCAAGGTGGTCCAGACAGAGGTGAAAGCAGTCGCCCTGCGGTACCGGAAGGCCCTGGAGGAACGTGAATGTGAGCTGCTGTGGAAGGTGAGCGTTCCAGGTTGCGGGGCACCCAGAGATCACTCCTCCAGGATATTTCTGTGTATCACTTGGGATGTGAGCATGAAAAACACTGTTTGAAAGGGCACTCAAATGATGTCAGCACCTTGTAAACGACTTTCCTGGTACCTTGTCTTCTTGGCAGGTGGAGAAGATCCGGCAGGTGAAGGCTAAGTCCCTCTACCTGCAGGTGGAGAAGCTTCACCAGAACCTCAGCAAGCTGGACGGCACCATTGCGGCAGTACAGCAGGTGCTAGATGAGGGTCGCAACATGGACATCCTCCTGGCCCGCGAACGTATGTTGGCACAGATCCAGGAGCTGAAGGCGCTCAGGGGCCTGCTGCAGCCCCAGGAAGACGACCGGTTCATGTTCACACCACCAGATCAGGCGCTCTTCATCGCCATCAAGTCCATGGGCCTTGTCAGCAGCGGTGCGTTTGCGCCCGTAACCAAGGCCTCAGGGGAGGGCTTACGGGGGGCGCTCAAAGGCAAAGTGGCCTCATTCACAGTGGTAGGCTATGACCACGACGGAGAGCCTCGCCTCTCCGGAGGTGACACCATCTCGGCCGTCGTCGTGGGGTCGGATGGGACCGTGTCCACGGCCGACGTACTGGACCACCAGAACGGCACCTACACGGTGAGCTACTTGCCAAAGATGGAAGGGGAGCATATAGTGTCCGTGTTTATCAGCAACCAGCACATCGAGGGCAGCCCCTTCAAGGTGTTGGTCAAGTCGGGCCGCAGCTACCAGTCTGTAGGCATTCCTATAGCCTCCTTCGGGGGCGAGGGTGAGGGTGACGGGCAGCTGTGCCGGCCTTGGGGCGTCTGCGTGGACAAGGAGGGTTATGTGGTGGTAGCTGACCGCAGCAACAATCGCATCCAGGTTTTCAAGTCCTGTGGCACGTTTCACCATAAGTTTGGCTCGCTGGGCTCGCGGCCGGGTCAGTTTGACCGGCCCGCTGGTGTGGCCTGTGACAGCCAGAGGCGGATCATCGTGGCGGACAAGGACAATCACCGCATTCAAATTTTCACCTTCGAGGGACAGTTCCTCCTGAAATTTGGGGAAAAAGGCACCAAGAACGGGCAATTCAACTACCCCTGGGATGTGGCTGTCAACTCGGAGGGCAAGATCCTGGTCTCAGACACCCGCAACCATCGCATCCAGCTCTTTGGGCCAGATGGGGTTTTCCTGAACAAGTACGGTTTCGAAGGCGCCCTCTGGAAGCATTTTGACTCTCCGAGGGGCGTGGCTTTCAATCATGAGGGCCACCTGGTAGTGACTGACTTCAACAACCACAGGCTTCTGGTCATCCGGCCGGATTGCCAGTCGGCTCGTTTCCTGGGTTCAGAGGGCACCGGCAACGGGCAGTTCCTACGTCCCCAGGGGGTTGCCGTTGACCAAGAGAACCGCATCATAGTCGCAGACTCCCGCAACCACCGCGTCCAAGTGTTTGAGCCCAATGGGAACTTCTTATGCAAGTTTGGGACTCAGGGTAATGGCTTTGGACAGATGGATCGCCCGTCGGGTGTCGCCGTCATGCCGGATGGCGTGATCGTTGTTGTTGATTTCGGAAACAACCGAATCCTCAAGTTCTGACCCCAGAGCTCTCGGGGATGGTTAATGGAAGACGAAACGGAAGAGGGGATTCGATGAGCACATCAAGAGTCTGCCCACTGACTCAATGACTGACATTTCTGGAGCATCGGCAGAACTGCTCTGACGTCTCCTGATCCATTAGGTGGCAGTATGGACTCTGATGTGCCTCCTACAGTTTCCTTTAATTGATTGTCTCAGGGAATTACTCACCTTCTTGAAATATTGTGCTCTCTGCATCATACCTACCTCATGTAGTCTATTTGAATGTACTTGCGTTTGTTGTGCAGAGATTTAGTCAGCGAAGTTTTACAAAGAAGAGTCTACCTCAGTGTTTATTCTTTCTGTTTTGCAAGCAAAATACGTTTTTGCACAGATTTTGGTTAAATAGTTTTACTGTGCACATTTAGACAATTTGAATCCTGAATGTTTTGAAGACGAGGTCCGAGTGGCTCTGTCTCAGATGAAAAGTGTTTCAGCAGTGATTCCTGACTGCGGTTCAGTTTACTGGTGGCATTTTTGTTTTTTCCTCCTCCCCCCCATATGTAGTTTTGCGTTTACCTCCGTCATCTCTTACCTGGAAACTAAAACATGAAGTTGATTTCCCATCGTGTGATAAAGTGGAAATCAAAACGGCACCCTTAATGTGGGGCCAGAAAAATCTGCGATTTACATGAAATCCTGTCACTTTATAACGGGACCAACTGTATTGAACAGAAATTGAGAAAAAAAAAAAGTTTGGATGAGTATTTTGGTAGCGTTAGAGGTGATTTAATGACGTAGAATCTTAAGATATATAAATAATTAGCATTGAAGAGGCTTTCAGTCAATTTAAGAGCTATAAATTGAGAGATTTTATTGTATTCCTATTCTTGGTAGATTGGACATGCAGGACAGCATGTGTTCTATCCTAACTTGGTACCAAAAAGTAGACAGACAATTTAGCTTGAGTAAAATTAATTTTACTTAATTCGGGCCAGTTTCATTTCCTTCACTTAAGAGTGGGCCAAAGGATGCTGCAGACTGGCACTCAGCCCCGAGGTCCAGCGCACATGACCGCTGAAGAGCGGCGTTTGTGATTGGGCGCTCAGTAAAACACGCTCCTATTGGCTCTGGAGCTTCGGATGAAATCCAACCCTTTGCACGACTACTGCTGTCGGTTTCTATTTATTGGGTTCCATTTTTTTTTTTTTTTTAATTTAGGAAGTTTTTGGTGCTGATGCACACAGGCCACTTGGAGTATGATGTCTCCCACTTCAGCTAAAGAGAAGAACCACAGGTGAACTTCTGTATGGTGGCCTAATTAGTCTTTAGTGTTTTTTTCTTTTTTTATCTTTTGTGACAGTTTTTATATATAATATAGTGAGTAACTAAACTGGCCTCCCCACCCCCCAGGAAAAGCACTAACATCAGGCCATGCGTAAATTTGAGAAGTGATGGCTGAGTTGGTCTTGCGACTTTCTCATTGACACAATTGTATGTAGAATTCAAAATATAGTTTGTCCAAGTGAAAAATCATTGTAGAATTTCAGGCTTTACTGCCGGCTCCTCCTCTTCCCCAGAGCGCTTTCTTCAGGTGTATAATACAGGTATTTCTTGATCAGGTGAAGTCTACCAGAGTCCCAAGACACGAGCCATGTCACCCAAATCGTGCGGCTCTGTAAACAATGCTGGTTTTCTCCGCTGCTCTGCACTTCCCGAGCAGGTCTACTGGAAGGCCACGTGCAGTCAAACTGCTTTATTCAGAAAGCAACGCCCCAGACTGCTCAATGAATATAAAATCGATGCTATCAGATGCTCTTCAGAGTGCATATAGTTGACCTGTCTAATGCTAACCTTGCAGAAAGTCGTTTTTTTTTTTCCCCTCTTTCGGCATCTGTGCTAAAGTCTCCCACAAGGGGTCAGCCATAAGATTTGTAATCGGTTGCCCTCATAATTGTATTTGTAAATGTTAATTACGCTGTATACTAAGTCCATATCAATGACAAATTTGGTTCCTTGAAACTGGCTAGGCTTTCTGTACTCAACGTTTCTTGCGAAGCCCTGATCTTGTTGATCTTGTAGGTATCTGTGCCGGATTTGTCTGGTTTATCGGCACAAAACAACAAACAGTTTAGGTGCAGACCTGAAGCCTTGTACTTGTACGTGTTATTTCGATAAATATCCAGCAATGAAGAGAGAGGAGTTGGTTCCTCTGAAGTGGTCCTGTTTATCTTCCTCCGGTTCAGTCGGTCGCTTTTTGCTTCTCCTTATATCCGAAATCAGTGTGATGTTGCCACGTCTCTGGTGTGTATGGTGGCTTGCACAATAGACCCTTCAGAATCATTCGATCACCCTGTGTTACACCGTCTAGTGAGTCGTGCCTTTTAGTTTTATTAGGACGCCGGTTAGGACACGTCTAAAGGAATGTGCCAAAAAGTATCCTGTGAAATGGTTTGTTGCCAAATGGCTGGCACGGGTTACAGATCGACATCCGAGGGTGCCAGGTTCGGGGGGTCAGTTTTATCACCATGGCTTCCTTTAACCTGGAAACCTATTCAGTTTGAGCTGTGATGAGGGGAGGAGGTCATTTTAGAGCCCCATATGTAGATAGACCGGTTCCAAATTGTCCAACATTGAGCAAGAAGTAAATCTTGTGGAATGTCACTTTTTTGTTGTCTTCTCCACTTTCTGTCTGACATCTGCTGACAGTCCAGGCTGGTCTTCATCCCCTGTTCCTCGCAACCTGCTCATGCTCATTGGAACATGGCTTTGTCACTCGACGGCACCACAGCGCCAAAGCAAACCTGAACCCTTACGTAGGCTTCTTCCCGTGACCTCTGCTTCAGCACAAAGTCGAAATTACCTCAGTGAATGATTGTAGTAGCTTAGACGTGGTTAGTTCAGAGGTCCTTGAGAAGAAATGTAACTTATTTTTAAGAAAACGAAACATGGGAAAAGAGCTATGTTTTATAAGTATATATGAGAATAAACTATTTACCAAGTTGTTAGCACATTGCTGGGGTGGGGTGGGATAGGGGGTTTGAACTAGCTTAAGTCTGCTGCTGCAACCACAGGATGATGTTTGTGTTTCAGTATTATGTAAAACGTTCATCCCTTTGAAATGAGTGCTCTCACAAAGATCCTTAGGTCTTCACTCTGTAAGAGGAAAAACATTTTTACTTGTTTCGCATGCTTTAAAAGAAGTCATAGTAGAGAAGTGTTTTGTATCAAAGCAAAGTCTGTGTTTTTTTTTTTTTTTTTGTTTGACCATACCAAAAAGTGTGTTTGGATGTTTTGGGGGTTGGTTTTGTTGTGAGCTTTAGACTTCATTGCCCGCCCCCTTCAAAAAATAGCTTTACAAAGCCCAGGCATAACCCTGCAGGAAATGAATCGTGTTGAGATGGTTATACCGTAGGAACCACTGTATTCTTTATTCTCTGTATGGTACATCTCCTGTAACTGCCAAAGATTTTCCTGCATCCGTAGCTAAATGAGCATAATCAACTTTGAATTATTCTTCAGGTCCTGCTGTCTAATTAATACCTCATTATTGGCCAAAGCAGGAGACTAACTGGATGTGAGACCAAATAAGCCCGCCCTACCTTAACCCTAACCTTATCCGTAATTAACATACCTCTTCATGTGACCTTTAACACGCTGCCTCTGGTACCTTAAGAGGGTCTGAACGTGCAGTTTGCTTTTGTGAGTGTTCAGTGCGTACATGGTGTTGACGCCGTTGTAGATGACTGGGGCTGAGTTAGCGTTGAAGCGTTTGCCCGAACAAAATTTTTGAAACGTGCTGCTTTTCACATTTTTGAGTTTCTGCACGAGGAAGTTGGCGTTGTCGTTGTATCCAGCAGCGAAGCCTCTCGGCAGGATTGCACGCCATGTTCGTGGGCTCTGCTCACGATCCGTGCGCCCGCTTTTTCCTGATGTCCATATTGAGTTACCAAAATGGGAAAAATGTCAGTTAAGTGCATGGTCTTGGACCGCTTTTAATGCTTATAATATAATCTTAAAAATATAAAAAAAAAAAAAAATTTAAAAGTGAGGGAGGGACAACAAACTCAGGTAGCTTCCCAAAGTCTTGGATTTTGGGAGCTTAAGTAATTGAGACATTATGTAATGTAGTGATTTAGTGATTATTACCTCAAATTTATTTTTTCGTTTTGTGTGTTTGTGTCCATATACAGCATTACCTCTCTGCTAAGTGTAGTTACCTCCTTGGTTTAATCCTGCAGGATTTTTATGTGATGAAAATACCAAAACTGACAAAAGTGAGAAACGTGCTCATGGTGACCTAATAGGAATGTACTTCTTTTTAGGAAGGGTTACTGTGTGTTGCTGATTTCTCATTCACACCAAATTGCTGCTCATAGATAGAGGGGGAGGGTTCTGGCTTAAAGACCAGACGATCTGTTTGGAGATGTTGATGTTCTACAGCCAAAGTCCATCGCAGACAAACATGAGAACTTGGTAGGCATTTGTCCTGCTGACCCAAGAGTATGTTCATGCTGTTACTGAATCGGCTGCCCCCCTTGCAGATCTTCAGTGATCAGAAAGTGGGTAGGGGCCCCAAAACCGGGCCCAGAATGCTCCCTTGTGTCCTGGAGGCGTCCACTCAGGTGTATGCATCTTCGAAGGTCCTGGGGGGGTCCCCTGAATGTACTGCCCTACTGCTGCTGTGTTTAAGTAGGTGGGCTGGGCCTCTGCTGTGTTATACATGCATTTTGTGTGTGTGTGTGAGTGTGTGGGGGGGTGTGGCTGGTGGGGTTTTGAGCTGCAAGCTGCAATGACCCCCCCCCCCACTCCCCCCGGCCTCTCAGGACAGACGGGAAGTACCCCGGGTGTCACGCCTTCTATCCAAATAAGGCGAAGGAGACTATGTACTAGTTACTTGCAGCCTAGTTCTGTTGTCTTACATGGACTTTAAACATTTCCTATGCAGTTTGATTTGGCTTGTTTTTTTTATTTTTAAAACACAATAAACTTGGGTATCTTGGATATTGTAGATCTTGTCTGAGTCTTTCTTCTTCTGGTTGAATGGTTGCACCTCAAGTCCAGTGATAGTGGGGATTGGGTGTGGGGTATGTGCCTCACCCACAGTAGGACAGCCCCAAAAAGTCATGAGCGCTGTGACCATACCGAGGTCTTAGCCTGGTGCTTGTGCTCGATTTGTGGTTTAATGACCAGGTTTGTTGGAAATTGGTGGACTGGGGAACAGGTGGGGGGGATGTGGGGGGTGGCAGGATACTCGCAGGACTCCAGCTGATCTACACCCCCTCAGTCCTGTTGCTATGGGTGGGTTCATTCTAGTCTGTTTAAATGTTACATTTTTAGTAGACATTTTTGTCCAAAGTAGCATACATTTGTCCAGTCAGGCAGTATCCCTGGACCAGTTGGGGGGTTAAGTGCCGTGCTCAAGGGCCCAAATCTTAAATCCCTGCCACCACGAGATTGTGAACCAGTGAGCTTCTGATCACGAGTGCAGAGACTTAACCCACTGAGGCGCACACTTACCACTTGCTCCTGGTGACTGAGAATATGTGAATTAAGTAGGAACCCGACAAAAAGGTTAATGGGCTGAAATGTTGATTTTGTGACTGCAAGTGTGGATTTTTCCAGCAGTGTGAAGGACAGTTCCTGGACAATGCCTGGATGGCTGTAGCTCACGATTGCCTATGATGTTGGGACGTGAGACATGGTTCAGTGTCCTCTGGTTACAGAGAAGAGCTTTCCGGAACGGTGTGTCACAAGAACCAGCTAGAAAACGCTGACATACAACAACAGAAGCATTTCCTACAGCATGTAATGTGAGTGCCGTGTTCATCCTCTGGCAGCCCGGAGGAGCTGTCCCACTGGGACACTGGACCAGCTGAGAAACTTGACCACTACTGGTCAAGGGCAGTAGTGCAGTGGTGGGGTAAGCGTGGTCGACCCGTCAGCGGTCATTATCGACTTGCAAAGAACGCTGTTATTACAGGTCGCAGTAGGAACCATTCCTAGGGGAAAACTGGGATTCCAAAGCCTCAATGGATTAGAGTGAGTTTCATCACCAGGTGGGCTAATCCACTTCAGACGGGTTACCAGTTCCTATCAGACTACTCCAGGCAGGGATTCATTACTCTACCCCACCCCCCCAGTATGTGAAACGGCAGTCCCCAGATTTATCAGGCCAAGAGCTTGATAAATGTGGCCCTATTCTCCAGTGGCACCCCCCCAGCTCTTAAATGATATCAGACTTAAATTTCATTATTTTTAATTCAAACTTCAAGGATCTCAGTATTTCCAAGAGAGCCACACCCTCTCACATACAAAATAAAACATTTCTGTCTGACCTCCCCATATCATTCATAAATACTTCAAACTGGAATTTTAGCGAGTCTGTCACTGCACTGCATTCCCTCCCCCCCAGCCCCTCCAAATCATTTTCGCTGCACTGCTGTGAAGGACTGGGGAATCTGGATGGGCTGCACAGGCTGGAAGGGGCCGGCTGGCTTCTTGCGGGCTTCCATGCCTGGGGTGGCCTTTCCCGGAGGCAGCAGCTGATTCCTCCTGATGATCTGCAGAGCCAGCTCTGTGTTCCCTGGCAGGGGGCGAGAGGGTTTCAGCAGAACCGGACTCACATACGCACCCTCCTCTGTGAATGCGGACCCAAAAAGCAATGCTATCGCCCAATGACTGTGCAGTGAAAAGAACCCAGGGAGTGGGAGCCGCACTTGCTAAAGGCTTCATTATAACAGGTTTGGACCGGTGTGCCATGCTTCTGTGACCTTTGACCTTTCCGCCCCTCACGGCCTGCTTACCATTCTGCAGCTCCAGGTAGACTGCCAGCAGAATGGCTTCTGGAGGAATCTCTCTGGTCTGGACCATAGAGGCGGCCTGCGGACGGGACGCGGGGCCCGTTAGAGGAGTGCCCCGTTAGAGGAGTGCCCCGTGACGGAGAGCGGGGGAGGCGGAGCAGGGCAGCAGGTACCTGGTGCAGGCATTTGCGGGCCTTGTCATACTCGCTTCGCAGGCAGTAGGCGCTGCCCAGGTTGAAGAGCATCATGGCCCTGGCTGAGTTCACAGTACTGGGGTAACAGAGGGGCGTCTGCTTCCCCGCTGGGGGATGGGAGAGAGAGAGGGGAGGTGTTAGAGATGCCTGTACCAAAACCACAGGACAGGCCACATTGTGTGGACATCTGCTAACCCCTGTCTCCCCCTGAGTTAAAGATGTCTGCAATGAAACCAGGGGACGAGTCACAGAGAGAGACGGGGTTTGGGGACGTCCACACAGAACAGGATACCGCAGGGTTGGGGACATCCACACCAAGACAAGGCAGGATACACAATCAAATCACAGACTAATAAAAGTTGTGTAAACACCAGAGGTTTAAAATTTAGTCTAGTGAATTAAAATTTCACACCAAGACTTTGTTTGAACAAACCCGTTGAGTATAAAGAGTAACAATCACAGAGTGCTCAACTAGTTAGTTGAAACAATCTTGGTCTGGATTTCTACTTTCTGGGCCTGAAATATACACCTCTGGTGTTTACACGTGACAATGACCAGGTCCCTACATGCACATGTCCCCCCCCCCACGGCGGTACTCACAAGACTCTAGCTGTTCTGCATCTCCACGGTCTGAGCCTGGGAAGGAAGCAGACGTGGCATCATGTGAGCACCAAAAGCGCACAGCTAGCACACAGGCCAGAACAGACCCGAGGCCCCTGCCGCACAGACATCCCATAACCCTGGGGACTGGGGGCAGCAGGTCAGCCCTGTCTAACCATGGAGAGTGGGATCACCTTGGTCCTGCTCGCTGGAAGAGACCCCCAGAAACACGTCGCTGACGTTTTCGGGGTTTAGGTGGGTGATGGCGTCCGAAATGCGGTCCATGGAGATCAGGGCCTCTGCCGCATACAGGTGGCCCAAAAACCTGAACACACACATACAGGCGCTCTGTGAATCAAAGCTAAACACACAGATACATGCACATTAAACAGCAGGATCATTAAACTGATTTTCTAATGCCATCATTTTGGAACACAGGCTTACTAATGTCACGTCTAAGCGCCGTCATTCAACAGTGAGGACCGTGTCACGTGACGTGAGGTCACATGACAGGCAGTCACCCAGCCTGAGGAAACCTCAGAAGTCGTTCAAATAAAGCCACAAAAAGGGCCGAATCGGTGCTAATCAAGTGAAGTGGGGGAGGAGCTGCAGGCAAACTTGGGGGGGGGGGAGGGGGGAATAAATCATTGAGTATAAATGAACAAGCTGACGTCTCAGCGTTCAGACACAGAGGTGTATCGACCACTGCCTCACTCGATGAGGATGGCGAAATTTGACGGCGCTGGGTGTCCTTAAGCGGGTGCGAAGGACAGGAGAGCCTGTTTATCGCGCATCTAATGAAACCTGACGCCACTAAGGAAACACAAGCCGATTGGCTGCGCTGGCCTTGGCCGGACGGATCGCCCCTTTGGGTGGAATTCCCTCTGACCGCCGAGGCAGATTGTGAGCTGTGAACCGGCCATCGGAATGTCACAGTGTGCAGAGAGAGGGGGAGAGACCCAGACATACAGATGGGGACAGAGAGAAAGGGAGGGACATGGAAAAACAGAGGAGGACAAAGTGAGGGAGACATATGGACAGAGAGGGGAACAGAGTGGGAGAGACATGGACAGAGGGGGATAAAGAGGGAGAGACACAGACAGGGGGGACAGAGAGAGGGAGACATGGACAAATGGAGACAGAGAGGAAGAGAAACGGATACGGAGGGAGAGACAGACAGACAGAGCAGGACAGAGAGAAACCACCAGACAGGCGGCAAGCAGTAACCATCACAACAAGATACAGACACACTAGACCTACTTGAGAGAACCGGAGAGCTTGGGCTGCTGCAGCAACTTCTCAGCATGACTGAGGGAGATAACGTTGTCCCCCAAGGCCAAGGACACGTATGCACTGCAGGCCAGGATGGAGCACCTGTGGACAGCATATCACAGGTCAAAAATCCAGCACGCCCCCCAATCCTCAGACATGAGTCTCAGCTGAGGCCCATTATACCCTCTTGGGACACCCCCCAAAAGCATCCTTGAACTTTGGTAACCCTTTGAAGTGTACTTAGAAACTGAGCCTTGCTGTAATTTATGGCAGTCGAGGAAGCAGACGAGATTTCAATCAAACACAGCGTAGTTCTCACACTGCAGAAGTCTGACATGTGGAGCTACAATCAGGAGGACCTACATTTGCATGATGACCACAAAAACAGCCTTAAAAGGCCCCTTCCCCATACCACACAAGTGACCACCCTCTCTCCTCTGTGAGCCTCCTTAAAGACCATCCTCTCTTCTTGGTCAGAGGGTGATTCCCTCCTTAAAGACCACCCTCTCCTCGACCAGAGTATGCCTCCATCTTTAAAGTCCGTCTCCATTACATTTTGTTTTATTTAGCAAGAAAACGTATTTTATTACTCTGGTCATCTCCAAATGTACCGTCCAAGGATATGTGTCTGACTCCGCAATCTGTCGCTCTACCCTTGGAGAAGCGGTCTTACCATCTAAACCACAACTCAGGTCATTTTATCGGGATATGGTCCCCCATTTGAGTTTACTTGAATTTACCCAACTGATCTCTGCTTTTTGTTTATTTATTTCTTATTTATCTATCTATTTGTTTTTCCTTTAGACGACACCCGGGGTAGTTTTGGGTGGGTGGGGGGTTGTGTTATGTCTGTGCTGTCATAAAAATACACACAAAAAAAAAAAGTTTGTCTCCAACAGTCCACACTGAAGGGGCTCCGGTTCACCCACCCCATGCGTCTGTTTCCATTTGCACTCTCTGCTTTATACAATGGCGCCGAACCGCGATTGAACCCCTCCCAGCAGCCCTGCGGGCCCCCTGGCATTCCAGGAAGGGGGCCGGGGCGAGCGGCCCGGGTGCTCGTAAACTTGTCACAGCTCTGGGAGTCAGCCCTGGGTCAGGGGGCCGGGGGGGGCAGCCTGTCAGCAGGGAATCCCTCCTGCCAGTCAAGGTGTGCCCGGCGACAGGGGAAGAGCGGGTGCAAAGCAAAGGGTGGTGCAGAGGGGTCCAGGGTGGAAAATGACAGCTTTGGATGGATACAGAATATACTGATCATATTTCTGGGGGGGGTGATGTGTGTAAACAGCTGCCCCAGCAGGTCCCACCACTAGCGATGCAGGGCGCTAGGCGGGTGATAGCAGGTAGGCAGACCCCCCATCTGCCCAGGGCCCACGAGGGGCTTTCTGCAGCCATGCCCTCGCAGGGAAGAGATGAGGAAGGCAGGCAGGCGCACACCCCCACACCTGTGGGCCGCAAACCCCCGGGGGAGCACATGAAGGTCTGGAAGCTCACCTCAAGTTCTCTAGTTCCTGCTTCTTTAGAGGAGAAGATGGTGGTGCTGGGACAAACTTGTCTCCATCCTGGCCTTTACCACTAAAACACAAAATCAGTAATTGAATAAAAACATCCACGCAATGTAAATTTCATTTCTAAAGGACATTTAAGCAAGCCAAGTGTACCAATGGGATATACAAAACTAGCACAAAAAAACAAGACAACCTCATAAATAGTCACAATACAACAAAACCAACAAGGACTATAACTTACAATAACAATAGTGGTAATACAATAAGTCAGAACTAAAAGCCATCCTATAAAGATGAAAGTTTTTTAAATAGTGATTTAAAGGGAGATTTAAAGGGAGACTTAACCTCTAATGGGAGAGTACTGCAAAGATTTGGGGCACACACCAAAAAACACACCATTGTGCTTCTACTGGGCTTGTGGTACTGAAGGGAAAGTGTCTCGAATAACCTCAGCTGTCTGGGTCCACAACAGTATGCAAGTAAATTGGTAACATAACCGGATTAAAGCCTTAAAGACAATCAGCAAAACTCTGAACTGGATCCTATACTGAACTGGGAGCCAGTGCAACGAGGCCAATTAAAAACATGTAACTACACAAACAAAAAGGACGAGTCAACGATGTGGTGCTGAAGCTCTGGGACGGCGCCAAAGCTGAGAGCAGCGCCTCCCAGAGGCGCCCACCTGCACATGTCGCTGTTCTCGCTGCCGCTCTCCGTGCTGCCCGATTGGCTGGAGCTCTTGGAGCCGTTCTCCGCCTTGCCTTCCGGCTGCTGGTGCTCGGGGAGGAGCAGCAGAGCGTTCCTCAGGCAGATGGCAGCGAACTCCATGCTGGCGACGGGAATGGCTGCGGTCTGCCCATCGCTACGAAGGCCGGAGCGTGAAGAGCACTGGGTTAGACCGGCCCCCCCTCACACACACACACACACACAC
>JAODKN010000068.1:73453-92302 GCA_026774425.1 Petrocephalus zakoni
ACCAATTTGAAATGATTCGAGCTTTGTGACATGGTGCATTATCCTGCTGGAAGTAGCCATCAGAGGATGGGTACATGCATGCACTTTATATACAGAGTATATGTTGCCAAACCTTGCATCACTGCATGAACCCTTACAGCACAATGCAATACATTTATGGTTTCTTACTTAGTCCAGCTCCCCGACTCATTGTTTTATATCCCTTTTTTAGTATATGTAAATTGGAAGGCTAGCTGGGTCACTTTGCTCGAGTTTTGCATTACCTCGAAATACATTCCCGTTTTTTATAGGGTGACCCGTGGGATCTTCACAGTACGTTAGAAGTAGTTGTTATGGGAACCTAATATAACAAACTTTTAAGCAACATCAGACTGGCCGCCCTTTACGTCATCCAGAATACCAAAGGGAAGAGAAATGATTGGCTACCATCTGTCGCACCATCTACCCGCACCGGGCCCGGCTTCACGTGGGGGCTAGGGTGGGCCTGCCCCCCACCCAGTCACAAAGCTGGCCCACTCAGCCAGGAGGGTGGAGTGTATGTAATTGTATAATTGTGTGTAACTGCCCCCCCAATAAAGGAATCTTCCTGGCCCCCTGTTACCGAGAGCTGGAGCAGAGCCTAGTTCTAGTAAACCCCTTTTTCGAGCTTTTCGTCCCTCAAGTTGTGGCACAAACATTTTTATTTTTCCTGAAGAGAGCACTCTGGTAAGCTATATTTAACACTGTTTAGAGTTTATACTGTCTTTGCAGTTGGATACTGACACGTTTAATGTCATTTACCCCTGCGAGTGTGATTTGATCTGTCGCCTTCTTAAAAAGGATTTCTCTCAGAACAAGGTTTGGCAACTTTGGAAACATTCATTAATACAATATTTAATATTGTTTAAAGGCACCTTTTATTATGGGAGGTAGTCTCTGGTTTCAAGGAGTTACTAGCTACACTTGAAGCACTGTGTAAGGACATTTATCACAAGGCTCAGTCAGGCAATTTCAAAATAATACATTATGATATTTTTATGTTAAAAAAATAAGCTTGTTGTAATTCTCAGATATTTTTTATGCAGAATTCAGCTGGTGATCTACAATGAATTCTACTCTATGTGCCAACGCAGAAAACTCAAGTGAGTACCTTTCAGGCTTAGTGTGTTAATCTCATCTGCGGAATTAATAAATTGGTAAGTAGCTGGTCAGAACATCATTAATCATTAAGGGGAAATGCGATGTCACAGCAGGGAATACATTAAGGAGAAATTAAGCACTAGAGGGGTCAGTAAATAAAATGTACATGCAAACAATCCACAGAGAAGATGTAAAATATTAAAACACCTTCAACTTTGATATGTTTAGACAAGAATGGTAAATTTGGTAGTATTATTTGGTAGTAAAAACTTGTATACTCATTTAATGGATGCTGGTATTCCTCGCTCCCAGAAAAAAACAACACAAGATGTCCGCTGCTTGAACATGATCTGCTGGTCTGGGTTGTGGCTGCTTTTCGGCCGTTCTATTCAGGGAAGAAAAAATCCAAAAGCATTAATCATTCACCCAGGCCTTCCCTGCCCACTGGTCTCACTGGAATGTTTTCTGCCTATGGACCGTGTATGAGCCATGGCTACTTTTGTTTCTGCACGTTTTTAATGGTGGAGGTCAGTGCGGATGAAAACTCTGGAGCAGGTGTTGGACTGCGAGAGATCTCCGAGCCTGCGACAGCTAAAATTAAACCTATGAGAGAAATCTGTAGAGCTTTGGACGGGAACTTGCACAGAATCAGTTCTTTGTTTCATAGCTATATGAGCTCATGCGTGGGAGTGGCTAAGTGGAAATTGCTGCTAGCAAAGAAGGAAGTTGCACTTGTGGCACTTACAGCATTTAGCTGTAAAGTGCATGTATGCATATAGAGATACACAGAGTGAGCGACCATATAAACAGTACTCCTGAATCTCTTCCCTCCTGTTTGTCTATCTCTCTCAGGAAATGCACTTCCTACGAAAAGGATTGAACGTTCCATCAAAGCTACTGGAGAAAACACTGCTGTTGTTTCTTCCTTTGTGGTCAACTCCAATGTCTCCGGCCCTGTAATCGATGCCATCAGTAACTTGCCTCTTGCTGGTACGATTACTTCCTTCTCTCTCTTCTTACGTGTGAAATCTAGTTACGCATAAACGAGAAGAATGCATTTTTTTTGTTTGTTTTTGTTAAATCTTGAGCTGTACTGAAATTTCCGTTTCCAAATAACTTCAGATTTGTCAGGCACAACCCCAAAAGATGGTGTCAAAAATTGTCTTGGTAAGATGCGCTACATATAATTTTGATATATTTCTGTTTGGTTAAACATACCAGGGTAAAACACCAGGTAAATTGACCCCCCTGTGTATATCTCAACAGCTATACCTGCAGACAAGCTTTCATGTGAGATAAATATCGACGCTTCTAATGGAGCTTCAGTGGTCAGCGCACAGATCATTTCCTCTGGAGTTTCCGGTCCTGTGTCCTCCTGCGTTACCAAAGAGGCGAAGCCTGCTGATGGTAAAGTTTTTTTTTTTTATTTAGTTAATACTTAGACTGACTCCCAAAGCAAGAGCAGTCTACATTATTTCCTGAAATCTTGTTATAAGGACAAGATGTACTGACTTACTGTGTTAGTGTTTTTGATTGCTTTGGCACTTCAATAAAATGTACTTACCGCACTATTCTCATGACTA
Source organism: Petrocephalus zakoni (assembly GCA_026774425.1). Classification (NCBI taxonomy): domain Eukaryota; kingdom Metazoa; phylum Chordata; class Actinopteri; order Osteoglossiformes; family Mormyridae; genus Petrocephalus; species Petrocephalus zakoni. The sequence goes on from JAODKN010000068.1 coordinate 76,156, forward strand.
GGGATGGCCCAATACTGATACTAGGATGAAATACCATAATGAAATCCAAAGCATTATGAACTGCAAATTGTGCTCTACTAAAGACAGAAAACCGAAACGGAAAATAAGTTCATGCAACACCAGTAATATGCAGCGTTTGCAAGAAAGGCTTGACTGCAATATCCCTCCATTTTCTGTAACCACTGGTCCTATCCGGGACTCTACAGGTGCAAGGCGGGGAACAACCCAGATCCAGATCAAAACCGAGGAGGACGATAGTATGGTGAGCTGTTCAGAGATACCCCGGCCAGCATAAATGCACTGTGACCTTCCTAATATCACAGGAAATTTCTCTGAATTTCAAAGTCATATCTCCAAGTAATAATAATAAATAATAATAATAATACATACATACAGATGCACATTTGCCAGTAACTTTCTGTGCATGAGTCAGCATTCAACAACTTTTACACATTTATTCTAAATGCTTTTTCAGTCTTTATATGTTTCGATTATTTATCTAACCTCGTTCCTAAAAAACGTTTTTTTCTTTGTATTTTGTGTTTTTTTTTTTCCACAGGAATATTAAAAGCTAGATGCTGCATACTACAATGTAACTCCATACTCCACACCTTTCCAAATAAATCCTTATTAAAAGCATAACTTGGTGTGACTTAATTGTCTCTATGTGGTCGTGTTCACCAGCTTTGCCTCTACTGTCCTTTGCTGTGTCACTACTAAGTTTTTTTCTCTTTTTGGTTTTAGTTTGGACATTAGCGAATCAGAGCAGGGAAGGGATGCCATGTTTTGTTATCCTTGTTCCTTTGCTGCAGTCCACATTCATCCCCTAGGGCTGGTCCCCTCCCCCCTCTGTTCCCAGCACTCATGGTCCTGTACTGGTTACCACTCCTATATGTTGTTGTCCTCTTTGTTTGTATTAACCTTCTATCCAAAGCCATATCCCAGTCTTTTAGTGTCCATCCAGCCCATCTACAACCACATCTGTTATCCATCCTGACCCCATGTTTGTGTGTCATAAATCTGCCTAGCCCACCCGCTGGGGGTGGGAGGTAGCGGGCCGACTTTGGACCCCCAGAGATTTTGGTTCTTCTCCTCTGGCCTCTTCTGGCATTCTTTCTTTTCTGACTAGGACTCCAGCTCAGATGGTGCAGTAAATGTAGTAAAGGAGTATGCAGTATGTAGTAAAGGATTGCTGTACACTCTTGCCAAGTGCCTTGGGGCACCAAACGCTTGCTGGGAAGGTCATGAGCCATAGCGCACTGGGAGCTGCCCCGGGGCCCGGGTGATGGGCCTTCAGACGTGTACGTATCCCCCCCAGACAGAAAATCTGACGTCGTACCAGGCCAGGCCTGCAGGGGGCACCATTAAGCTGATTTTTTATCTCGGCCATCATTATGTGTTTTTAAAAAGATTTTTTAAACCTATTCTTAATAGCATTTTGCCCACTGGGTCACGCGTGGACCAGAATTTTTTTAGGCCGCTGGCCGAGATGAAGAGGAGATTCACGGCATGCAAAACGAAGTAAACATATGCTGGTCTATGATTTCCCATTATAAATAAATTGCATTTCGCTGAATGATGCCTCTTGAGTTTCGAGGGGGGTGGGCTCTCATTATGTCTGTCCGAGAGGTTCAGCATCACAGAGGATTACTGACCCCATATCTCTGCTGCTCATCCATATTTAAGATGCAGAGAAGCAATTCCCAGAAGCTGCCCAGCGCAGATGAACTTTGTTCTACTGGAGCTTTTTGAATCTGTTTTTATGGATCACTGTTCCATCTTCAAGGATATACGGCCAATAAAGCATTATACAAAAGATGATGATGAAGATGATGATTATTAGTTTTGTAGTTATTGTTATTACTGCATTTTGGTTTTCTGATCACCTAATTTGGTTTTCTGACCACCTAATTGATTATTTAATTTCTTTTACTTAATTCCAAAAAGCTATTAGCATATAATCCTGAAAAAACACAATGTGTTTAATACAATTATATATAAATATGTATTTTTATACAACTATAAAAAGATGTAAAAGAAAACCCTGCTGAAACAGAATCCAAATAAGTGAAAGTAAATAGAATAAAATGTGGAAAAATGGCATATATCTGAAGGATGTAATAAATGCTTGCATTCACTGAGTGGCTGGTGAGATTTTAACTTCTTAAAAAGATGGTATGAAAAGAATAAGTCCCAGGAGCAAGACTGGTCAATCCTACAGGCGAAATTATTGGTCATTTAGTTCCCGTGACACACATTGCATTTAGTTCCTGTGACATTATTGGTCATTTAGTTCCTGTGACACACATTGCATTTAGTTCCTGTGACACACATTGCATTTAGTTTCTGTGACATTATTGGTCATTTAGTTCCTGTGACATTATTGTTCATTTAATTCCTGTGACACACATTGCATTTAGTTCCTGTGACACACATTGCATTTAGTTCCTGTGACACACATTGCGTTTAGTTTCTGTGACATTATTGGTCATTTAGTTCCTGTGACACACATTGCATTTAGTTCCTGTGACATTATTGGTAATTTAGTTCCTGTGACACACATTGCCTGCTGCCTGCAGCATCCAAAACAAATGGCGATCACCTAGAATTTGACCCGGCCTCTGTGGCAACGTGAAGGTGATTCGTGACGGAGAACGCTGACTTCTAAAGGGACGGCGGTTTAGTCAGCCGACGTAACCAGGGTGGACCAGCTTTTCAGTGTCAGCCAGGCTCTGAATTTCTTGGTCATCATTACAGGCGAAATGTGGGAATTAGGAACAGGTTACAGTACCGTTGATACGTTGATTTTATGTATTATGTATTATCATGACATGGCTTGGCTGCGTAAAAATCTGAAACAGCCCGTTAATGTGAAAATGTGGCACTAAAAGTGGTCAGGACAGGAATGTCTTCGTTCAGAGAGAGGAGCACACGTTAAGGGGCTACTAGCAAGTGGCCGGGACAGTGCGCTCTGGCTCATCTAGTGCCTGGGAGAAATACAATGCAGTACTGAACTGCAATAAATAAATTTATGTAAACTTTATAGAGTCATTCTGCTGGTTCCTTTCTGTGTTGTGCTTCCCAAGCTGCTTGACATTCAGTACAGATCTCAGCCAAGCTACTCACAGGTGAGCCAGCAGTTAGCTGCCACTCTCTGACAGTACTATAGGTTCCCATTGCCCTAACCATGGCAGTGATGGGGGACACACCATAATACAGCCCATTTTAAGCTTCATAGCCTCATTTGTTTCATCTGTAGGTCTAGCCATCACCACAGTGGCATTCGTCTGATTTTTTGGCCAAATTATATCTACATTAAGTCACAAAACAAACAGATTTAAGGTGACGATTGCTGCTGGATATAACACAGATGCGCCGTCATTGTCCTGCGTATTTTTGATGTTTGATGGCTGTGTCTTTTAAAAGGTTCATGCAGGTGTATTAGACATTACTGTGTCTGACCAGCAGGTTTCCCTGTAGTTGGTGCAGCTAGCACTGAAAAGTACTTGACCTAAAACATTTGGGTGGGTTACCCAGTGCTGGTGACTGTATTACGGCCCATTGGCAGCCTCCTAGGGCCATTTCATGGACTGTCTGGGGGTCCCTGTGGACCAGGTTGGGAAACAGACCTTGGGCATTATCTTCTGAGGCGATGTTGGCATAACAAACCAACTTCATCTTGTTTTTGACTGGGGGGGGGGGCAGTGAAGCTACCCAAAGGCACCAGATTGGCCTGACTGGCTAGCTGTACATTAGAAATGGCAGAACAACCTAAAATCTGTCCATAAGGAACGTGTAAACCATCAGCTACTCTGCAAAATGCCATGATTTCACAATGAAAAAGAATAAATGACTAAATAACACACGCAAATTAAATATTAATAAAACACTGGCGGGCCTGTGTAATATACAATACAGTCTTATTAAACACCAAGTTTCCATTGAGAAACATTGTATTTTGCTCCTGTTCCTCATGTTAATGAGACGGTCCTAATGGCTATAGATGGGCCAAATATTACATACTGGTACTGTATAATAAAGCCTGTCATACTGTATTTTTGTGTTCTTGTACAACAGAACTGTACAGTACATCCTGCTCTCAGGCCACTTAAACTTCATGAATTACTGAACAATTTGATTTTAAAAAGAGATCTTGAAACCGAACGCGATGCCCAGTTCTTCCCAATATGTTCCTGCTGGGACTTGGGTGTTGCAATGGTCATAACCGGGGCTCTTAGAAAGCCAATCAGAGTTTAGTGATTCACAGGCGAGGAAGGTTCACAGAGCTGGGGGTCTGGGCGAGCTGCCCTTCACTGAAGCACAGCTGAATAGACGACACAGTAAAACACCAGTATTATCCTCGTGATTGTGGCTTTCACTGCCACAACTAAACGAGGGTCCCTTGTAGTGCTGTAGCCACCCATTGACCTTTTAAGGATAACAACCTCTGTTTGTAATTAGTCATACGTGGTTATTTACTCAGACAATAAGCTGAATAGTCCATCAGTCAGCTTATACCACAGAAAAAGGAGATTTTAAAGCAAGCTGCGGTACAGTCCAGCTCTTCAGGTCTCTAAGCAGGTGCTCAGACCACTGTTTATTGGTTTATTGGGGGAGGGGTCGCCTAGAGAATAGCCAGAGGGTTCTTCTTGATTAGACGTAAAATGGCAGTTTTATTGGGAAAAAGAAAACAAAGACAAATGTTGCTCTCAGAAGCACAATGAAGGGCGAATGTTTGGGCTCTTCTGCAGAAGTAGAGGTGTGAGTCCACAGCATTGCCGCCCTCTTTGGGGTAAGTGCCATGACTTTATTTCTCTGGTGCAACAGCTACAGCCTGACCGTGAACCTAAAAAGGAGCTTGCAACTTCATTTCATAGGGATGCCCAAGCGTCCATTTGGATACTATGAAGATGGCGACGAAGAGGTGCATTCTGGGAAAATGTGTAGGCCTCCTGTCTTGTTGCAATCTTACTGGTCTGACACCAGTAAACCTTTGTGATAAAAATATGTGAAATCATTCTGAGGAAAAAAACCCCTCTAGGATGGGATCATCCACAAAGCTGGCTGGACCCGAGGAGACTGAGCGCCCAAATCATTCCCTGCCATGTCCGTTTCTTCCACTTAACTCCCCGCAGCCCGGGACGTTTGGAGGAACAGGTAAAGTGGTAATGAGAAACCCCGTTATCCATGTCTCTCCAAACCAAATAAGTCAAATGTTAATTTGGCTGCACAAAATGTTTACCACTGGTTACATGTTTTGATTTTGCTGTGAGTTTTGTCACTCAGATGAGGTTCAATTATTGTACTGAGTATCCATGCCAGAAGCATACAGGTGCACTAAACGCTGGGTTACTCTATGAACAACAAGGGTGGAAAACTAATAAGAACCAGACCTTTAAAATGGAAAGACAGTTGTTGATTTTAAAAAAGTACAAGGCTTGTTCTCCATTTTATGAAAGATAAATCTAATACTGCAGGTGAAATGCTAGCTAATTGCATGTAACTGGAGCAGCTGACACTGTTGATAGGAAAAAAACTAAAAAACAATAAGACCAAAGGCCTGTCACGAGGCGAGCCTATCCCGGGCCTTGTGACAGGAAAGCTAGGACCATTCATACTATTCTGAGGTAGTGCAATGACGTCACAGGCGTAGGAGCTTATCCGGTCAAGACGCTTTCGAGGGCTGAGCTGTTCAGCTCTTCTGGAGAGAAGGGGTGGTGATTGGAAATAATAATAATAAAAATGTAGTTTCCTCTTAAGATATCGGGACACTTCAAACGTAGGAATTCCATTTGCAGTTAGGTCCCATCATAAATACGTCGCAGCTGTTACTGCGACTGACTACTGTTACTGTGTGAACAACTAACCCATGATATTAAATTAGAACGCAAGAGCTCTTTGGCATTTCGAAGTTCAAAGGTCACCCGGCCGACACAGTGAACAGGACCTGGCCATCAGCTGGCATTCTGGTGGTCAGGTGAAAACTGCGCTCCTGAACAACAGCAAATGCACAGCTAACAACAGATTTCAAACTCGTGCCGGACGGTTGACAGCAGCGAAATGCTCCAGCAAGTTCCAAACCTGTCGGCTCCCGGTCGTTTAGTTTGCGAAAATTTCTCGGAGAAGGTATTCTGCAAGCAGGGCGTAGTTAAAATGTTAAAACAGCCCAGGCTTCACAGAGAACTGGGACGCTTTCATCTGAAACAGAATTCACTAATTACGACCTGGGGGAATCCAGCTAACAGCTAAGGGAGACCCCGCAGCTGGAGTGACAAATATATATATATATGAAAAAAGTGGGAAAATGTTTCACTAGGAATATTAATATGATTAATATACATAATCTCACACAATATCAAACAGGACATAAGTTGGCATTTTAATGGATGTAGCTCAATAGGAGCCATTCTTCCCATTAAAAATGAAAATAAATTCACTTGTGGGGGAATCACCATGGTAACGTAATCAAAGGGGATTATTTTGAAGTTGGCTTGTGGCTCAGAGGAGATACTAGCTTCGGTTTTCCGTCTTAGCGCACAATTTGCTGCGAAGAAGACACGAAGAAGAGCCAGATTCGGACCAAAAACACTGTAATAGATCGACTGTGTGTAAGTCAATGTTATGCAATGCATTGCGTTACATGGTAGGCTGTTAAAAGTTATTATGCTGTATTTACACACATATTTCCACAAGCAATTATGAGCACAAATCAATAACGGACTTGTGAATGTTAAAATCTCTGAGTAGGCCCCCGGACTCCCCATGAGAGGGAATTCACAGCCCCCCCCCAGTAAATTCCTAAATGACATGCACCATTCACCTTGTGGTCGAAATCAAATTCCACGCTCGGCTTATTACAGGCTCTGAAGATGACCTATACTGTAAAAACATTTTTAGAAAGGACATCCCATTTAATTGTCCATTAAACAGTCCCCTGTCAAAACACTTCACAAGATCATATGTTATAAAATAAATGCCTATTTCAGGTAACCCAAAAGAACCAAGGAGCGTCTGGTATTAAGCTTATGCTGGAAAAAATTAGACGTAACCAGGTGAACTGTGGGAGTTGAAAAATACAGAAGAGATATATATATTTGTGTGTTCAAAGGCACTGCTCTTGGGTGCATGACTAGGCTCCAGTGAAACATCTGGCTTTAGAAATGGGTAAGACCGTGTGATTTACTTTGAAACAGGAGACCATCTGGGGGTTAAAGGTCAGAAGACAGCTTGATGTTTTTGATCTGTGCCCAGCTGCCCAGAGCCTGCTCGAGGGATCTGATATAATGACCACATCTGCATCCCTTTCTTAAGCCACCACTCTATGTAGCCACCTGCTGGGCGTTATATGTACTGCGCTAAGCCTTTACCTGCAGATTTAACTGGTATTGTTTGTTTAACATCTTATCGGGTTTACTTGTGCTCTGTTCCTCGTCTGACCAATTAGAGATCATGTGGCAGGTATGGCTGACTGATGGGACACACAACCAGACAGCAGAAGCAGGGATGGGGGGGGGTGTGTACCCACAATATTTACTTTGCCTTCATTTGTACCCCCCATAAAATAGACATTTTAATGCATCTACGCTCATGGGAGTTTGACTTACACAAAAATGTTTTGAGGGCAGAATGACAAATGGTCTTGTGTCAAATATCAAACCAACCAGTCGGATGTCTTGGTTCTGCCTCCTCTACAATATGATTGGTTATCTGTCCAAACCAATCACTATCTGTTGTTCTGCCCTCAGAACATTTCTAAAACACAGTAAAACACAGTTGTGTCTTGTTCCGTACGACTTGCATGTTCTTCCATCAGCCTAGAGTAAACATCACCAGTATCATTACAAAAATGTATCTGTCTCGCAAACCTGGACCCAAAACAGGCTAAACAATAGTTGATTTGCAAATTATTCATTCCTCATTAGAGCTGTTATAGCTGAATTATGCAGTTCAATACACTTCAGTTGTTCATTTTCTTTTTTGGGGTTCCATTTCATTTCCTGTTTTATCTGAGCAGTGGCTGGCTCTAAATGTGTTAAATAATTACGTCAAGCCATCCGGGCATGAATAAATGTCATAAGGTCCTATTTCAGTCCTAATATGCAGGATCTCCACCCACATTTTGTGATCTGGTAATGCATATTCATTTTTGCAATTTACATAAGCATTAGAGAAACGGCACAATATTGGAATAAAATAAAGAAATGACCAAAGGACCAGGCTGCTGTGAATTACTGGTGTAGCTTGCCAGCTTGCTGGCACAGTCCATCATGAAAGGGGGGGAGGTGCAAGGTTCGATAATGGGGAACCTGGGGGTTTAGGTATTTCACAGTCTGTTAGGGATGTGAACACACACACACCCAGGAGAAATGAACCAGAGGCATGTTTGAGTCACATTTGGGAATCTGGAGGCCCTGGCAACACCTTGAACTCTTTTTCAGGTTTCTCAACTCATTCCTAAACAATTTTGCAGTGTGGCAGGGTGTATTATCCTGCTGAAAGAGGCCATTTCCATGAAGGGGTGTACTTTGTCTGCAACAATGCTTAGGTAGGTGGTATGTGTCAAAGTGACATTACACGAATGGCAGGACCCAAGGTGTCCCAGTAGAACATGAGAGCATCACACTGCCTCTGGTGGCTTGCCTTCTTCCCATAGTGGATGCTGGTGCCATCTCTTCCCCAGGTAAAATGACTCTCACGACAGGTGCAATTGTTAGAGATAATTAATGTTATTCACTTCAAAGATCAATTTTAATGTCATGGCTGATCAGGGTATGTAAACAATGATAAAAATACACATAGGTACCCATACACAGAAATATGTATATAAATATCTTGGATCTTGTTAATAGGAATCATAATATTTTATAGGAATTTGCTGGGTTTTCCAGTAACTTCAGCATGACTAGTTGTCAGGTAACCGGATAGATGGCAGAGTTAATCCATGGGCTTCATTGCAGCACGTGACTAAATCCAGCTAGGTCATCTCATGCGTCAACTAGCTTCAAAACGTGAAAACCCATAAAAGAGCACTGCTGTTGTCTATGAAGACACTGGGAGAGGGGCTTTAGCGCCGAGCTTCCCCAGGGCCCGCTCCATCTCCGAGGGACGGAGGCGTGAACTCTCCCCATTCAACTCAAACGGCAAACATGGCTAATGCAGCTAACATAGCTAACGTGGCTAACACAGGACATCTCTTCATCTCTTCCTATCCTGGACACACCAAACCTTGGGTCACTAGAGTTACTCGGGTCAAGGGCTACTCTGACCAGGACTAGTTAGCTGTCTAATGACAAAGGATTGCTGACTAATATTAGCATAACCACTTCAACCGTGTTATATGCTGATAGCTACATTTCCAATCAAAGAGCACATGTGTGGAAGATCCACTGTAATTCACTGAATGTAATAATGTTTAACCAGACCTTAAAAGAGGTCCAATTAGCCATTATTCTGGTACTAGACACACACAAACTCAGTTTATAAGTTCAGTGAATCATCAAGTTAAACACACTGAATGTCGGCCAGTGGTAATACTGTTTTTCTCTTCAAGGTTTGTTAATTAATGCATTTCCAGGCAGGCTGGGATAATATAACTCGTTTAATAATTCACAAAGCAGTTTTTCATGTTTTCTTTCTGAAGCCCTAAACTCTACACTGAAATTAAGGTGGTTTTAATAATGGGGAAAGAAGAACGGGAAGAAGCAGTGGTGTGCGTTTGATGGCGTGTGCGGTCGCACCGCATGAACGCTCAGCATTCCTCTGCGACCATGTGCGGTCGCACCGCATGAGCGCTCAGCATTCCTCTGCGACCATGTGCGGTTGCACCACATGAACATTCAGCATTCCTCTGCGACCATGTGCGGTTGCACCACATGAACATTCAGCATTCCTCTGCGACCATGTGCGGTCGCACCGCATGAACACTCAGCATTCCTCTGCGACCATGTGACCTCCTGCTGCCCGACTTCAGGCTTGTCTGCCTGTGTCAGCAGAGGGAGGATTGCAGAGCAACGCAAAGTATGTGGCTGCCGAACTGGGCCAAGACAATGCTGCTGTTTTGTTAAGAACTGGTTTCAGGCAGATAAGGGGGGCTAGTCTACCCATAGCCCTGCCCTGGGACACCCCCCCTTACATTTACATTTTATATAGCAGATACTTTTGTCTAAAGTGACTCACAAGTGAGGTGAATAGGACAATACAGACATATGTGCTGTTGAGGCGTCGACTCGGCATAAGTGTAGCTAGGCTGAGCTTCCAGTGAAGGTCCAGGTACCAGTGTAAGCAGCACAGGAGCATCAGAACATCTTCCAAAGAAAGCAAGAACCTAATGAGAACATCCAGGGAGCACGTAGTGGGATCAGGCTAGTAGAAGTGATCCTGGCTCCTTTGCATGTGGACTGAGATTTCTAGCTTTTTACAAATGACAGTAATCACAAATGATTGCATCACAAATGATACATGATGATGCAATATACTGTAAGGTATATACTCTGCAGCTTCATGCTGCAGTATTAATAAAATGTTACAGCTATTGTGCCTTTTAATGTATTATTTTCAAATTATTATTTTTTTGTGTGACAGCACTCCAAACCAGGCCATCATGAGGCCGGACCCAGATTTGTGATGTCATGTGACCTCGCCCGAGGAAACAGTGCTCATTCTGGGCAGCATTCACCGGAGAGCCGTCTCATCGCCATGCATCATTATCCCAGGCATCTGCATTGGCTGTACATAGGAGGTGGGGGAGGACCTGCAATATGAGTATGTCATGTCAAGTAGCACTGGGAATGCACACTTCCCCCCACATTTCCACCTTCCTGTCAGGCATGGTTCCCCTGCGAGAATCTGCAGCAGTAGGATTTTCTGAATTCATGCCCCCCCTCCCAGGCTTTTGTTGTCAATCCGCCTAAGGGGGGGCCAGCTCATCCCCCCACCCCACACTAGCTCGTGGGGGGAGAGCTTGTCAGCCTGCCTTGCATCCATCATCCACCGGGTTGCTGGATCATGCAGGAATGAGTCACAGAAACAAACTTTCCAATTATCCATGAATTGATTAGTTAGTCAGCACCTTAGGTGATTGCTTTGCTCGTTTTGGATGAATTAATGCCAGTAACTTGGGCACTTAAAGACAAGCCACCATCAAGTCACCTCTGTTGCCCAGTGAATTTGAACTGGGAATGTCTGCATCTGGCAGTTTTATTCTTCCTCCAGCTGGACGGCGACCTCTTTGCTTGAAAGTGCGTAAGCCGTGGCAGACAGCTCAGATCTCGCCTTTCATCTTCTCTTTGGTAGGAACGTCTTCATCCCCGCGCATGGAGCTCATTCATAATTCACTGCCGCCTCTCTCACTTCGGCTATGTTTCCCCACATCTCCTGCAGCATTGTGGGTAATGTGACTATCCCCTGGCGGACCCATCGTAACCATGAGACGGCTATATTGTCAACAACAACCAATAATAAAGTTGTTAAATGACCTCCTTACAGCCCGTGGTGTGCCAGAGAGTCAGGGATTAAACATTGATGTTGTTATTTGCAGGCTGACTGTTGCACAGCGAGTCGCCCTGTCACTGTATCCGCACTCTGGCTGTCCTCGGGCCAAACATCGACCACAGTCATCTCATGTCACTCTCCATGCCTGGGGGGAGGGGGTTGTTCATCTGCAGGGGGTGGGGGATTATGGGATACATCGCTCCCCCCATGTCCCCATGAGGTAAAGGAGCATGTGGGGAAGCCATGTCCATGCCACGCCAGCCCCGGGACCAAGTCCATCGCCAGCATCCCGTTCACTAGCTTTGATGGCTTCTTTATGCAATAACTGCTTAATGCAACGCATAAACTCCACAAATACGCAGTCCGAGTATGAACGCCAGAGCCAACGTAAACACAATGCTCTCTCGTCCGTCCTTATTGTGTAATCTCGAAGCATCCCGTGGATCTCTGAGAGGCTTCGACGGGAACTGCGTGGTTTCATCGATGTGCTTTTAACTGGAGTGTTTGGAAACAGGCACCCGATGTGCGCTCACTCTGGAGAGTGCCAGTGGCACAGCTCCTGGGCAGGGCTTTGTGGCCACCGGGCCTATTGTCTCCACAATGCCCGCTTTTCAGCGACATAATTGATAAAAATTGCGGAGGCTAAGTGAGGCCCAACCGCCCCCCGTTTCGCTGGGCTGCCTATTGTGTCTGGCCCTCCGGTAAATGTGCGCCGTGCGCTCTGACCACCCCGCTCCAGGCCCCATCCTCACGCAGCACAAAAACCCGCTCAAGCTCTACTTCTGCCCGGCAAGTGGCCAAACTGCGATTTTCACCGTGCCGTTTTGTCGTTCTCCCCAAATGGAGCACACTTGTGCCCCGTCAGGACAAGTGGCCCTGTAACGTGACCCCCGCGGAACATAATACAAAGGAGGAGAGAACGTGTGTTGGCGTTTAGCTTCAAAGACACGCTCACGTCATTCAGTGGGAGTGGAGAAGATGATGGGTTTAAGCGGGACGGCTGCGAGCTACATGTAATTGGGCCTTCAGAGGGCGTTATGTGTTTTTTTTTATTTGTACGCAAAAGCGGTATGAAAAGTTTGACCCTAATCTCAAACATTACATATATAAAATCACCCGAATGTGCAGACACACTCTCACACACAATAATCATTTTATAATAACAGTATATTTTAGGTTTAAAGTGCATTTCCTGTACTACACCTGCACTAGGGTAAAACACGAGGCTTGAGAGATTTGTGGTTTTTGGAGTGAATTTTAGCTAACCTATATATGCTGCTGTTACTTACATAGAGAGATTTCACTGGATTTGATTGCTTATAATTTGATGCTACAAGTGTAATTGTAATTTGAATTTGAGAACACAGGGGGGCTGCAAATTCAGAGCTAAAGTGATGACTATGAATGAGTTAAAATAACAACAGAGATAAGTGGAAGCCTAATTATGTATAATTAAGCTCTTTTATTATGATTTTAATTTGCATTCATGTGCAGAGGGAAAAGAGGGATTCTCAGGTTTCTCTCAGTATACGTTCCAGCGTGACTATTCAGAATGGATCCTATCTAGAGTCTTTGTTCAAAGCAAAATTTGCTTTCAGCAAAGTTCTTTTCGTTTTTTTCCCCCCCAGCTGCTGGTGGTGAGACACAATAGCACTGAATCAGTGTTAATGTGAGTGCCCTTCAAGTGGCCAAATATTAAATTGTTGTTCCATTATTGCCAAGTTAAAGCCACAAATCCATGTGTCTTATACCGACATAACTTAACAAAGTTACCTTTGTTTTACAAGTTAATTGAATGTTCCTCGGACATAGATCCCACTATGCATGATGTAGAAACTAGATGCAGTGATAACCTTTTTGTCCAGACCACGAAATATTTTCTGGTTTGAGAAAAATCTATTCAAATTTAGGTGTGGTAGATAAGATGAATATCATTTGTTGTCAGCTAACTTGTTAATAAATTACAATTCAAATGTGCATAATTAACATGAACTAAGAATTTGAAAGGCCCTAGAGTGGTGTCATGGGGTACACCATTTTTAATTACATTGCAGCATCATCCCAGCGTCAACCTATACTACTCCATTATGGCACTACACGTTTGAACTGATTTCACCATTACATAGAGGAAGGAAATTTTTTATGACTACAGAGCAGCGTTACTTGGATTACTCTGCAAAAACCTAAATGGGTCAAATCTGTGCCACAGAAATTTCTTTTGTTCCTGTTTGATAAAATTGCTCAAATTCAGCTGACACATCTCAGTGGAAACTGAACTGGAAGGCATTCATCGATATGTTTTCAGTAAGCACTTTTATAATCAGGTTGTGGTAATCTGGAGAAACTCCCAGGAAACAGAACACGCAAAGCCAGACACACCCTGGGTGGGATGTCACAACCAGTCCACAACCAGATAGACCCATTCACATTTGGGTGCAAGCTGGGAAGAGCAATTCAAAATCACTATGAATCTGAAGGTTAATTTGAAGGTTAATTTATTTCCTTGACTGATGTCTCCTCCCTGGAAACCACATTATATTACATACTTTCCATACACCTGAATATATATGAGACAGCAAATTTTATTATGTGTGTCAGTACAGATATACGGAGAAGAGCCTTTATGTAGAGCTAACCCTAACCTTAACCCTAAACTTCTGATAGGGCTAAGCCTAGATATTTAGGGCTAACCCTAACCCTTTATGTAGTCATTAAAGCCAGAATATGAGCAAATCATAGTTCAGAGTGGAACTGATTATGGTCAGAAGCACAAACCTTTTCATGAAAATTATTAATTTCAAGCTATTTAAAACTGGGCACTGTAGGTCAGTATTCAATACTCACGAATATGAAGCAGTCCAGTAGCAACTTATTATTAAAGCGCACTTGAAATTTCAAACACACCGTTTCTTAATTCATGACGTGATATAAAATGTATGTTTCCACTTGAATTTTGAAGCTTTGCTCTCTAATAACGGAAATGCATACTGTGAACCGAAGTCAAAATACATAGACCATTCTAGACCCTGTTTAGGGAGTTGTAGTCGCCCTATTTTATTTTCAGCCCACTGAAAAATTATGATTGTAAGCACATTTAGTCAAATCCTAAAATCAGCCCTGCCACAAAGGCATAAAAAATTGGTATCAAGGTATAAAAAGAGTAACCAGATGATAGTTTTCACCCTGCAGAAACTACCCAGCGAAATACCATTCTTGAGATTCCCCTCGGAAAAATGTTTCAAGCATGGACACAAAGAAAAAATATGCTTGCTACTGGGGGGGAGACAGGAGGCCACTTTCGTAATTATTGCCCTCTTCATACATTACCTAGATGGAAATTAGGGGACAGGTGTTCTTTCCAAGTGGCACATCGATTGAAAAGGATAAAAAATTTTCTCAAGTGCCATTTGAAAAAAATTATTTCAGAGTCTCTTCTGGAGAAACCCCAAGTGGGCTGGTTGTGTTTGTGTATTTACAGAAAAATGTGTAAATACATCAGCATGTTCCTGAATATATATTATTAATATGACATAAGGACCCTCTGTTTTATATGTTTATTCTGTGTGTTTTAAAAATCAATTTTTAAATCATTTTTAAATCATTATATCAATCAGTTTTTACATTTTTTTGTTTTATTGTTGTGATTATTGTTTTTATGATTGTTCTACTTTCTTTTTCGTGTTTATTATTGTTTTTATGATTATTCTACTTCCTTTATGTAAAGCACTTTGAATTACCTTTGTGTATGAAATGTGTTATATAAATAAACTTGCCTAGCCTTGCTTTAAAGGTGAACTCTATAGTCCTACTCATTGATGGGAAGTGGATTATACCAACCAGTGCTTGGTAGCTTCTCCCAGCTTAACAGATTCATGTCTCCCATCACTAATTAAAGGCTAAAGCACTCATGATTCCAGGCACGAAAAAGTGTGTCTTTTAATTGAACACATCTACGTCTACCCATTCATATATTGTCCAGAACAGTTTATTCAGTGTAGAGAGCTACAGCCTACAGTAGGAAACATGAGTGGGTATTTACCCTGAGGCAGGTCACAGACTCACACACTACCAAAGCCACACAACACACGCTGAGCCAAAAGCAAGCTCACAGCACAAGATGTGTGAGGCCGCAACGCTGAAGCGATATGAAATGGAAAGTAAAACCAAAATGTGTATTAAAAGTTAAAAACAGTAAAACATCATGAGCTGATTGTTCCAAAATGATAAAAAATATTTAATGAGAAAAAACTTGTGTGTGTGTGTATTAATATATACATATTTATTACACACTGGGGAGAGAGTAAGAAGGCAGGGTGCACACATACACACACACACACACGTCCTGTCCTACCTTCTTACCCTCCTGCTCTCTCCCCAGTGTAATGAGCCACATCTGCTGCGTCTTTTGTCTTGCCTCTTGCTCAGCCCTCCTGTGTATCACTCCAGCTGCCCCTTATTTGCAGCCCTGTATAAGAGTGCCTCCCAGTTCCGTCTTTGACGGTCACATACATATACACACACCCACACAGTGGTGGCCAAAATAATTAGAACACCTGGTAGCTATCTGAAAATGTTGACTCTTTTTGCCTCCAAAACATGATTTCATTTCATAATGTTCATGAAATATGCAGATGGTTGCGCACAACAAATATCAGAT
>JAODKN010000068.1:111674-125053 GCA_026774425.1 Petrocephalus zakoni
CCCCCCCCCCCCCCCCCTCCCCCCCCCCCCGGCGGGGGCGGCCGGGGCCGCCGGTTTGGCGGGCGACAGCTTAAGTAAGACTTATTACTCAGTTCCCATTAGACACTTCACATCAACCACCATGGCATTACAGCAGACAGATGGTGGCAGCACTCAGTAACCACAGCCGCTGGGAATCTAACGCTGCTGGGAATCGAATGCGCTCCTTTCTCCTGTCACCGGGCCACTGATTACACTCGACACACATTTGCAGCCTCCTTTGGTCTGTTCTTACTTGGAGTTTAACCAGATTCTCTGGCACAGAAATATATAAATGGGCAAACAAGACCATAGTTACGGTTTACAAGCAGACTAAACGAAGATAAAGCCTGTAGATCTCATTATCACTGGACTTCTCAGACAGACACAGGCAGAGGGGGGTAATCCAGGTCCAAAGAGTAAAAATCCAGACCAGGATTTTGTTTCAACCAATTAGTTGAGCACTCTGTGACTGAGACTTTTAATACTCAGCTGGTTGGTTGAAAATCCTGGTCTGGATTTTTACTCTTTGGACCTGGATTACCCACCTCTGGACACAGCACAGTCACACCCAGTAAAGAGTGTGAAGCACAGCGCGCCCTCACCTCCTCCAGAAGACGTGTGACCGCATCGATGTCACTGTAGGTTTTGGTCATCTGGCCCACTCTGTCAGCACATAGCACTGTAAGCAGAAACCACACGGGCAGCACGATCACGTCGGCTCACGTCACTCCGCACGCCCACACTCCTATGCGAGCAGGGACTGGAAAGCCCCATCAATCGGGTCGGCTGCCTTCAACAAGTGGGGTAACAGCACCACCTAGTGGAGAGTCATGCTACCGCAGCGACAGGAGAACGCAAACGCCACAGAATAACAGTAAGGACTGCAGACCGTTTTAATCCCATCGGGCAAAGGCGGAAGGTACCGTAAGTCTACTGTTATTACCGAAATGGAGTAGTGCTTTCTGTGAAATTGTAATTTTTAAGTATTGTTAAATGACAGTACATTTTCAGGAATTTTAGTTAGTTTCTAATCTGAGTCTGTTGCAGAGTTTAAAAGAAGAAAAACTAGAAAAAAGGTCAAAGGTTAAAGGGTCACATGAATGAAAGAACGGACAGGGGTCATCTATTAGATGGTAAGTGGTGTGAGAACCACTGCTTCACGGAGAAAGCTGTCAGGAGGAAGTGACCGGGAGCCGTGGACCAGCACTATCACCTACATCTACTGTAAGCCACACCGTCACATTTGCATAACATACAAAGAGTTAAAAAGGTAAAATGGCAATAAGTTTTTTTAACTGCTTTGGAAATGAGGGCTAGAAGGCTAGACTGAAGGCCAAATCAGAAATCTTTCTGTCATGCTGCTTTGTGTGTATCCTAAGACTGCTTAGCAAATAAAGGTGATATTCACATACAGTAAAGTCACTGTCCCACACCAATAGCCAGTTACTAGTCTGATATCAATGATATAATCATACTGCACAGGCCTAGTGCTAGTCTGACATCACAGCTGACACAGCAGGGGCCTCTGAGTGTTACCACGTCAACTACAAACATCCTATTTGGTGAATTAAAAAGTCACTAATCTTCTTGAAACTTACTTACTGTGCTGCAATGCAGGTTACAATGTTGCATTCGTACCTGTCTCCAGTGAATTTAAGAAGAGAGTTTTTTGTAAGATCGGCAGACTTGAATGTGTAGTGTTCTATTTTGTTTCTTTTTAATCTCAGTCTGTTGCAGAGTTAAAAAAAAAATAACTGGAAAAATGATCAAAGGTTAAAGGGTCACATGAATGACAGAAATAAGTTCAGAAATAAGGGCACCACTGAGGTACCCTGAGCAAGGTACTGCCCCCAAGCCCTGCTCCCTGGGTGCTCACGTAGCTGCCCCCTGCTGTGTCACATGGGCTAAATGCAAAGGACACATTTCGTTGTTGTGCACTGTAGTGTGTCGACAATTAATCACCTTTCCTTTCACTTTTGACCCTTAAATACTTTTAAAACCAGGTACTTTTACTTCATAGCATTTCACTGGATGACCTTTACCTAAGTATGTGAACCTGTTACCTGCAGGTTGCTATGTGTCTGTTAGGGCTGTAAAGCTCTTAAGGACAGTTCTCATAGGAAACACTCAGAAAGCCCTTTCAATGTAGGGAAAACTCACGTAATTAAATCTGGCCTCCTAATCACCCCCTATATATAATTGGTGAATACTCTCCTGCCCCTTCACCACCTTAGCTACCGTGTGGTGAGTGTCCTGGTGCAGAATGGCTGCCGTCGCATCACCCAGGTGGGGGCCGCACTGTGGGGGTCAAAGTGGCCCTCCATTGGTTCTGTAAAGCGCCTTGGGTGACTTGGACAAAAGCACTATGCAAATGTAATATTCATTTATTCATGCATTCATTCATTCATCTCCAGGGCTGGGGATCCAGTTCCCACCTCCACTCTCCCCATCCTGTGTTTAGGGAGCTTGCATGAGCTTGCCCTGAGTTGCCTGGCTATCCTCCCACAGCCCAAAGACATAAAATGAGGCTAATTGGCAGCTCCATATTGCCCCTGATAATTCCGTAACGGTCCAGTTCATTAATTAAGCCAGGATACAACTCGTCCCTAGACCCAGCCTGAGAGCTACTGGCAGACACAGAAAGGCTGGTTAACATCAAAACACAATTAAGGCCTCATCTCATCACATTACAGGCCCCTTTACGGGATAAATTAGAGGGAATGGAACAAAGGTCCAGAACAAAGTAAAACGTACTGCACTGTCACTGTGAGAGAGATCAAATGAGCTTTCATGTGTGGAACCACTTTTAAACACATTAGACTCCTAATCCATGAAAAATTTTGTTTGGAGAAATCAATTAAATGAATATTTTTATTCCCAAGGCATCAAAGGGAACACAGCTGAGTACATATGCCAAATCTCATACCCCATCAGGGGAGAGTGTGAGCATAAACTCCCTATGACAGCCTCTGGGATTGGACGACATGGTATGACCATCGTTTGGGGAACCAATCATGGGAGGCCTCCATAACCACGCCCCCAACCTCACATGACTTTCTCTGGAGATCACAGACAGTGCCACTTTCTATAATGTTGGTTGCCATGGAGACCGCCTCTGTCAGCTGAAATCAAAGCTATCAGTTTTTAGGCTTTGAGACACAGTAAAGAATAAAACAGCTTGTTCCTTGCTAGATTTCCCCATTCACAGTGCGGCTAGCCAGCTCTAACCTGTCTCTGATTTATCCCTGACTTAATTTTCAAGTTCTGTGATCTTCACAAACCCAGATCCACCAGGGATTTGTACCGTCCTGGTGTACATACTCAGGATACTACATACTACATACTCACAATCATGAAGAGCTGATGTATAACATATAATGATGTATAATAACACCCAAATCACTCACAGAAGTACTTGAGCGTCTCCTCTATCTGCTCGGTGGTGAGGTCGATGTTGACATCGGCCAAGACCAGCGGCGTATGCAGCCAGTCATCGTGCTCGTAGCCGTAGATGGTGTCGGCCCTCAGCCGGTAGTGGGGCAGCTGCTCCTCCAGAAGGCTGATGATCTCCACTTCTGGAAGGTCAGTGCTGTTACACACATCTGAAAGACGGGGGGCATCCCTGCCGTTAGAATGGACAGAGGCTGGAGCTCTGCTTGGCAGACTGCACCGTTAGCTAATGGGGGGGGTTGGGATTATCATGAGCTGTCAGTCACCAGCCAAACTGGCAAATATTAATAATTCCTTATTGACAAGAGAAAAAAATGGCTGATGTCAGCACTGGCATCCCTCTGCCTGAAGGGGGCGCTGTGGCATTTTCATCGCAGATCCTGGATTTCGGCACATGGTAACCCTACACCAGGGGTCTCCAACAGCTTCTATCCAGTAGGTTTTCCATGCTACCTAGCTTCTGATGCGCCACACCTGCTCATCAGAAGCTAGGTAGGATAGAAAACCTGCTGGATAGTATCTCTCCAGGACCGGAGCTGAAAAGTCCGGCCTTTCACCGAGTGCAGCAAGACTTTAATGTAATGAGATACAGAAGATAGTTACTTATGTTCTTTGAGTTGCGGTAAGAGGCAGGTGGTCTGTGTCTGCTGAGAATTAAATAATAATTCAGGGCTGTCATCTTAAGTCACCCTGGCTATATGCGCTATCACTAACGGCTGAACGGACCAAGCGCCCCGCACTCGCGGGGAGTTCCAGCGTTGCCAGATTGCTATCCTACGCTCCACGAGCTCTTTGAGAAGCTAGCAGCTGCTAGCCGAGCAGAGGCATGGACTCCGGCTCCCCGGAGGACGCGGGAAGCTCCTCACACTTAATCCTGCAGCTCTATTCACTGGGTAAATATTAACACGCTTCAGGTGATTTGATGGACGACCACCTCCTGAGAAGATGACCCAAGTTTCTGGGCTTTGAGCAGAGGATGGTAGTGCTCAGAGAGGCCTGCCTGCGGTTAGAGGCAGGAGAACGGAGGATCGGGTTTGACACGAGAGAAGCTTAGAGAGGAAAGCGAGTCTGATCAGCTCCTCGCCCAGGAGGTGGCCGGGACCACATGCTGCCAGCCACTGTCCGGTGAGCCCAGTCCTCTCCAGGCAGTGGTTGGCAGCACCTGATCACTGTATAAAAGCTACATTGTACAAAATCAATACTTTGAAAAACTGTTGGAACCCTTCATTTAGTGGCATCACATTTATTTATGTAATTACTCATTTATTTATAAAATTGCACATTTTTATTTTTATTTATATTTTATTTTTCTTTATTGTGTTTTTGAAGTTCTTTCCTGGAGGTATGCTTAACTATATATTTCTTGGACTCACCTACACTAAAACAAAACCCTTGGTAAAGAAAAGGACTCTGTTTCTGACTGAGGGTCATTTCCCCTTGATATCATAGATGCACCCATTCAGTAGGTCCAGCAGAGGGCACCAAAGCTCCAGCGGCACATACCAGTGATGGTCCCGGCATCTCGGTAGACGACACGCTCGGGCTGGTCCCCAGATGCCGCGGGCTCGCTCACATACTGCTCCTCGTCGGCAGGAGTGAGCTCGAGGGGGCGGGGTTCCGAGGAGGGGGGCGGGACCGTGACGTCCAGCTTGGCAGCCGTTTACTGGGGGGCGGAGCCACGTGCCATGAGCGGGGCTGACGCCGGGTCAACTGCGGTCGTGGCTGGGTGCCTGGAGGGGGGTGCAGGGAGAGGTCACAAGGCTGGAGGAAGGGTGCGTGGGAGCGGAGCAACTCCACAACACTGCAGCCTCAAAGCAGCACCCAGGACAGGAGAGCACCTGCGGGCCTTCGGAAATAATACTAAAAGCCAGGAGAAGCAGCTTCTTCTGCTCAGAAGCATGGTGCTGGGGGGCCCTGCCAGAGCTTTCCTACTTTACGCCTCACTGGAATAACGAAGCAGGGGTCCCAGCAGTCGAACCCGGATCTGAACCGGAGGGGTTCTGTGTCCCAGCGGGGCTCGGTGCTGCTACACACCACTCACAACAGCCCTGCGGTCATAAGCGTTCCAGCACAGCACCCCGAAGCCATTGGCAGGTGGAATTTAAGCTGACAGCTTCGATGTGCTAGGTTGCCACGGCGATTATGTGGTGGCCCGACTTGCCGAAAGTGAAAAACAGTGCACAAGAGGACGTGCAACCCAGCCTTGTTTTTACGGCTCATCTCCGGGGACTGTCCATTTGGGTGCTACCCAAAAAAAAGCACATTCCAGCAAAGCCCAGATAATGACCCCTGTCCCCTGGGACATCCTGACCACTCTTAATAAGTCTGGTGTGAAATTTTGACAGAAATTATCTTTATGGGTCCCAACCACATAAAAAAAAAAGTCGACTGACATACTGGCTGAACTAAAAGGAATAGTCACATTGCTCTCTATTAGACGGTCTGCAGAAGTCCATTAATAATGCCTGATCTTTATCTGGCGGTACAGCAGGCCAAACAAATCAATCGGGTTACATTAAGAAGATTGGCCCTTATGAACCACACTGGTGCGACCTTGTGATATTAAGGCACGGCATATTAATCTTGTGGGGGGCAGGTGGTTTGGTCGGCTAGTCATCATCCACGGCAGGGGGGGCGTCCTCTCACACAGAAATAAGGGCAAAGCAAGCATTGGACAGGACACACACACACACACTGCAGGGGTGGCTCAGGACCAAGGGCACAGTAGGGGCACGGATATCCTGCCAGATTCGGGGGGGGGAGGGCAGAACTTTACAGGGGCCCACAAGTATGTAAAATTCTACATAAAATTGGATGGGGGGGAAGGTGCCATTTTTTCAGCAACTGCTTAGGATCAAACTCCTTACATGATCCACAGTCTCGTCTCTGCAGAGGTGCATCTGAATGCTCTTCTCCTGAGAACGGAATCCCCCTGACTGCCCCCCTCCTTCATGGACATGCACAGGCCCACGTGTCCCATACTCTGTCCCGACGACTCCCCAGGAAGACAGCAGCCCCACGTCATGTATCTGTGAGTCTGTCTCTGCCTGAAACATGTCTGTATGTCTGTGTGCCACATGTGAGTATGGGTATCTATACTGGCTGATGCGGGGGGGGGCGTACATGACCATTGTAGACCAAAGGAGCACCACGGAGAAGGCGCCAGAGGTATCCAGCCCACAAAGAGGGGGCAGAGGGTTACAGACCAAGACATGAGCTTATTAACTGAAGGCATTAGGGTCAAATCCCAGGTTGGTGCACTGATGCACTCAGGATACCCTGCACTACACTACATTTCCAGTAACATCAGCAGGTAAAGACTTTAAGTGGATTTTTATTGTAAAGTGTCCACCAACTGACAGAATGTAAATTTAGATGTCTGAGCCAGAGACATTTTATGGTCTCCCACAGCAAACTTAGCAGGGTGTGGGGGAGGGGGACAGGGAGAGTTGGGGTCCCAAAAGATAAATTTTTACTGGGGGAGGCGGGGGGGATCCATAATAACTGCTGCCAGGCCACAAACCCATCAGCACAATGTCAGATGGCCAGTCCAGTCCAGCCTTTAAGATCCGGCAGAACCTGGGATGTGAGATCTGTCATTGGCAATGCAAAATGAAACAGAGCACAGGCCACAGCCCCCACGTGTCTGCCGAGCCCCCTAAATATGCAGGGAATGTCAGATATCAGAAATGTCCAGCAGCCCACTTACAGAAGCCAGTCACAATACACAATGCCCGTCAAAATGACCGCAAAACTTCTCAAAAAGTGAGTATTCATGAACACTGGGACGGGACATGCAGACACACCGGGGGTAATATTTTTTCAAAGCAAGTTCTAGCAATATGATGAAGATGAATATGGAAACAGACCCAGTAAATATAAACATAACAGAATAATCAATATATTTACAGCAGGCGCAGTGCCCGTGTCCGGCGGGTCACACACACACAGACTGCCTTATTCTCATCTCGGATTCGGCTTTATTTGGGATTTTATCTGCTGTAGGGGTGTGACCGGGACGTACACACGGTGCCGTTTTATTCCGGATGCAGATCCGCGTAAATAAACAAGGGCGTGAGCTTCATGTGCGACCAGAAAGGAAAAAAAAAGTGCTAAACGGGAGCGGCGGCGTCTGCAGCCCGGGGAAGGACGCGCCGGGCAGCCCGCATGCATCGGCGCGTCACCCTGCAAGGTGACTCCGGCTAAAAGGCAGCAAACATCCCGCTTACTGGGCGGCTGGAGCCGAGGCGGCGATCGCATGGGATGCGGGGCAGCTCGGCGGCCGGCGTGCACGGACCCGCGTCCCCCGGAGAGGATCCTCCTCGGCGCTGCGGGAGATGCTGGGATCGGCTCGGCTCTGCGGCACTGCGGCGCCGGCGATGCGTCCGGGCGGATGTCAGTGCGGCAGATGCTGCTCGGAAGTCGCTGTGCGAAGCCGCTCCGCGCCCCCTGGCCGCCGGCCTCTGGCCGCTCCTCCGCCGGCTCCGCGCTGGCTGCGCCGCCCGTGACGTCAGGCGCGTCCCCACAACATCTGCGCCGTAAACACGACCCCCCCGCGGCACCCTGCGCCTCCTGTACTCACGATGGGTACCGCATCTGCTTATACCCTGTGGCCCGAAAGGAAAATGTGCAGGCCTAAAATGTAATATATATGCAAGGCATCTAAGGCAAATGTCTTAGATGCTCGTTATGGGCAATCTGAATATTAATTATTATTCCAGCCCTCAGACTTTCCTGCTGACATTGCAGCTCAGAGAGAAGCGCCAAAGAATACACTTGATATTTTCACTTGTTTTAATGTGACCCATTTACACAGCCAGGTTGCATCGGAGCATGCAGTTGTCCTTGACCCTGACCATCATGCATCCTGCCCCCATTGCCAGTAATGCATGACGGTCCCACGAACGGATAACCCCTAAGACCCGTCTCATTCTACGTCTTTGCTGGCGTTACCATGTGCTGTCAGTCACGGTGCGGTCCAGCCCGACAGTTAGGTAATCCTGTAGGTAAGGGCGAGCCATTCGGCATCACTGGGCTGCGATGCATTATCTGTTTCAGTTCAGCGAGTTTCACTATTCACTATTATTTCAATATTTCTACACCTTCAACATTTTTCCAAGTAAAAGTTAATATGTGAAACTTTTCAACAGAACTGTCAGTGGAGGTGAAGCAGGTGATGGTTATTTAGCACACTGCGGACTGGGCGTGATCACGCCACTGACAGACAGCGGGCGTAGCACCGCCTCGGAAAGCACGTGTGTCCAGGATCCCGGAAGTACCATAGACGCTCGAGGCACTGCGAGATATGGAAGTTTGTTTCTGCGCTCTGATTCATCGCCCCCTGCTGGTGACATTGGGCATTTATCGCGCAGTGTCTTTTATTACAGGAGAATCGTCTTCCCGGCCTCCATCATTCTCTTAATATGCGAGCTGACAGCTGCGTAGATAGATTTTCATTCAGTGTAGTTTTTCCGTTTATTTTGATTTGAAATTTTTGTTGGACCCAAAGAAATCTTTAAGAATTCCATAGTAAATAACCAATGCTAGTTCATTTTCACTGTGCAGGCTGTATTTAAATAATTAAATTTTAATGGTATGCAGTGTTCCTCGGGTCAAAACATACAATTGAGCGAGCTTTTGGCATGATTTGAACGCCCAAATCTGGAATAATCAACTATTTATGACAAGTGTGGCCCAAGCAATTTCCATTTTTGATTATATCTTTTTTCCATGTCAATAAAGTGATAATTATTGTTCTGCGTTTAGTTGCGCTTTCCCGTGTCCTCTGTGAGACATCAAGATTATCGACTGAAACTGAAATTGTCCTATCGTACAAATATTATACTGACTTTAATTGACTCGGACACCAACACGAAAACATCAATTGACCTTTTAATTTCACCCTTTAGACCTGAATGCAGAGCTAATGCCAGAGGGTACCGTGTAGGGAGATCTGAATTATCCCTGATCTTAAATTAAGTTAAACACTGTGCGTCATTTGATAATACGCGCAATTTTAATAAAATAACAATTCATTTAATCCTTGTTACATAACAGGTAGGCATATTATCAATTTATTTGTACAAATCTAAATAGATTATTAAAACTGTTGTAAATGATAGCGAGCCTTCTACTAATGCATTGTGTTCAGTCAACATATCAGTTTACAGATCAGGTTCAGTCTGGCGATCGGCTGAATGAAAAATTAAAAACCGCTAAATCTGCCCCCACACCCCTTGAAGGTGCTGTTCGGCTTTATACTGAAGCGTGCAGCACCACTTATGAACACGAGGTGTCGCTGCGCAACAGCAGATAGGACCCGCTTATTGTTCCAGGTGGAAAACGACAAAAAGTAATTTTCGATAAGGGATTTTAAATAAACACACACACACACACACTATAAATGGGAGGTTCCTGCTTTGAGGGGTTCAACACGTGCTGGACTGCTAAGTAATTCCGTGTGAAATTACATCAAGCCATGTCCTTGGATCAACACCGACACCTGCAACTAAATTAAACATCTTAATTAACTGACACGTACGAGTGTCAATGAATACGCAGTTCATTCTGATAGTGAGACAAATATCCTTCCATCTAACACAAAGCTGCTAAGCAGAATAAATGCTGTCAATAGAAAACAGCTGCACCCCCTTGCGGGCCCACCCCTAACCCTGCCCCTTCTGACTTTACATGTGTAAAGTCATCTCGGTAACCTACGGGCACCCGGACTCCCAGCACATGGCCCACTGGTACCAAGGGCTCTGCAGCGGACGGAAAGCCCTCCCGGCGGATTTGGCGGCTCACCCCTGGACCCGGCGTAGCTCCCGTGAAGGGTTTTGCCGCAAAGTGCCTGTGACGATAATTGATACGCTAATTGATATGGTAATTGGTAGGGCTAATTGGCAGCTCCTCCCCTTTGTGGCACCGGAAAAAATAGCTCAGGGGTCTGGTTGACAGACCAATTGGATTTTATTTAATCACATTTATGCGATTTTCTTTGTCAAGAGTAGGATGCTAATCTTCAGACTTTCAAAACATTTATCCTCTAATGGCAAATGAGTCCCGAGTCCCTTATTATGGCGACGCAAATCACCATAAACTGCAATGAATAATTCGATTAATGTTTTGGCCACGATTCTTCTCTCTCTCTCTCTCTCTCTCTCTCTCTCTCTCGCTCTCTCTCTCTCTCTCTTTTTGTTTATTTACATGGTTTTGTCTCACATACTGGAGGGAGAGAGAGAGAGAAGAGTGGGGGAGATGGTGAGCTGAAATCCTGAATGAAGAATCAGAAGAGCATCAGTGATGCTGGTCTCATCATTCGGCAATGAGCACAGCATGTCAGGAAGGCGATCGCGAGAGCACATCCTGCCCTCCGAGGCTCCCCGAGAGTCCAAAAGCTGCCCATCACACACAGGATCTCCACATATACTGCCTTCCATATCATGTCTTTCGCTGGTTCTGAACCAAAGCGAGTTCTGCCTTTGGGTTTATAGGAAAAAACAGTCATGCTGCCCTCAAGATTATATCAAGTCAGGTGAAAGGTTTTAAATATGAATGAATATAAATATTTACACAGCGACTTTCTTGACGTGCTGCCGAGATGATAGGGATGTTAGTGGAGCGTTGTACGGACGAGAGTGGCACCAGGGAGAGGGGGCAGATGGGGGTCTGGTGACAGGAGAGGTGTGTGGTGAGGATCAGTGTGTGCCTGTCTCTGTGTGCCCACCAGATTCAGAATTCCGTAAACCTGTTTTTCATTGCCCATTATTAATTCGACGCCCTCCAAAGGCCATTAATTTTCTTGTGCTCTTCATATTTATGGATTCACAACACTAACTGTTTTCAGCAAAGTTACTCCATTAGAAATGCACCCTGCTTACCTACTACAGGGTCAGACTGTGCTGGCAGCCTGTCCCAGACAGCACAGGGCACAAGGCAGGGGACACCCTGGATGGGATGGTAGCACACACAAGTATAGAATCACAAAAATAATCACAAACTGTGGGCATGCATTTTAATTTTGTTTTCTGTGCTAATATGCAAATGTAGATTACGCCCTCAAATGGCAAAGTACCTCCCATCTACAACCGAGACAATATCACTGACTAGTACTAATATTGCCTTGAGAGTTCATATAGATCCAGGCACAGCAAGAGAAAGACCCTTTAAAGCCCCTAGCATTAGTACAGCCGTAGCAGCAATATGCCGCACACAGCCCTTATTCTGACAGCCTGTTGGCCGAAGGCGGGGCTGTCAGTATGTTCTGGACCTGGTGGAAAACTGGATTCTCCCCCATTAAACACGTTTAACGCCTTAAAGGGGCGGTGCGCTTTTACCATCTGGTTACCCCCGCCCAAGACCGGCTGGTACATTAAGATGTCCACTCTAACAGCACATCATATCAGAAAGAATCAAGCTATGTGTGTGTTACATTATAAATGCTTCAGTGTTATGGGACCCAAACCCTACAGTGTATCATGACCTACATTTCAGGAAAGCTTTCTGACTTCCTCTGCGCCCTGAAATTTCCTTTCCATCTTTGTCACAATGCATAATGTGCACAGCAAACACAGCCAAGGTCGTCCTGCCAGAGATGGAAGGTTCCGGTCCAGGAAGCACAAATTCCCACTAAGATTTTGTTGCAACCAACTAGTTGATCACTCTGTGACTGTGACTCTTTATACTCAACTGGTTACCTGAAACTAAATCTTGGTCTGGATTTGTACTTTCTGAACCTAAACTTTCCACCTCTGCTGACTGTCATAGTTTTCTGGTGTGTGTGTGTGCAGGTCTGTGTGTGTGTTAGAGTAGGGATTCCCAAACTTTTCCTCTGGGACCTTCAATATTTGTTCCATTCCTGCTACTAGCACATTATATTTAAGTAATTAAGCAATTAATTAATTAACCAACCTTTTACTAGCTGTTGGTGGTATAGAATGAAATGGTAGGGGGTCAGTCCCTAAGCATATTATTGAGCATTGCCTGAGAGGGGGTTTTGGGACGGGTTCTGATGAGTCTGAAGATAGCGAGGAGCCTTTACACTATAGCAGAGTTCATACTTTACACTTTCTATGTTTGCTTTTGCGCACTTATGGGCCGGGGTCCGTGCGGCAGCTTGTGTTTATACTGCATTTGGCCGTGGATGCAGATGGTCACGGTCAGTGTACTACAATTGTATTCCTCCAGACCAGCAGAGGGCAGATGTCATCTTCTTGGTCTGAATGAAGCTTATGCAAAAGGTTTAGAACAGTGACATGTGTTTTAGAGCAGAAGAACAACGACGACACTCAGTGCTCTGAGCTCTCCGGCACGCTGCTCTGCCAGACTGGTGCTGCCACCTAAGGGATATACTTAGTCAGTTATCTTGCACATGCGCAATCGATGTGCATAGTTTCCGCTAGGCATAAAAATCTGGGCTGCACGTGTGCTGCCCGCAGTCATCCGCACCTGAAAGCACACGTGGCCGTAACCCCATCGTCTGCTCCTCAAGGTGCCAGAGTGCAGGTGAGCTGGGTACCTGCAGATGGCGCCACTTTGAAGGCAGTACCGGGGTCTCTGTGAGCACGGCTATTAAAAAGTGTCCCCTGGTGGCTTATGCTAATTACTCAGGGCTGTCCTCCAGGTTCTGATCCGCCGACTCGCGGTCAGTGGCATGAGGTCTGCCGTGGGGGCTGTCACGCTGGCCTGTCTCACTAAGTGAGAGCACAGCTGCTCCCAGAACAGACACAAGGCCTTCTGGGTAACACAGCGGGGAAAACTTGGGTTATTTACTTAAAGTAATTATGACAGTTTCTGTTTGCCTAATTGCCCACCCCCCCCACCCACCCCCCACAGCCCACCCCCAAGCCCAACCCAAAACCCAGAAGCTCTGGGAGAGCTCTGGAGAGTCGTGCCATGTTCCCTCTGTT